>CM070028.1:37997299-38119759 GCA_036247105.1 Cirrhinus mrigala | reverse complement strand
ATTGTTGTGTTCAGTAGTGATTGTGGTTAATGGTGACTCTCCCTCCTGGTACTAAGGAAACATTGTATTGTCCAAGCAGCAGTGTGTCTGTTCTCATCATCAGTCTCCTCTCTAACGCTGTAGTGGAATATCAGATAAAACACTTATTAACGTGTGCCTACAATCCCAATCAGCAACCAGAAGCCCACAGTCTGGAATCAACAAACTCTGTCACACATGTCCAGTTACGAACAGCACAGATAATAGTGTTATGTTCACATTCTCTACATTAAGGCTTCCATTTCCACACTTTCTCAGCCTCCACCGCAGTCACTCTAATAGAGCTGATATATGCTGATGTTCTTAATTGTAGCGGAACTGGGCCACCTAATCTGGACTTCGCAAAAGGAACACACATAGAAAAAACAAACCAAGAAGGCAAGTGCTACGAAAAAGACTATTGGCAAGATTGAGTTTATGTCCTTGTTGTCATTTAACTGCATCCGTAATAAGCCTAATTTTGTTGAAACACGATCGGAAAGACTTGGTCGAAGGAAGAAGATACAACGTAACAAAACCGCTGATGAAGCTGAAACTATTCTACAAAACAGGATTGACCAACCTAACAGTGGTAAGCACCGCATTTATTTCAGTGTGTGCTCTGTGAAGTCCACATTAACGAAGCCCTTTCTTCTAGTCCTGTCTAAATGAATCATATTCACAACATATATCACATCACAATACAAACACCACATAACATCATATTCTATAGAACAAGCCCGTCAAAAGATCATAATATAATGGCAAATATAACACCTAAAAAAAAAACTACATCATTGGGCATAAATTAAAAGGAAAAAGTTCGATTATGTGTCAAGCAAAGTGTGGGTTGAACCTTAATAAGTTCCTCAAAAGTTGTAGTGCATGAAAAAATGCATAGCTAGGCTTATACGACCCATACTACACCATCCTCCACCCCACCACAAAAAATTATTTAATTTAATTAAACTTATATGATAAACATTGTTTTGGATGCAGCATTTGGAAAATTTTTTGTAAAAAAAAAGCCCCAAAAAACAAATAAAAAAAAAAATTAAAAAGGTACTGTTTGTTGAGCAGTACTGAGCCATATACCCCTGTTTCAGAGTCAGAGCTGCCAACAACCCCAAACACGTGCTCGAAACCGACGAATACACTAACGAAAACAGAAATCCAGTCTGATTAGTTGGCTCTTGCCAACATAACCACAATTTTCTAATAAAGAGAAACTATTCAATGAGGAAGCGGGTCCTATTACGATCGAAAGGCAAGTGTTTTTTTCAGGAAACAGCTCGAAAGAGGTAACTATTTGTGTAAACTATTTGGAGACTAAACTATACCCCTGAAATTAGTGAAAACAACAAAGACAGATATCGTGGGTGCCGCTGCTGTGACACTGGAGTCTTCCTCCCGCCCCGTTTCCATTAGGTAACCCGCACACTCCGCTGCTCACAGACTTGAATGTGCAGCGCGCGCGCCCATATCGAAACCCACTCAGAAGTCACGCAGCAATTTACGTACATACAATCGATCAACAAATTAATAATCACTACAAACGATCACAGCTGTTTTCAACGAGTCTATTAATCCACTAGCGATGGCACTCTTCTTATTAAAGCCTCGGAGATTCTCCCCATGTCCAACAATAAACAAAGCTATAACTGGAGAAACCATATAGGACTATGCAGAATGTAACAGAACTAGCGCTATCGCTTAATACAAACATAATACCCTAAGGGCACTGAGAGCAGGTTGGTAGCGGCTTCACACACTCCAACTTAAACCTAATTCTCTAATCCTACCATCCATATTCTCTATACCGTCTGGCTCTATTAATATGTCCATGCGGCTAAATATCTAGCGGCCTACTCGTGGTGTGAAATAAGGTGCTTGCGGCTAATACCTCTGGGAACAAACCAACAGTCAAGACGGAACCAAACACAGCCGAGTTCATTCAACGCACCTTGTGTGTTTGGTGGGGTTGTATTGTGAGATGAAATCACATGGACAAAAATAAAAACAAAAAATGTAAATAAATTACCCACGATCAATTTTATTGGGCGTGAAAGTTGAGTCCATGAGCGGCACCGAATATTCTCTACTACGGCCCAAAACGAACGACTCCAAATGAGACGTCTGTGAGCTCCCACGGGTGGTTTATCGTCCCTACCACTCAAACAATACACATTAAAATTATTTAAGTCTTAAACCATTTCTCACAACTGACTACCTAAAAAATCCTAGCTGGAGCAAACATTCAGCCTAATCTTTAAAACCATAGATTCATTCAATAAGACTACACACAGCACATCCTCACGGCTAAACTAAGCTCATATCCTTAGTGGCTGGTCGAAACTCAGTCCAGGAAGTCACCATGAATGCCTGGAGCGCAACTCTCAAAAAAAACTATGGGTCACAGACCCCCAACCTAAAAACCGATAATAGTGCATAAACAACTTCAATCACACTCTCAGGAGCCATATCCACTACCTGTAGCCGAAGACACCTGGTCTCGCCTCCACATATAAGCTAGAGCAGGGGTGTACTAGAGGCTAAGCATTAACACAAGGTTTGTCTGCTGGAAGAAGTATACTTAGTCCGGGTCCAAAGCAGGGGGGAGCTACATCCTGTAGTCTGTACTCAATATTTGTACCAAAAGAAAGTTTGAAGAGGAGGAACAGGCGGAAGAGCGAAGTCCAATGTCCGGACGGAAGACCATGTGGACGTACCGCAACCGTATCGAATAATCTAGAAGATGCATTTTAACACCTTTTCCTAAGCATCATCAGACTCCAGCTTGTACGCAACAGTCCTCTATTGCTATGGGAACACCGGACCCTCCACCGCAGAACCAGCACGGCCATGCCAGCCAGCTACAATACTATGATAGACGGGGCAGTGGCCTGAGCTGAGCCTTACTAGGTTGAGCATCTTTGCGGATAATGGGGCAGAAGAATCACCCACAACAATGTGGTACTAATATCATACTGCAGCGGCAAAACCAGGCCCTCAAACCAAAAAACATCAATACTCCTCACAGCATGGCTCATTTAGTCAGTCCCCAAAAGAGCCCACATTATTAATCACTCTCTATACTGCTCCACATCACATATGGCTACCTGCAATGTGGATCCCCATATAAGATTCAAACCAGGCCTCAGTCTTTCGATCCACAGATCCTGTGTCTTATCTTCGCCTACTTGTGAGTGAATGAAATGACTTGTTCATATTCCGTTATAGGTAATGGTGCATTATGGATGCTCTATCGCCCCAGCCAAACATGCTCATCAATGACATCATCGATGCGCACGGTATCATTATTTTATATTTTTTTTTTTAACAGTGTTTTTTACATTACTGTGTTTTTACAGTTTGTCTGGTAGCTCGTAACAAAACCAATTTTATGAAGAATTAGTTAAAGAATTTCAATAGGCCTCACCATTTAAAATACAATAGAGTGCGCTAGTACAAATGATTCCTCGGTGGACCCTTTATAGTAGCCACGTTTATAGCTAACAAATGGTCTAATAGCTACGGGAGACCGTGTTCCTGGGGGCACACCACACTCTATCCTAACCTCAAACAACACCTGAATTCAACTACATCAGCTCAAGTAGGAAGATCGAAGAACTCCATGACCATGAAACTCATATATAGGCCGAATACACGCGAAAACATGCCAAAATGCTCTCACCCCTTAACCACAATTGGTCTGAGCTATATGTCAGACCGCACTACCAACTCACAAAGAGCCTATGGACCACGACAATCCTCAAGGTAAACTAAAAGTATTGAATCTATGTTCTTAAAGACAGTTGTAGCTGCACTTCAAGTACAAATTCCATAATTAGTCCCAAGAGCTAATTTACAAACTAACACCAACAAACAAAACAACAACTCAAATAACAAAACATCGCCATCATAAAATCATCGCAGTTTTGAATATACCCAACTTACCCACTAGCAAGTTGTGAAATTACAAACACCTGTTCTGCCAACGCCTGTTAAGCAAAACACATAATACTATACCAACAAGAAATATGTACCCTGCTACTCATAAGATATGTCAGCCTAACTCAGCTTGACCATAACCTTAGGAAATACGATCGCCATAACGTAAATTCTGATAAACATTACGGATAAAACAATGCAGATTCTACATAAAATTCTCCGAATTCTTGAACAAGCTGGCGGGGCGATATCACACAACCTATCTCGTGCTGCGCTACGAAGTAAAAACGGAGCCGCAGAAAAAAAAAAAAAAAAAAAAAAAAAAAAATAAAACTTTAATTTGCCCATGCAAAACATAATGTATAATTGCAGCACTCATTTACAAATATGGAGTACAAGAGTTCAGAGCTAGCGATCGGCTTCTGCGCAGATTTTGTTCATCTGTTTCGTTTGGCTCAGTATTGTAAAAAGCATTTCACTATCACATTAATGGTTGTATATGGGAAATTAACTACTAAATGCAGCGCCATCTAGATGTACTAAGAATTACCTTTCCAATATATAGTCTGGTAAGTTACAAGAGCATGGGTTAATTTAAACTGTTAGTTTTTCATATGCTGGTTATCTCATAGTTCAAAATCCAAGCGAGGCAATACTGTGTGATCTGCTTTGCAGTCCAGTCTCTGTTTTGCTTGAGAATTTAGAATACAGCCCTGGAAAATGTCATCAAAATGTATTAAAATGTAAGTGGCTCAGGCTCAGATTGTCCAGAAAGAGGCTTGCGGTTATATATATATATATATACTATATATATATATATATATATATAATATAATAATGATTGAATACTGAGCATAACAGAATACAAATAATTTCTCAAACAATCTCTAAAGTGATTAAAACAATTCTGCAGTAATCACAAACAACGAACATAAGGTAAAATAAATTCAAATCAATTAACGTATATTTCAAACTAACAGATGAGTTCAGATTTGTAAATGAAACAGAAGTCTTAATTAGTACATCAGGTCTGTTTGGTGTTGAGCAACTAAAATAGAGTGATGAAGGGAGATTCTGTTACATATAAACACGTTAATTTTTGTGTTTTTTCCTTGTTGTTCATTCGACGTCATCACTTATGTTTTGCGAAGCATATATTATGCCATATACTTCTCAGTTGCATTTGGATTGCATTTGTATAAATGCAATACTTTGCAGCAGCATGGCGAGCAATGAAGGGAAGGGTGCGTTGTTTTTGGTTTGATTTTAAATATCATCAGTGTATTCTCAGAATCACTTACTATACATCTTAGAGTTATGTTGTTACTGTTTTGGAAGTGCTTTTTTCTCAGAGTTTTTCTAGAGGTTTCATACAATATATTCATACATTTATTTTCTAATTGTTTAAAGAAATAAAATAAAGCAAATGCTTAATTGTAAATTGGTCATGTAGATGAGAGGCCCTAATGATCTTTGTGACCTAAGCTTGTCTCAAACCATGAGAGAGGAGTGGAGATAACATGGAGAAAAGTTTTACATGGGAAGTCCTTCAAGTCATTTATTATTCCTGAAGAATAATAGTAAGTAACAATGTAAACAAAACCACTCGAAAGGATATATAATGAAGTGCAGGAGATTTAGAATCCACCCCCAAAACTCAGTTAACATAGATCTTAATAGATCTGGTGATCTCAATTCAGTGGTCAAAGCATCTATTTATCGCTGCCTCCTTCGCCCTGTTTGAACAATAACACAGTCATTAATATATAATTATTTGGCAATTAGAAGGAAGTACATATTTTTGCATCTTTTTTTTAAAGATAGATTTTTCCACAATAAGTATTGTAATACCACCTGTTGTCTTCTTTATGCACCTGCAACAATCAAAAACACAAAATAAAGCTGCCACAATACCACCAACACATATTCCCACCAACAATATAGCAAAGGAAGACAGACCTGGATCTGAACATGAAAGACAGTCATTATTACTAAAGAGTACAACTACAACTGATTTTACTGATTTAACTGATATAAGTTTAATTTTAAGTATAGCAGTTAAAGCGGCCCATTGCAGCACAGTGAGCTCAACAAGAAACAGCTTTTTCACATCAGTTAAACATCAGTAAACATCTGCTGGGGAAAATTGTGATACATTCACGTCATGTACATATATATGAAAATTAAATGAATAAAAACATTTATTGATTGTTTTCGAAATGCTCAATGGAGGTGCCCTGAATGTTTAAATGACACTCACCAGTGACAGTAAGACTGAAAGTTCTAATGATACTGATCCTGATGATTCTGCTGCTCAATATATAAATGATAAAATCCAGAGTCTGTGAATTCTGGTGTTTTTAATGGTCAGAGATCCAGTCATGAATCCAGCCCAGTCCTGTTTCTGAATCTCTCAGCACACTGATCATCTTTACAGATCTTAACTCTGATCTCCAGTGATTTCCAGCGATAAGAGTGTCATTAAAATACCATGTCATCATATCATCTGGGTATTTCATTACACTAGAAGATAAAGTTACAGATTCTTCCCCCATTCACAGACTTCCACTTTATTCATCAGGAAATCTATAAACACAAACACAGCTGCTGAAAGGAGGTATTATATAATGCAAAATTGACTGTCAAATATTTGCACTATAATGCAAAATATGGCTGCAAGCCGCCCGATTACCGATGTTCAAGTTCTTTAAATGTTAATTTAAAGATAACTTGCAAAACAAAGATTCACATATAATGTATTCATCCCCTTGTCATCTAAGATGTTCATGTCGTTCTTTCTTCAGCAGCCGTTAGGAATATTATGGTTTTTTGAGGAAAACCTTTCAGCCATTTTTGAGCCAAATACAAGCGAGTTCAAGGAGAGCAAGGCAAGACGAGCTTTTGGGAATAAAAAGTATTTAGATTGTTTTTTTTTCTTATGAAAACAACCCGATTGTTTTGAATACGTTTGAAGCTGCCATTTAAACTGCATTTTGGAAGTTCAAAATCGGGCACCATTATCAGTCCATTATAATGAAGAAAAATGCTGAAATGTTTTGTCCCTCAAAAAAAAAACATAATTATCTTTACGACTGAAGAAAGAAAGACATAAACATCTTGATGACAAGAATGTGAGTACATAAATCTGTAACAATATTGTTCTGAAGTGAGCTTCTCCTTTAAACACATATGAAAAAAGACATTACATATTAAGTAGACATTACATATTATTTAAGCAAGCCTGTAACTAGCTAAATCAATTATTTAAAAAGCATTTTTGGCAACCCAAGTAATTTATCATTGAAAATATGATGTTGTAAATGTTTAAATGTATGTTATCACGCTATCTGTGGTCTCCCTAAAACTTTGCATGCTTGTTTAGAATCACCTGTCGCATGTGCCCCGCCTGGTTTTTTGAGACGTGTTTGAGTTTTCATTTAAGCTTTATAGTGCTTGGGGCCTATATTGACAGGCCCCTGTTTCAAAACAACCACGTTATAGCTTCACCAAAAGAATTCAATTTTTAAACACTTATTTTGACAATTATTGAACCTAGAAAGTCGCAGAGAATTGGTAATGCAGTGTTTTTTGTTTTGTTTGTTTAGTTTTGGTTTTTTTGTCTATTGTTTCAGTGAACACCCAGTGAAGAAGGATTGGTTGGCAAAAGTATGTTTTTTTACATTTTCTCAATAATTTACCCAGAACAGTTTGATTGACAGCAGTGGTTCTTAGAGGCAAAGTTGTTTTGAAATGAGGAGGTCAGATATGAATATGTGAAAAACCCACAAAATATACAATCGTTTACAATACCCTTGAAAAAATGGATATCTTCCCCCATTGGCTGAGTTCTTCCAAAATGCTCACCCAAGTTATTGTTTTTTGATCGACCTCGCATTAACCTTGTCTAATTAGGTGCTCAAAGTTTATTCAGACTATATAGCCCGATGTTGTTTTCACCGCAAATATCCTTACAGACACTTGTGGTAATTTGACTAATAATAACGGTTGGCGTAAGTTATAGCCGTTTTTTATAGTGTTGAATTATTGTTTTAATCATCTTATAGCGCCACCAAGTGGCCAAGCACAAGTGTCTTTGTTTTTAATCAGATTTCATACGGTGGGCCGAGAGAGCTCAAAGCCCCAACCACTTCAGAAAACACATTGCCAAACAGAAAAAAACGAGCAACACATTAAGAAAACAGCTTCCATCAGTTTGACAACACGTACGCTTGGCAGATCCTCGCAACACATAACACCGGGAATACGCGCTGCAAATTCTCACAACACAACACCAGAACACGAGAAACGCGCACTGCAAACACACAAACGCGCTGCAAATAGCAAACGGACCACCACAAACGGAAATGTTTCACAGGGGGGACCTCAAAAAGTGACGAACTCCAGCTGGACCATGATTAGTATTTATTTATTTATTTTATTTCAGTTTCATTATCGAGCAAAAAAAAACAAAAAAAAACAAAAGGCAAACATTGCACAATTCAAATTGACAATTCAACTGCAAAAAAATAAAATAAAAATAAAATAATAAAAAATAAAATAAAATAAATAAATAAAATAAGATAAATAACAGCAGAAAGAGAAACACACACAAATGACCAAAAACGATACCAAAAGAAAAACTAAAAAAAAAAAAACAAAAAAAAAAAAAAAAAGGAAATTCCAGGTGCAGTTAACATACATATTGGAAAAGCATTAAAATTGTTTTGTTTTTATGAGCTTGAGATTTGAGATGCTCACCATATTAAGAGAGGGTTTTCCAGGCGTAAATTTTAAGATCAGAGTTACAAAATGGAATATATAATGGGTTTCCTTCTGACTAAGCTTTTTGACGTTGTGAATATAAAACTTAGCTAAGATCATCAAGAGTATTTATAGTATAAACCTGTTTTATTCAGGAAAAGAAGGGGTTTTTGAAAAACGCAAAGTAAAATATCATGAAAATCATATGCGGGGTTTAAAGGGAGGGCTGAGGGGGCCACTGCCCCCAGACGAGAGACAATCGAAGGATTTTGTGTGAATATATATATATATATATATAGATAATATATATAGTATATAGTATATATAATTATAATATATATATATATATATATATAATGTTTTTTTTTTAGTGGATAGAATAAGTACGTTTTGGGTAAATTAATTTCAGTTTAAGTCCCATATCCTCACTCATGATTCCCAACTTGTCTTGATAGAGAGGACTCACTTTTCTTTATTTTCTCCTTTTGCAAGTTAACTGTTTGGCTACATCAGAAAGCTACATCAGAAATTTGGACAACCTCAATTTCCCTGTTTCACACTCGCTTTCCATAGCTTTCAAATAGCTTGTAAATGCGCAGTGCACATTTTACTTTCACTTTTAAATTAGCGGCAATTTGGCGTCAATTGCTTGAATCCCATTCAAGCAACAAGATACAACGTTAAACTCACTTATCCTATAATTAATCATGGAACTTTTATTAACAAAACGAATAAAAATAGCTTACACCCTGCTATATGCTTAATATAATATAACAAATAACTTAGGCTATAGGCCTACATAAATTTTAAATAGCCTAGTATACAGAACTGAAAATCGGTAAACATGTGGAACCAAATAAATTTAAGAAACGGAGAACGTTTATTAGCAAAACGAATAAGAAAGACAATACAGAAAGTAAAAATCAGCAAACACTGTAGAACCAAATTAATAAGAAACGAATGTTCAAAACTTCGAAAACCACCATAGATAAACGGCAAAAGTCAACAGGCTTTTCAAAATAAAAACATTGGCAAACTTCCACCATCGTCTTGTCTGTATCGCCTGACCTCACTCTTCTTGTCGGTCAGCTCGTCCCTCTGCTGGCTGATAAATAAAATCTGTTCTGTTCTCCAACTGAACTAAACTATAATTTATTTCTATAAAAAAAAAAAAATAAAAAAAAAAACGATGGTGGTGGTCGGTGCCGCGGTGGGCAAGTGGCATAACCGTGTTGCAGAACACCTACTATGGCCAAAAGCCTATTCTCTGCATTAGGTACCCTAATGTTTTTTTGTTTGTTTGGGGTTTGCTTAATTTCTTTGTTATGTCTATTTTAAAGTCAGTCCAAAATGAAATAGCATAAGGGCAATAGAAAAATAAATGTTCAATATATGGACCTGATTATTTGTTCAGTGGCTTTTGGTCAGAGAGGTGTTGTCCCGTGAACTAAAAAGGTGAGTTTTTTTTTGTTTAACATCCTGATCATACGATTCATTGGTCTTTTGGATGTTATTAGACTAATCTGACGAATCACACACTTAAACTGTGAAACGTTATTAACTTAATTGCAAATATATAAATAAATAAATATATGCAAATAAATATAAGTTCACCTATATAAATAAGTATAAAGTTAACGAAAAAAACTGCAATGCTTCATTAATGGTTAAAAACAGGTCAAAATCTAGGTCCCAGCTGGGTTCGTCACTTTTTGAGGTCCCCCTGAAACATTTCCGTTGTGGTCAGTGCTATTTGCAGCTGTTTCTGTTTTTGGTTGTGTTGTGAGAATTTGCAGTGCGTGTCCGTATTTGTGTTTGCGTTGCAGGATTTGCAGCGCCTGTGTTGTCAAACTGATGAAGATGTTTTCTTAATTTGTTGTTGTTTTTTCTGTTTGCATGTGTTTTCTTAAGTTGCAGCGCCTTGAGCTCTCTCGGCCACCTTAGATTCAGCTCTTACATGCGCGTTGTGAGTTTGGCTAAGATACCTCATTCCGTACAAAAGTTATAGCGGTTTTATGAAAGGTGGGCCATGCCCCTTTTGAACATTTTTGGCATCCCTTTGCAACAGAGAGTTGGAGTTTCATCTTTTTTTGATTATTCATATTCACCAGAGAATCTTTCTGCACTGGTTTTTGTTCCGATTGGGTGAAAAATCTAGGACAAATTGACGGACAAATCCGACATGTGTTTTGTCCGGTGTGAGTCAAGGATTCCAACGACATGAGACACTCGAGTCTGCGTCGAATGGTTTAGGAGTTAAGAGCGTTGTCATACTTTTTTATCGCTGTAGCACCCCCGTCACCCCCGTCACCCCCGTCAGGCCGATTGGGCTGAGCCTTGGTGAAATCGAATACGGTGTGAGTCCTACCATCTCTCCAAGTTTCAAGTCTCTAAGACTTACGGTTTGGACTGCCAGATCAGTTTTAGGTGGAGATTGCTGATCGTTGGCTATTCAAACAGTGACTAACGCGCTTGAACCCCTAATGATGAATATGATGTAAACATATATAACCTGCTAGCTCCTCAATAACTTACCACTGACAATGACACCAAAGAACTTTGTACTGTTGCTGTTGTTTTTGTGGATTATCTGTAGTCCATAAAGTCCAGAATCTGTGATGCTGACGTTTGTAATGGTCAAAGATCCAGTGTGATGATGCAGATTCAGTCGGTCTCTGAATCTTCTCAGTGCCATTGTTACACTGAGCATCTGTACAGATTAAACTGGGATTCTGACTGATCTCAGCTGTATGAATGTCTTCATAATACACATCACCGTTTTCTTGTTGGTCTGTTTCAGCATCAGTATAAAGAGTGACTAAATCTCCCTTATTCAGAAACACTCCCATGTATATAAGCATTAGAATCACCTGAAGATGAAATATAGAGTTAATTATAAGGCAAACAAAAATAACAGGAAAATGCTGTGAAAATTCACTCCTTAAACAACACATAACTCACATACAAGTCCCGTTCCCACACAGTGAAGATCATTTTATAGATTCTAGATTCCATATCAAATTAGTTCACTGCTATTTTTGCTCCATATGCTAATTTATTAATACTAAAATAAATGTTTTATTATTATTTCATTTTACTTTTACTTTGATTATGCATGTATTTACAGAACACAATTTATCAGCACTTTTGAACTACTTTTAAAACAACAATTAATAAATAATAGAAAATGATAGATAAAATATCTCTTTAAAGTGCATTGATTGACTAAATGATGCTCACCAATGACAATAACCCTGAAGCTCTTTATGGGGCTTATGATGCTTCTCTGTAGTGTATAAATACCAGAGTCTGTGGTTGTGATGTTTCATGATGGTCAGAGATCCAGTCTGATGATCCACCTTCAGTCTGCCTCTGAATCTCTGACACTGATCATTTTGTACAGATATAATTCTGATTTCCAGCGATTGCAGCAATGAAAATTCTATTAAAGTACCACCCCATCAGATCATTTGGGTTTATTAGGCCTACACCAGGATCTAAAGTGACAGATTCTCCTTCCTTCATCATTTTCACTTCTGGAAAAGCAGAAACACCTGAAACACAAGCCAACAACTGCTTCAATGGGACATCAGATGCAAAATTCGAACGAAATATGACGTCATGCTGCTTGATTTTAGAGATATTTTAACACCCATCAGACAGCTAATATTAATAATGTAAAGTGTAGGCACGCAGATGGTTTAAGAGTCTGGTATTGATGTGTGATTCTGCCTTGAATAAAAATAAATAGATTGGCATATCCCGAAGGTATGTACAATCTATTTATTGCCCATTTGGCAACTGCAAACAACACCAACAACAACAACAAATCAAACAAACTTAACTTTGTCTTTCTTCATGCAAACGAAATATTTAAATTTAAGACAAACTGCCTCTGCTCTCAACACCACTGCGCACCAGTAACTACTCAAATACACTGAAAATACTCCTCTAGTGCCAAAAACAAGAATTACAACTCAGTATAATGGCTCCAACATAAAGTTTTATGTACTGTTAAACCTCATTTCAGCCTTTTGTTTGGTTCAGTGGTTCAATCTTCCTTCTCTCTCCCAAAAAGTGCATTGCTACAATTAACTAAAACAGCTACACAAAAATGATATTTACCATTTAAACAAAATAAAATGCAGCTTCAAATTATTTTTATTGTTATCACTGGAGATTCATAATAAATAATCGGCTCAGCAACCCAGACAAACATAGCCTATAAAACTCGCAACTTCATTTTAAGCCGTCAGCTACTTAAAACAGCAATAGGCTTATCTAAAAATGAATAAAACCGATACATTAATTCATTCGTTTGCTTAAAGAGATAATCTAACAAAAAAAAAGCACTTACCAACCATAAACGCACAGAATAAGAGCAAAATGAAGAGCCTCATTTTTACCAGGATGCAAAATGCAAAATGCTGATTCTGCGTAAATTAAAGCGTTTGTCCGTATAAACGCACAAGCAATAAATGCGTTCTTCTGTATAAACGCAATCTCTTTGACATGCCCAGGTCAGACCTCCCTGTTCTTGCTCACTGGTTTAACCAAGACCGCACCTGAAAAGAAAAGCATTTTTTTAAGTTTTAACAAGAACCTAAATAATTTAAATAACAAATTTCCTTGTATTTCTATAATACTGGTCTGACACCCTGTACCCCCCCCCAACTGTCCCACAGCACAGCCATCAACACCCTGCCCCTCCATCCCCCCTACTGTTTCTCAACCTGCCCTTAAGATCTGTGAAGGTGATGTTTGCAAAGTCTTCAGGAAGCAGAAGATAAGGAAAGCCAAAGGCCCAGACGGTGTCTCTCCAGCCTGCCTTAAAGCCTGTGCTGTCCAGCTATCATCTATCTTCACATTGATCTTCAACAGATCTCTGGAGCTGTGTATAGTCCCATCCTGCTTTAAATGTTCCACCATCATCCCTGTACCCAAGAAACCAAAAACCACAGGACTTAATGACTACAGACCTGTTGCTTTAACATCTGTGGTCATGAAGTCATTTGAGAGACTGGTGTTGGCCTTCTTGAAGGACATTACTGGACCCTTGCTGGACCCCCTGCAGTTTGCTTACCGAGCAAACAGGTCTGTGGATGATGCAGTCAATATGGGATTGCACTACATCCTTCAACATCTGGACAAACCAGGGACCTATGCAAGGATCTTGTTTGTGGACTTCAGCTCTGCTTTCAACACCATCATTCCAGATATCCTTCAGAATAAACTGTCACAGCTCTCTGTACCCACCTCCATCTGTCAGTGGATCACCAGCTTCCTGACAGATAGGCAGCAGCTAGTGAGGCTGGGAAAACTCACATCCGGCACCCGCACCATCAACACTGGAGCTCCCCAGGGTTGTGTTCTCTCCCCACTGCTCTTCTCCCTCTATACAAATGACTGCACCTCTAAAGACCCCTCTGTCAAACTTCTGAAGTTTGCAGATGACACCACTGTCATCGGTCTCATCCGGGATGGCGATGAATCTGCTTACAGACAGGAGGTTGAGCAGCTGTCTCTCTGGTGCAGTCGCAACAATCTGGAGCTCAACACGCTCAAAACTGTAGAGATGACGGTGGACTTCCGGAGAAAGCCCCCTGCACTCACCCCTCTCACAATCATGAACAGCACTGTGGCTCTAGTGGACTCATTCAAGTTCCTAGGAACTAACATCTCCCAGGACCTGAAGTGGGACATTCACATTGACTCAATTGTGAAAAAAGCCCAGCAGAGGTTGTACTTTCTTCGTCAACTGAAAAAGTTCAATCTACCACAGGCACTGATGACACAGTTTTACTCCGCTGTCATTGAGTCAGTTCTGTGCTCTTCTATAACTGTCTGGTTTGGGGCAGCCAGTAAATCAGATATAAGAAGACTGCAACGGACTGTTAGGACAGCAGAGAGAATCATTGGTGTGCACCTGCCCAACCTTCAGGACTTATACATCTCCAGAGTGAAGAAACGGGCAGGAAACATCATCCAAGACCCTTCTCACCCCGGACACAACCTGTTTGCACTTCTCCCCTCAGGCAGACACTACAGATCCCTGAGCACTAAAACATCTAGACATAAAAATAGCTTTTTCCCCAATGCCATCTCCAGTTTAAACAGATAAACATGAACATTACCTGGGTTCTACAATTCATTTCTGTATTTCTTTCTCCATTTCTAATTATTGTCTCTTTCTGTAGTATTATTATGTAAATACTCATGCACATCTCTTATTTATATAGCTGTATATAGAGAAAATAATGCACAAATCTGTACATAAATCATCTGTTCCAGATTCATACATTATTATTTATTTTTAAGTTTTTTTTAAAATGTTATTATTTAAATGTTGTATGTATGTATGTATGTATGTACCAGGAGCACCTTAAAAAACCACAACAAATTCCTCGTGTGTTTGCGCACACTTGGCGAATAAAGCTAATTCTGATTCTGATTCTTAAGGCGTTTACTACGAATGCTTTATTAGAGCAGCATCTAATGTCTAAACTAAATTTATTATGACTGAATCAGATGTTTTTATTGGCATTATGACATTAACATACAAATATATTTGACTTTATTGCTTGTTTCAGAAAGAAAATGGTGTTTAAAGGCTGATGTGAAGTTGAAGGAAAAAAAAAAAAAAACACGTCTACAAGTATTCAGCTCATGAAATAACATGCCATTTTTGTCTTTTACCACAAAATAGAAGCTCTATATATTCACAGATCATTTACAATATTTGACTGGCCCAAAATGCCAGCTTACAACATTACAACAGAAACATCACATAATGTAAATAAGTTGTCACAGAATAAGAATACATGAATAACTCAAAAAAAAAAAAAAAAACACACATCAGATAGAACCTTATAATTCTGAAATGAACATAAAGACAAATCCAAAAAAGGAAATGAAGAGTTCAGATGCAAAACCAGCTAAAAGCCATCTCGGTCAAAAATGAGATAATGATCCTGAGTGAATGCTCCTGACACATAGTACACGTCCATCAAATACTTTTACTTCACACTTGCTAAATTCCAGCCTCAGCACAATCAGAAGTACCAGTACTTACATAGAAACCTATACAAAGTAGCCAGAAAGAAATGCTGATTTTAAAGAAATACGTCAGATGGATTTAGAGGCTTTTGCATCTGAACTCTTCAAATATGGTTATATTTAAGGAGATAAAAAATGTCCTTATCAACCTTAATTTATATGGTAATAAAAATGTATCAAATTAACGTTTTGGGTGGGGTTTGGTGAGCTTTTGGAAATTGTCAACCCAATCTGGCAATGCTGTTAAATGCCAGAATGATAAACAATAAATCAATAATACGTTGATATTGATATCAAACTGGCAAATTCTGCACTAAGGATCATGTGGAGGAGGATCACATGGATCACCTATCGGCATTACAAGATGATCTTAAACCTTTTCTAAGTACCATATCCAGCTGTAGGACTGTCTTCGCTAGGAACCTTCAGAGACACTACAAATATTGTCTTTTAAATATAGGCTGCTTTGCAGTACAATGTCTTTGACCAATTATACTGTACAACCAATTCAGCATTTTCATATTTGACTCTTAAACCCTCAGCACTAATTCATATGATGTGTGTTTATTTATATGTCTGTATATGTTATGAATGATAAATATTATCTTAATGTGGTTTAGCCTGTTCCACACAACTTCTTCACAAACATTTTTTGTGGTTCATGTCAGTTTGTGTATATGTGGATGTGTATGTTTGAAGTATGGCGTTTAAAAAAACGAACGGAATTCAAACTTAGGTTCCGGGGTGATGACAAGACGAACAGCTATAGACACACGTCTGACAACCGAATGAACCTGTTCAACCAGCTGTCGAAGGAGTCTGAGGAGCGAGCTGACAATACAGTGCAGGCCTGAGCCACTATAGATTACTGAAAATATGTACTGAAGGAATCTATCCATCTTATTTTTCAATTCTGGAGTAAGCAGTTTTCTGTAAATGGTCGAGACTTAATTATGTACATAGACAGCACATACACATCTGCAAGATGTCTGTTAAAGATCATTTGATCTGGAAAGCATCTGCCTTGTACAAACATCTGACAGACGTCTGTAAGATGTCAGTTTTACACACATTCTAAATCATAAACATCTTAAAGACATCTAATAACGTCTATTTGAGATCTGATAGGAAACGTCCTATAGACATATCGCAGATGAGCAAAAGCTCTAAAAAATATATCTTGCAAATGTAAAAGCAGATGTCAAATAGACATCTCTGTGATGCATGTGTGCTATCAGGGTGACAAAACATGACAAAACAGGTCGACGATCCTGACAATAATATGCACCTACTCCTTAACCTAAACCTCACCATTGAATATTTTGTTTTTTTGTTTTTTGGTTTGTTTTTACTTTTTTTTATTTTTTTTTTTTTACTTTTTTTCTAATAAAATAATGGCATTTTTTAAGAATTAAAAATAATCTAGTTTGGGAGTTTGAATTTATTTCTGAACATTTAACATTGATTGTCAGTCTTTATTGACCTGTTTCTTGTGGTTTCTCATTAAAAAAAGTAAATGAAGTAAATTACATCACTAATGACATAAAATAGCAATGCAGTGTTACAACGTTCCCCATCTGCGCAACAAATTTAAAACTGGTTAGTGTCTTCTGCTAGTTTGCGAAACATTAATAATCTAAACTGGAATAGCCTAACATATTAGAGATTAAAATAATTGCAGATTTGTCTAATTTTAAATGAATACTAAAAACTGAGATGAAAAATATACCTCAGCCAGAAATGTACTTTTACTATACGATAAAATAAATATTCAGCGATATCTTCAATAGAATATTTAAACCACATGTTTTACAACTAACCCCACAAGTTTGTGCCTCGCGCTCCCCTACACCAAACAGAAACAGAAAGTCGTGTCACTGAAATGCACTTTCATGAAATCGGGTTATCATAGTGTAACAGCACTCCAGGGAACCGTGTAAGATCCAGATGCAAGCTTTATTAAACACAGCGTAGTCAAGACAGGCAGGGTCAATCTCCAAACAAACAATGAAACGTAGGCAAGACAAAAGCTAAAACCAAATAAACAGGCAGAGTCCAAATACTGGTGAGCAGTCCAAAAGTGACAAATAAACAAGGCAATGGAACAAGGCAAAAACTATGCCAATGAAACAGAACAAAACAATGGCAAAAACAAGGCAAAACTATGACAAGAAACAAAACCGTGGAAAATAGCAAAACAAGGCAATGAAATAGGAAAAACGCTTGGTAGAGTCCGCACAGGCAAAACAATACTTCGCAGAGGAAATAACCAATGAAGCAGCAGAGGGAGCAGTAACAGTCAGTCCATGGGTGAGCGCTCCCTCTGCTGGCATGGCATTACACATAGTAGCGAGCAGACAGGAAGAAGCTCTTCACTTACAAAGTAAACACAGATGAAACAAATGCCAGTCCTCTATCCTTTTATCCTTTTATCGTTTATCCTCCATGACAAGCACATTTTATGTGAATCTTTGTTTTGGAAGTGGACTTCTCCTTTAATACATTTTAGTGCATATTTTAGCTTCATCATCACTGTTTCTTTACTAAAGGCTGAAAACTGCTAAGCTTCGGTCTTATTTCAACCCCTCAGGCTGTGTGTCACAACTGTGCACCCTTTTGATCATTTAACAGTTTAGAAGTCATGTGATGTATACGAAGTGGATGTTTGATGTCATTTCCTTTCACGGCTCTGTGTTAGCTGCATCTGTTCTTGTGCTTCTGTGTTGATGCTACAGCTCTACATTGTAAAATAATTAAGAGACATTCAGACGAATTCACTGGTAAAAGCCTTTAGAAATACAGTCAAAGCGGATTTAGCTTTGAAGACATTCTACAGAAATTTTATAAGTTCTTGATGTAATGGCTGGTCTATAATTAAATTTCACTTGAATTAACCCTTTAACTGTCGCTCCATATCTTGAACATAGACATGAAAATGCTCTATCCAAAAAATAATAATAATAATTTATAATTTATTAAATAATTCATGAACAAAAACATTTGTAATATGATTTTGATGTACAATTTCCATGATACTGCAATGTCTGATGTTAAAATGGTTTTCAAAAGATGAATTTTGAGATTTTCAGTTTTCCGTTGATATATAATTAACTGTTTTCAGTTGATATATAATTTCTTAAGATTTCTAGTGCGTGATAGGAAAACAGACAACGAAGAAAGTCTTTTTGTGACAAAAGTCAGAACATGTTATGATGTAGATTTTTTAAGTTGCACTCTTGACATATATTAATCTATTACTTTTCCTACATAATTGGTAACACAAAAGAGTGGTAAAATATCTATTTAGGAGTCTTAGACCTTCCCAACGATATATAGTTTGTTATGATTAGATTAGAATTTATTTGCAATATAGTGAAGTAAACTTAAGCGTACCACAGAGCAGACTGTGGGACAGGTAAAGGGTTAAACAAAACACTATGATCTAACTTTTAAAACCGCCACTTCAGCAGGTTCCTAAATGATCTGTCTTTCCTTGCAGAAATCAAAGATAGAGACCGTGTATGAGAATGTCCCCAAAAAACGATGATCAAATCTACAAGAACTGGTGTTAAACCTCATCTCACACCTTTTGGTTTTGGTCACTGTGATATTTGCTGAGGGACTAACCCTGCTCAAAAACTTTGCAGATGCATCACATTTGATGCATTTACATTTGATGTAGGTTTCAAAATTAGGCATGGCAAAATGGCTGGATAGCGCCACCTATACACTTTCAGCGAAGTTTCACGTACATCTACAAATTTCAGTAGACACGATAATGTCCCAATACCTACACAAAAAGTTTTTTGGAGTAAAATCCTAAACCCAACAGGAGGTCATTATTTTGATAAATTTCAATGTTTTGCCATAAAAAAAGGAAGTTGTTGAAACTTAGACATACAATGTCTGATGATGATCTGACCCAAACTTCACATGATTGATAACACTGAGTCCTGTCCTGAACACATGCCCATGCCCATATTCAGTAATAGTCATAGTGGCACCTGCTGGCAACAGGAATTAACTTTTTTTACACTAAATAAATTACCTGTTTGATAAGAATGCTGACCTGTGTATGAAGTGTATGCTGTTGAGTGTGTAGTGGAATATTGCATTTATTTAGAAACTAACAGTTTGACTCTTCTAGTTTGACTGTCTGTGTTTCAGAGATGAGATGTCACACCTCCTTTCACTTTGATTGGAGATGCCACAGCTACACATTGGCTGCGTCTCAATCAGCTCATGAATCAGAATGTGTTTTTTTGTCTCAGATATTTTTATTGAATTTTGCAATTTTATCCCCTCATACATACAGTATGTTCAAACATTGTACATTTTCCATAGTAATCCAACATAAACATCCCTCCATCCCCACTAGCCACACATACAGACCATAGTTCCCAAGGAGTATTATTCCTGGAGTATTCTAGAGAGCTGCTGGAAGTCAAGTGTAAATTCTTTACAAAAAAAAAAAAAAAAGTACGATAGGAAAGCAAACAGGGCTAGATAGATAGATAAATAAGTGAGTAGAGGGAGACAAGTTAAGACATTAGCTGATACTGACTCTATAACTGACCGAGATGGACAGGGAAGCAGGACAAAACAAAAGGTGAAGGTACTTCAATTTGACTTAAGGTTCTCAAAGTATTTCAGAAAAGGTCCCCACACCTTCTCGAAATTCTTGTTCGAGTCGCACACTGAATAGCGGATCTTTTCGAGGTCTAGACAGGTCATGATGTCCCTTAACCACTGAGCATGTGTGGGCGGGGCAGCATCCTTCCACCTTAGTAATACTGCACGTCTAGCCAAAAGTGAGGCAAAAGACAGTAAGCGTCTTTTGATTGCGGTGGAGTACATGTCATCCTCACCAGCGGTGCCAAAAAGGGCAATCAATGGGTCAGGCTCTAGCTCAAGATTAAGAATAAGTGACAAGGTTTGAAAAACATCTCTCCAGTATCTTTCCAGGCTTGGACAAGTCCAGAACATGTGGAATAACGAAGCCTCATCTGTCTTACATTTGTCACATAAAGGATCAACATCTGGGTACATATGAGATAGCCTGACTTTAGATATATGAGCCCTGTGCACCACCTTAAACTGTAATAGAGAGTGACGTGCACAGAGAGATGTTGAATTCACCAGCCTGAGAATAGAGTCCCACACTTCATTTGACAGTTGAAAGTTTAAATCCTGCTCCCAAGCAGTTTTAATTTTGTCCATAGGAGCCTGTTTTATGCCCATCAATTTGTCATAGATGACTGATATCAACCCTTTGCGCGATGGATGGAAACTAAGAAACATATCAGCGGTGGTCGCAGCAGTTGCCTCAGGGAAACTAGCTATTTGAGAGTGGATAAAGTGTCTTGCCTGCAGGTATCTGAAGAAATGAGTATTTGGTAGACCAAACTTTCCAGATATTTGTGCAAATGATGCCATTCTATTATCAATGAAAAGATCTTTAAATTTCTCTATGCCCCTCCCTTGCCAGTCTTGGAATGCAGAGTCAGATAATGAAGGTTGAAAAAGAGGGTTAGATAGAATAGGACTGAAGAGAGAGAAGTCACAAAAGCCGAAATATTTCCTAAACTGAGCCCACACCCTCATTGTGTGCAGGACCGTTGGACTGTCAGTCCACTCAACCGGGGGGAGAGGTAGAGGGGACCCAAGCAAAGCCAAAACAGAACCCTTTCGGACAGAACTCAACTCCATTTTCACCCACATTGGGCAATCAATCCGACCATAAAAGTGTGACCAAAGAGTTATACAGCGTATATTAACAGCCCAGTAGTAAAAACGAAAATTAGGCAGCGCCATGCCCCCATTCTTTTTAGATTTTTGAAGATGGCCTTTATTTAATCTAGGGCGCTTGCCCCTCCATATATAGGCCGAAATGATTGAGTCCAAGGAATCAAAGAAAGATTTGGGGATTAAGATTGGTATGGATTGAAAGAGGTATAAAAATTTAGGGAGGATGTTCATTTTAACAGAATTAATCCGGCCAACCAGGGAAATAGATAGGGGTGACCAGTGTATCAAGCGCTCTTTCACATGATTCAGTAGAGTATATAAATTTTCTTTAAGGAGACACTTATGTTTCCTAGTGACTGTAACACCAAGGTACACAATTTTTTCTTCCGCAATCTTAAATGGGAGGTTGGTATATTTTAAAGCCAGTGCCTCTGAATTCACCGGAAAGAGTTCACTCTTATGGAAATTTAGTTTATACCCAGACACCTGGCCAAACTGAGTAAATAGGGATAGCATTACAGGTATAGAGGTATCTGGGTTTGATACAAAAAGTAAAAGATCGTCAGCATACAACGACACTTTATGTTCAATTCCTCTCCTCAAAATCCCTGAAATGTCCCTGCAGCTACGCAATGCAACTGCCAGAGTCTCTATTGTCAAGTCAAAAAGTAAAGGGCTTAAAGGGCATCCTTGACGGGTTCCCCTATGAAGATTGAAAGGATGAGAACGTTGAGAATTGGTAAGGATAGAAGCGGTTGGGCATGTATATAAAAGTTTAACCCACCTAATGTAGTTTGGGCCAAAACCAAATTTTTTCAAAACTGCAAATAGATATCTCCACTCCACTCGATCGAACGCTTTCTCCGCGTCTAAGGAGAGGACACATTCCAGAACTGGCTCTGAAGGAGAGTACAAAATGTCAAATAAACGACGTATATTAAAATAAGAATGTCGATTTTTTACAAAGCCAGTCTGATCTTCTGATATTATTGCTGGTAGTACATCCTCTAATCTACGGGCCAGGACCTTTGCCAAAATTTTGGCATCAGCATTTATTAATGAGATTGGCCTGTAGGAGGAGCACTCTGCTTGGTCTTTACCTTTCTTTACAATCAAACTGATGCATGCTTCGTATAGTGATGCTGGAAGTTTGCCATGCTGGAAACAGTCTGATAATACTGAAGATAGATGGGGGGAAAGTAATGAAGAAAATGTTTTGAAAAACTCTGCTGGGAACCCATCAGGTCCAGGGGATTTCCCCGATTGCAATGAGGAGATAGCAGCTGCTATCTCCCCCTGTGAAATGGGCTCGTCTAACTTAGTCTTATTATCATGTGTAAGTATAGGGATGTTCAAATGGTCAAGAAAATTTTTCAACAGCGAGCTGTCATTTGGGAGGTCAGAAGTGTACAGTCGGGAGTAAAAATTCCTGAATATATCGTTTATTTTAGAAGGATCTGAGGTGATGTTACCATCATCCATCCGAATTTTTGTGATGTGTTGTTTCGCTTTAAATCCCTTCAGCTGATTGGCTAATAATGTGCCAGATTTGTCACCATAAACATAAAACAGACTTTTACTCTGCAGTATCTGGCGCTCAATCAAATGTGTGGAGAGGAGATTGAATCTAGTTTGGAGTTCCAGACGTTTTTTATATAGTTCGGGGTTCTCATTTTGAGCGAGTCTTTGATCGACTTCTTTAATTTGATTAGATAGATTGTTCCGTTCTTTCTGGGCTTTCTTTTTCATATTTGCGCTAAAAGAAATAATTTGTCCTCTTAGGTAAGCCTTCAGAGTATCCTAAATGATTAGGCTAGAGGTTTCAGATGATGCATTTGTATCAAAGAAAAACCTTATCTGCTCCTCCATGAATTTCACAAAGTCATTGTTGGATAATAGAGTTGAGTTAAAACGCCAACATCTCTCTGCAACAGGGAGGTCGGGAAGGGTCATAGACAGTTCCACCGGGGCATGGTCAGATATCACTATACTTTGGTAGTCACAGGAGAGGGAAAATGGGATCAGCTGATTATCAATAAGAAAATAGTCGATCCTAGAGTAGCTATGATGAGAATGAGAGAAGAATGAATACTCCCTCCTGTTTGGATGAAGATATCGCCATATTTCTGTGACACCATATTTTTCTAAAAAGGACAGAATAAGTGATGCAGATTTACTCATTATACCAGGGTTAGAAGAAGACCGGTCAAGCACAGGATCAAGCCAACAATTAAAATCTCCGCCCAGTATGAGAGAATATGAGCACAGGTCAGGGAGAGAAGAAAAGAAACCTTTTAGAAAACCCACATCATCTGCATTTGGGGCATATACATTGGCAAGCACAACCATGGTATTGTACAATTTCCCTGAGACAATAATATAGCGACCGTTTGTATCAGATACTATGTTGTGATGTTCAAAATGAATATTCTGGTTAATAAGGATGGAGACCCCTCTGGCCTTTGCCTGGAAAGTAGAGTGAAAGTGCTGCCCCGCCCACCGTGACATCAGACGTGAATTATCAGAACCACGAATATGCGTTTCTTGTAGAAAAGCAATGGCTGTTCGAAATTGCTTGATATGTGAAAAGACCTTTCTCCTTTTAACAGGGTGATTTAAACCCTTGACATTCCAGCTTAAAAAATTCAAGGGACTAGCCATTCTCTCTAGCAGAGAGGGTAATTAGGTAAGCACAAGTGGTGTAAATACTCCAGGTACCGGTCCCAGGATGACATAGTAAACTCAAAAGGGCACCAAAAATATGTGTGTGGCCAGGTATTGTACAGGCTTCAAAAATAACGTGGGTGCTGTAAAACCCACCCCCCTCCCCCCCTTCCCACAACAAGACAGCTGCCAAAGAACATAGCAGCAAGCTCTTCAAAACATCCATTTTCATCTACCAACAAACTTCCCTTTTAGACCATCTTCAGCTCCCACATCTTTAATCAGAGCATTAACTACACTCCTATGTTAACATCTCTTTAAAGAACACATAATAATAATGTACAGAAAACTACACATGTAAACTGTTACCATAAAAAAGAAGTCCCAGTAAATTTAGAACAGTACGTTCCGCTTAAAAAAAAAAAAAAAAAGAAAAAAAAAAAATATATATATATATATTTATATACTCACATCACCGCTGTTAAGTTGTCATAGTAACCTTGACTCTGACGGCAGAGGCACAAGGGTCTTACCGTCAGAGGTATGGGAACAGCCGAACATATATGCTAACAGCAATAATAAACATAATAGTTAAGAGCCATAACAGTCTGTCAGCCACGTTACTAAGCAGACCTTTATGATGTGCGCGATATACTTGGGAGGCCGTCAACATATTTCCGTGCCTCATCCACTGAGCGCAGCCACTTTCTTTCCCCATTAGAAAGTGTGATGCGGAGCCGGGTGGGATACAGTAAAGAGGGCTTGAGTCCTCGGTCGTATAGCTCCGTCATTACTCCCCTGTATTCGGCGCGCTGGCTCATGACTTCTGGGCAGTAATCCTCCACAATGCGGATCTGCTGACCGCGGTACTCCAGTTTCCCCCTCCGTCTGGCCTCACAGATCAGAAGATCTTTTATCTGATAACGGTGTAACTGCAGAATGACTGGCCACGGTCCCTGTCCCGGGGCCGGTTTGGGTGCCAGTGAACGGTGGGCTCTATCGATCTCCGGTGGGGAGGAAAGCACCTCCTTCCCGAAAACCTCACACAGCAGATCTGTGAAGAATTCCGTAGGTCGCCCTCCTTCAGTAGCCTCCGCAAGGCCAAGGATGCGTAGGTTTTGCCGTCTGTTCCGTCCTTCCAGATCGACCATTTTAGTTGTTAGTTTGGAGTTGTTTTCACGTAGGCTGGAGCAGACATTTTCCAGCTCACTGACACGCTGGCTCATGTCCTCTGAAACCAGCTCGAGAGAATCCAGGCGCTGGCCATGGTCTTCCACGACGGACCGAACTTGGTCAAATTTAGTTTCCAGCAAGCCGAAAGAGGATTTGAAGTCTGAAGCCAGTGCTTCGTGGTGCTGGTCCAGTAGCGCCGAAATAGCCTCCATCGTTAAGCTAGTCGACGAGTCGTCCTTTTTCCCTGCTTTGCCACTGTTTGAGGCCATTTTAAAGTAGTTGCAAGTAAAATGAAGTTTAATAAAGTAAGTTGCGCAGATTATTCTGTATGTTGATTGTTTAATAAGTATATAAAGGAGTGAAAAGTTTGAAACGGGCAGGAGCACGTGAGCTTTGCGTCTACTCCATGCAGCTCCTTCCGGAAGTCCATGAATCAGAATGTGTTTTGCATAACTTTTTGTGTAATTAAGCAGTGTTATAAATGAGAGTATGTGCACTGTCAGAATAAACTAGTGAAGGTACTGAAGTCTTGCAATGCTGTCACTGAAAATGCGTACACCATGTACATTAATTTGAGACACTAGTTAGGACCCTGACTCTCTACAAATCGGGACACTGGTGGCTTTGTAACAGTACTTGGTTGGGATTCCAAAGGAATGTATAAGACAGATTTACAATATGATGTCCACAGAAATGACAGAGCTAGACTTAACTCACGGGGACAGAGTTTGGAGAATTTAAGGTTGGACACCACTGAGGTTTTCTTGCACAGCAAGTGTAAATTTCTCACAGTCTCTTACTGAGAGTTTGCCAACTGCTCTCATTCGATGGATACATGATTTAACCCTTTCACACGTGAGTTTAAAATATTCTAGCTGAGCACCCAGGGTGAGTTTTTTTTAGGCGACCGTTATTTAGAACGTATCGCCTTATTGTTTCCATGGCGACGCGTCGTGTTTGTCACATGACACAACGCAGCCACAATAGCGCTGTATGACACATGTATCACTTTTATATAGTTTTTCCCTTTTTATGATTAATATTCACAAACGTGTTCACTGTATTATGAAATATATGATATTCCGATTCTGAAATATGTGCAAGTAAACCCTAACAGCACACATACGTCGGGCCGACGTCGACCCGATTTACAAAATTCCATCGGCACGATGTCGCTCAGGGAGCGTTTGCTAATCGGCAAGATGTCGCCGCGACGTCGGCATTTGATCGCAAATGACTTCCGGCCGACGTTCGGCCGATGCAGCCGTAAATCCCGGCTGCTCTGCGTGTGTGCTCACTGGCGTTTTGCTCATCGTTATTCTAGGATCACCCGCGGCAGAAGCCGCCGGTTTATAATAAAACAACACACACCACTCTCAATAACAGTCGCAAATTTATTAATATTTTCAATAAACATATTAAACATACAAATACATTTACATTTATCAGATGCTTTTATCAAAAGTGACATACAAATGAGAAGCATTACATCCAGTGTGTACTCTTTCAAAGATTAACCATAGTTTTACCGCAGCATTTGCAGTAAAACCATACTAAAACAAAATCAACCATAGATTTACTACAATACCAATGGTTTAACTGACTGTTGCAGTAAAACCATATTAAGTACAAAAATAACCATTACTACAGTATTTGCAGTAAAACCATAGTTACTACAAATTTTACCATGATTTTAAAAATATGATTACTATAGTCATGGTTACCACAGTTTTACTGTAGTATTACTACAATATAACTATAGTAGAACCATGGCATCAAACCTTGGTATGAACCAAAAAACACAAACACAACTAAACTTGTTAAAACACTTATGGTTGCTACAGTTTTACTATAGTAAAACCATTGTTAACTGTTGTATAAGTACAAGCAACTTTTCAAATACTTATTTCAAAGTAGGTTTGCAGAAAATGCATTTTTTCAGGATTACAATAAAAAAAAAAAAAATTTAATTAGCCAGAGGTGACTGAGACTTACTGGGGAAGATCTTCTGGCAACAAAGTAATGTCCATATGACAGCAGCTCAAACATAAAACATGTCATGTGTTCAGTACTAGTAATTACCTATTTTCATTGCCACACCAGAATCTAAGACTATTTTCATGGCAAAAATACAAGACACAATAATACAGTTACAATAATACAAGAATGACATAAATAAAATAAAAACAAAGCAAACACTACAGCAGTTAAAATGTTTGAAATTATATGATACAAATAATTATATATATATATATATATATATATATATATATATATATATATATTACTAAGGTCTCTAGTCATGTGCTCACACACTATCCTTTAAGATTATTAAAGTTCAACAATTTTCAATCCAATTTGTATTGTTACAGTGTTGGAAATATATGTAAAAGAACAATGTTTAATCTTTCTCAGAGATACCCAGTTTATTTGTCAGCAAAACTCAGCATTTTGATGATCCAAAAAGTGCGTTTTTGCCATTTTGTCATTTCTTTTTCTTCATCCTGCAGAGTGTTGCTTACAAATAAAAGGGATAGGTACACATAACTCAGAGAAAGATTAAATATTGTTCATTTACAGATATTAGAAACACTGCAGTAATACAAAGCAGGTTGAAAATCGTCAAACTTACCCGTAAAGGCAATATAAGATTAATATTTGTCAGTTTTGTATGTCCAGTTGCCATCATCTGAAGTCTTGTTGAGTGTTGTCATCATCTGAAGTCTTCACAAGTGAGGCTGGATCCAATCTGGAACTGGCGTAAACTCTAGTAACCTTGGGATGGGCATCCAGAGATAGAAACAGTAAAGCAAAAGGAGAAAGATTAGTATAGCAGCTTTTATTATTTATTTCAGAGAAAGGTGATTTATTTAAGTCCACTTCCAAAACAAAGATTCACATATGATGTACTCACCCCATTGTCATCCAAGATGTTCATGTCTTTCTTTCTTCAGTCGTGAAGAAATTATTTTTTTTGAGAAAAACATTTCTGCATTTTTCTCCATATAATGGACTGATATGGTGCCCCGAGTTTGAACTTCCAAAATGCAGTTTAAATGCAGCTTTAAACGATCCCTAATGTGGTTGTAAATGATCCCAGTCAAGGAAGAACGGAATTATCTAGTGAAACGGTTATTTTAAAAAAACAAAAAAACAATTCAAATACTTTTTATTCTCAAACGCTCGTCTTGCCTTGCTTTAATTGAACTCTGTGTATTCTGATTCAAGACAGTTAGGTTATGTCGAAAAAAGAGTCTTTGCAAAGTGAACATGCAAAGAGGATCAACACCCTTAACAAAAAGGTAAAACAGCGATATATGATGATTTCAAAGTTGAGGGAGAACATGAGATGGGAGTTTTTCGACATGAATAAGAAAAAAAAAAAACAGTCCAGGCAGAGTAAGACAAGACGGGTGTTTGACATTAAAAAGTAAAGAAATTGTATTATTTTGTACTTTGCAATTTTGTTTTTACTGTAATTTGCTATTGTGCAATAATTGTGTATTGTGTAGTAGGAATAGTACATACAAATCGTTAGTAAAATTGTGATACTACTAAAACTCAAATCAAAAGACAATCCAAACATATTTACAAAAGTATTTTTATTAAAACAATTTCAAAACATTTTAGTATTGTGTTTGCTACCCAGAGCACAGTGCATCAACATTTTACAGCCATGAAAGCAATTTAAGTGTGCAAGAATATAAATGAAACAAACAGATGCATCTTGAGAGCTGGATTTGGAATCAATGTCCTAAGAGAGAACTTGATTTATCTTAAAACTATCTAAAAAGTAAACCATCTTAAAATTAGCAAAAACAACAACAAGTGTCTTATAACCCTCACCCCTAAATGCAGGACACATGGGTGGTGACAAACAGGCCACTGACCCTCTCTGTGAAGTCCTCCATTTAAACATCATTTTGGACTGAATGAAGCTGTTGACATGCAGGGCTGATGGCCATCACTCTGCACCACCGTCCTAATCTTCTGCTCACTCCCCGTCTGGCAGTATACTTATTCCCATCAGTGGTGAAACTGAAACAGTCATGGAACACACAAAGACAAAATCTGTTATCCACAGCACCAGGAAAAATGAACAGAGCATGGGAAAAAAATAGTGAATAAAAATTCTGTAGCATAGATGAAAAATAAATGAAAGAATAAATACAGTTGAATTCAAAAGTTTACATACACCTTGCCTTTAATCTGCAAAAGTTTAAGAGAGATTATCATACAAAATGCATGTTATTGTTTAGTCCAAAAGAGAAAAGAACTTATAAAAGAACTTATAAAAATGACCCGTTTAAAAGTTTACATACACTTGATTCTTAATACTGTGTTGTTACCTGAATGATCCACAGCTGTTTTTTTGTTTACTGATAGTTGTTCATGTTCCGGAACAGTTAAACCACCTGTTCTTCAGAAAAATTTGAAGATCAGGTAAATTTAACATAAAAAAAGAAAGAAAAAAAAGAGAGAAAACTGATGTGGATCATGTGGATCAAATCAAGTGTATGAAAACTTTTGAATGTGGTCATTTTTATAAATTCCACTATTATTTTTTCTTGTGGACTATATGTAAACATCTTTTATTTGAAATATCTTATTCAGGCCAGTACTAAATAAAAACAACATGCATTTTTTTTTATAAGCCCTCTTATTTTGTTTTTTAAAAAAAGTAATGTTTTGCAGATACTGCAAGGTGTATGTAAACTTTTGATGACCTTAAATAAAAATTTAATTAATTTAAATGAAACTTACAAAATACTGCCATGCGACAGCATTGCCCTTCCCAGGGTGCAAAGACAAGTGGACCACATTGTAGACCTGCAAAAAAAAATCAAATAAATTTGATTCAATAATGTGTTTGACTACTTGTTGACGATGTATAGGCTAAAGTCACGTAGACTGTTGCATATACATGTGTATTTCATACACTCCAACAATACATCAGTTATTTAAAAAAAGAAACATATTATGCATGACTTTGCTGAAGATTTTGGCATGCATTTTACTTATCTTTGTTGACTAATAGCGACTATGTCCAGTATTAACCGCGACCGTGAACCTGACTTTTTTTTTTGACGCACCGTAAATGTATGTATTAAAAAGTGCTCATTTTTGTCATTGACAGGCTCAAATCAGAGGTTATTTTACCTCGCATACCATAGTAAAGCAAGTTTTGTTTAAACTCAACAGAATGCAAAATAAAACTAACCAAATTGGCCTCGGTTTGTCTTTCCAGAGTTCCAACAAACATTGACTCTAGTTTTGGTGGAAATAAACCATAAGCTAACGTTAATTTACTAGATATGAAAAGTTCAGCGGGTGAATGAGCGCGTAACTCACGGAGTTTCGACCACAGCTTTGAGGGAGTTAGATAACGTTTGCGGCTAAACTTGCAGTTTCATTCCAAACTAAAAATATAATCAAATATGAACTTACCGAATTTGCAGTAATCAGCCGTTCTGCTTCTCTCTCCGGTCAGCAGCAGTGGTGTTCTGTCTGTGTGATGCGCTATTTACAGCAGTCCTGTATTATTGCCTGGCATATTACAGTCAGGCTACAGCAAGGTTACAGCAACACTAAAATATACTGTAAAATATTCCCGCCAAGTCAAAATTACCCAGAATGCAATATAAATTACAGTATTTTACTGTAATGTATAAATGTGATATTGTACTGTTTTTACAGTACTATGCTGCTAAATCTACGGCAATTTGGAAGTTCAAAATCGGGCCACCATATCAGTACATTATAAGAAGAAAAATGCTGAAATGTTTTCCTCAGAAAACAATTTCTTTATGACTGAAGAAAGAAAGACATAAACGTTATGGATGACAAGGGGGTGAGTACATCATATGTGAATCTTTGTTTTGGAAATGGACTTTTCCTTTAAATCACATATAACTGTAGTGCAGTGCTATGAGATGTGTTATGTTAATACTTGACTAAAAATGTGTATTTCAATCTAATTTAAACTAAAAGATTGTGCCAGAACAATTAATAGGAAGGCTATTCAAAAGTTAAGCAATAAAATACAAAAACACATTTCATATAATTTAAATGGTTAGTTCAGCCAAAAATGAAGATTCTGTCATTAATTACTCACCCTCATCTCATTCCAAAACCATAAGACCTTTGTTCATCTTCAGAACACAAATTAAGATAATTTTGATGAAATCCGACAGCTTTCTGACCCTGCATAGACAGCAAGGGTCCTACCACAGTCAAGACACAGAAAGGTAGTAAGGACATCTGTAAAATAGTCCATGTGACATTAGCGGTTCAACCATACTTTTATGAACCTATAAGAATAATTTTATGGGCTAAAATAACAACTATATTCAACGATTTCTATTTCTTTTCTTCTGGTCCAGTTTGCCGCCATTATGGAGAGTGTAGTGGACATGAAAAAGTTAACATGTTTTTGTCTCTGTCACATGTTTGTGGTGGAGAGTCACAGGGTTACGTGGGAATGAGAATATTAATCACCTGTTCAGTTACACTGAAAAAAGTTTTTCAAGCGGTTCCTCATCCAATTAATAATTTGTCTTTCAATTCAGTTTACAATTTTTTGTTTTATTTTTCAAATAATATTTTTTTAGTTCAAGACATTGGTAAATATAAATATTTTTAATTGAGAACTCAACTAAAACATTTTTGTTTTGACCAATGTAAAATATCAAGGTTAATTAACTTAAATTAAAATTATTAATTCATCTCGTGACCACGCCCCACCCACACTGGTGCTATGAGTCGGTTACCGACGCCATTTCTGCCACTGTGAGAGTTCAAGGAGCTTTGGATGAGAAGGTGGAAATTTTGTTTTAGATAGTTCTATGGGCGTTCTTTTCCGCTATTTACACTGTATCGTTCTTTCTTTGTCACGAAAAAACTGTTTGTGCTCGGCAAAAATTGTTGTTTGTTTAAATGATGGGACATTCTCCGTTAGCTAGTTCGTTTTCTCACTCGCCTGCAGCGGACAGACCCGCGCTTGAACGCGGACCAGCGAGTAAGCGTGACGTTTTTTTCGCTATTCCTTTTTTTCACTCGAAGTTGTTTGTGAGGAGTGTAAACTGGTTTGACTCATACCGCAGTTGCGATTTCAGCGAGAGGAGAGACAATAGTGGAGCTAATATGATGAGTGCAATAATTTACCACGTTTATATGAGACATGGCTATTGTTTGAAAGAGTACGTTTAAGTTAATTAACGGTATAAATACAAAAACGGATGAATATATTTCTGTTCTATCTAGGCTGAGAGCCCTCTTAATGACTGTCTTGTTTTGGAGGGAACAAGAAATAGAAGAGATGCTTTGGAAGTGTAAGTATGATCCACATAACTGTTATAAGAGAGCACAGCTGTGTTAAACATTATACCCCGTTTTCACAGACAAGACTTCAGGCTAGTCTCAGACTAAAATGCATGTTCGAGCAGTCTTAACTGAAAATATCTTTACTGACGCATCCTAAAATATGTCAGTGCCATTGTCATGTCTCAAGATGCACACCAGTAAAGTTTTTAAGGCCTTTTTATAAAAGTTATTTAAATATTCTAATTTAACTAAGGCATAGTCCTGACTTAAGCTAAGCCCTGTCTGTGAAACCCTGTCTCTATGTTCAAACATAGAACTTATACAAGAACGGAATAATTTCCTTGTTTACATTAGACATGTACATACATTTAAATCACTTTATGCACAAAATCTGTACACTTATGCAACCCTTATACCAAAACTCCAGATCAGCTGTATGTCGTGGATTAACTGAGACCTGGGGGCTGTTTCATAAAACAGGTTATTGATTACACCTTATTGAATAGCACACTGCATAATTAAATGCAAACTATTAAGTCAGATGCCCTTATAAAGACTAACTTGCTCTTTTACGAACTTTTGCTCTTCACAGAAAAGTTGTCAATGACAAGCCTGACATCACCCAGATGATAATTCAAAGGCCAGCTCTTTTTACAGTAAACCAGGTATGTAAGTGCATCATCCCATGTTGCAATCGCCATAATTACAAGATTCTAACTTGGGAAAAGTGTTCATGTCCTTGTAGAACTCATAATTATTCATAATGTCTTTGTCAATCTGTTTCTTCCTCTGTTAGGATGCAGCTGACAAGACAGACTCCAGTACGAATCCTCAGCGTTGATCAAGAAAGTCCACAGCTCAAAACCCATCTAGAGTGGAAATCATCTTGGAAGAAAATTTTGTAATGGATGGACTGACCAATCTCAGGCCTTCTGTGTCCATTGTTTTCAGACTAATTTATGCCCTGCACCTGGACTAAGTGTATGAAAAGCACTTTATATTTTATTCAGCAGGTAATGCTCAACCTCAGAAAAGGTGAGTTAGCACCTACAATTCCGTACTGCCAAAATTGTGAACTGAGAGTGAAATAAAACCATAAAAAGTTTGTTAAACTAGTGTTTTCATGTTTTATGTGGAAACGTTTTCAGAAAAACGTTGTGTTTTTAAATTTAATTGAATTAAAATAAAACAGAATATTGCATATCACTTTGTCTTTTTTCTTAATTTTATAGTTTAACAAATTTGAATAGTAAAACAACTGATGTAGATGTAGTAAAAATGTTTTCATTCAACTAATTAAAAAAATTTAGGGTAATGGTTCACATCTATATTTTATAATTTTAGCCAATGAAAAATAAATAACTTGTTCTAAACAATATTATTTTGATCTAAACAAAAAAAAGAATTTAAATTAATTGACTTTGTTGAACAAGAAATATATACTTTGTGTCAAGTTATATAAAATAGTTTTCATAGACATAGAAAATATTGTTTAGGGCAAGTTATTTATTTTTCATTGGCTAAAATTATAAAATATAGATGTGAACCATTACCCTAAAATTTTTTATTTATGTGAATGAAAATATTTTTTCAGTGTAGAGAAGGAGGGAGAGGGGGTGAGCAGGGGTGATGTATTCTTTGTTGATCAACATAATACAATAAATCTTTATGCCATAAGTCTGTGCAATAAAGAAGAACAAAAAAGATAATTTTTCCTTACCAACACTGTATTCTTGTTGTGTCGCAAATGCAATGGGTTCCTGTTTTAGCCGCTCAGAGGTGTTTGGTAACTACAGAGTACAGACAGTATAACGACTCACGTGTGTAATTGCTGATGTAGTAAATGCATGTGCTGCGCCTTGTTTACAAGCAGAGGAAAGCACAGGCATACATCGTGGTACTCTTGATAATGACAACAGACTGTCCCAGAAGGGAAGAAATCATTTAATAAAGTCATTATTTTTGTTTCCTTGGCAAACAAAAAGCATTCTCATAGCTTCATAAAATTACAGTTGAGCCACTGATGCCAGATGGACTATTTTAACAATGTCTTTACTACCTTTCTGTGTCTTGACCGTGGTGGTACCCTTGCTGTCTATGGAGGGTGAGAAAGCTCTCGGATTTCATCAAAAATATCTTAATTTCTGTTCAGAAGATGAACGGAGGTCTTACGGGTTAGGAACGGCATGAGGGTGAGTAATTAATGAAAAAACTTTTATTTTTAGGTGACCTATCCCTTTAAGTGGGAGGAACATTCATTTGGAGGAACTGCACTACCTTTCAAAAGTTTGTAAATTCATAAACTTTTATTTACATCTTTGAAAGAGGTCTCTTCTGCTCACCAAGGCTGCATTTATTTGGTCAACAATAAATGTAAAAACAATAATATTGTGTAATATTGTTATAATTTAACATAACAGTTTCTATGCAAATATACTGTGAAATGTAATTTCTGTTATCAAAGCTGTATTTTCAGCTTCATTACTCCAGTCTTCAGTGTCACATGATCTTCAGAAATCATTCTAATATGCTGATTTAATGCTCAAGAAACATTTAATTATTATCAATATCTTATCATTATCAAACGTTACAGCAAACATTTCTGTTTCAAATAAATGCTGTAATTTTTAAACCCTGAAGACTGGAGTAATGATGCTGAATATGTAGCTTTGCAACACAGGAATAAATGACTTCTCTAAGAATATAAAAATACAAAATTATTTTAAAAATTATATTAATTTCACAATATTATTGTTTAACTGTATTATTAATCAAATACACAAAGTTGTGGCAGGCAGAAAAGACTTTACCATGTACCAAAACTTATGAAACAGTAGTGTATGTTTGAGATTTTACTTACTAGTCCAATGGTTTATAGTTCTTTGGAGAAGGAGGTTCACTCTGAGTCTGTTGATGTGCAGCAGGCCATCAGCATGGAAAAATCTAGGAACAAAACAAGCAATTTGTCACAGAGACAACATTATTTAGTATGCAGTTGCTGGTTTATTAGAAGGAAATAAGCTAAACAGGTAAAATGCAGAAAATAGAAAGAATATACAGAATATATAATATACTACAACTAGATAACAGAATCTATGTTTTTAGTTTCTTAAAATTACTGTAATAAATAAGTATATAACTCTGCAGAAAAAAAAAAGAAAATAATAATGATGCATGGTGATATAGGTGAAATATATTTTGTAGAAAAAAAATGCATATTTAGTTATTTCATGAGCTTCTTCAGTTCTCCTGTATATTTCCTACTGAAATTTTGAAACCTTGCAGCTTCGCATTTGTTGTGGAGGGTTTATTTCTGTCCTCCTGAAACCACAGAACCATTTTTATCAATATTCGTTTAATTTAAAAGATCAAAACGCATTTGAACTTGTTTTCAGCCATTTAGGTTAAATTAATTTGCCTACTTCCAATAACCCATAGTCAAAATGGCAGTAAAACCTTTACACTTCAGTCAAAACCTGCTATATACACACGAGAAGATTTGATTAAAAGGCCAACGTTTCATAAACAAGAGCTCAATCTCTAACGTTAGCCTACCTCGTCTGTGAGATGATAACGGACTTTGTCGAAGACATTAAACCATTTCTATAAAGTAAATATTCGACAAAAAACCTGTCAATTACAAGTAAGAAAGGAGTCAGGAACAGTTTTATGTAACATTTGTATGATTTAAGGCACGTAACTTACCTAAAAGCAGTGACAACATCAGCGAGAGACCGAGTTTTCCTGTCAGGTGTCGTGTTGCCGCCCCGTTTCCATGGCAACTCCTTAAAACGTCAAAGTCACACAGTTTTTACATAAGTAAACGTCTAGAATTAAAACATTACATGAACAATTCACAGTCTCATTCAATCATTATCCAATAATGACTTTAAAACTCATTTATTTCGAAAAGGAACCGCGACAATAGCTCACTGTGGAGACGCTGTTACCGTTAGCTAAGCAGCTAAACAAGTTAACATTAGTTGTAAATGAGTCAAAATCAAACAGGGCTCGCTGCAAAGCCTTTTTCCCTGTACTACAGTGCACCGAGCGTTTACTAGTTACTAAGTAACACGTAATTCACAAAATAAGACTTTTTTTTCCCAATTTAACTCAAGCGAAAACTTACCTGAACGCCACAGATGTCCCGGATGAGTCGCCTTCTCTCTGGTGGGTTGCTAAGAGACGAATAACCGTCCACATTCAAACAGAAAAGAGCGGTATCGGCCTTCAGTCGTCAGCAAACTCATGGGCCGACCTTTGATGAGCTGGCGAAATAGAGCACACTCGCCTATACCTGGCCGATCCTTATTAGATCTTATAGTTTATGAGGCCGACGTTCTGCTCACGGGCCGACGTCGGCCAGACGTACGTGTGCTGTCTGGGAATGTATTTGGAGGTTTAAACACTTTTATAATGAGCGTCTTAGTTGATCTGTGCCGAGTGATGGGCGCCGCCATGTTAGTTCGCGCTGAATCCGAGCAATGGGATTTACAAAATGCAAATTCATCCTCTCCTCTCGAAAAACATTAAAGTAAGTCTCTGGTGAGCTTGGAGAAGAGCAGAGTAAACTTTATATTTACCAACACAATGTGTATATGATATCAATAAAACATGTTGTCAGATTATTGCCGCTTCTATAGACATCGGCGTGGATTTTTGCAAACTATAAATGCATCGTTTTACTAGGACTTATGTGTATTTAAATGTCTGGAACCTAAAGTAAGCATTATATGGTTGAAAACACGGAATAGTTGCAATAATATGACAAGCGCTCAGCGCGTCCGATCTGGCTCAGCGCCAGCCAAAGCCCAAGGCAGATTTGAATTCAGCAGTTGATCACGTGACGCGCTGAACGTTCGAATCACACCGGTGTGATCGTACGCTCCAGGGACCAGCCAAGAATGATCACACCGGTGTGATCGTACGCGTGAAAGGGTTAATATTAAAATGTGAAAAGTATTAAATATGATTTAATTATGATAATTGTGTTTCTATTATTTATCTTATAGTCAGCAACACTTTCTCATCATGGTTCAATGTTTCTGTAGATTAAAGTGTCTGAGCAAAAAGAGCCCCTTCACCTACATGATGCTCTAAAAACCAGTTGTCTCATACACAAACTGTTTGTCCACCCAACAGATCAAATCACATTTCCGAAGAAAACCAACCACAGTTGAATTAACTGAATAAACACAAATATTACCAAAAAAAAAAAAAGTTTTTTATTTAACACAAAAAAAAGGTTTAACACAACATTATTTTACTTTTATGTATTTAAAAGTAGAAGGTTATACCTTAAAAATCAGTAAATAAATAAATAAATAAAAATCAGTGTTAAATGCTAAAATTGAAGAATGTTTCCCACCATTATAAACAGTTCATATAAACATTCATATATACATTCATGTACACACTATATTCACAGCACGTTCAAAGCATGTCAACAGAGCGTCAAAGTCTGTTGGGGGAGGATTCACAGACCAGATTAAAAGGGTGAAGTTTTCAGCAGACAGTTATATAACGTCAGACATTTCACTGAACCATTAAAGAAAATGTATCACATGTTTGTTTTGTTGTTATTGTGCTGGTGGACTATGATTGGTAAGTTAAACAATAATTTTTAATAGTATATTTTCTTTCAGTTTCAGAGCAAAAAAAAAAAAAAAAAAAAAAAAGCAAATGCTAAAGCTCACATTATATTATTTCTTAAAATTGTTTTTAAAAATGCAGTAATCATGAATAACTACACATATCATGAAAATTCATTGGACAAAAAGTTTGAGAAGTAAAATTTGGTGAGCCTGTTTCATCTGTTGATCTTCATCTGCTGTGTCTCATTTCAAATCTATTGAGAATATCCAGCAGAATTAATAAATATAAATAAGATTTTACTCTAGATATGTTATATATATATATATATATATATATATATATATATATTATATATATATATATATATATAAATATATATATATATATAATATAATATAAAGATCAAATAAGCTTATCTGTCTTTTCGTCTCATCTTTCTCTTTGCTTTAGTGTCTTTACTGCTGCTTTGCACAATTAATCTACTGCTGATCTCAGGCTTAAGAAATCATAAGAAGCTTTTATCTGATCCTGTATGTTTTTCAGGTATGTTTGGGGCCAAAACAAATGAAATACTGTCAGTGTCAGTGATGGAGGGAGATTCTGTGCTTCTACCCTCTAATGTTAGTCAAATACCTGAAATTGACAGCATAGTGTGAGTATTTGGAGCCGAAAACTCTGTGATAGCTAAAATGAAAAGAAAGAAACAAATGTTGGATTTTCCTGATGGGAGATTCAGAGACAGACTGGAGCTGAACAATCAAACTGGATCTCTGACCATCACAAACACCAGAACTGAACACGCTGGACTATATAAACTAGATAAGGGTACAAAAAGTGATATTAAAGACATTCAGTGTTTCTGTCTATAGTGAGTAGAGATCATTTGTCCAAACATTCACATATTCTTATTTTATCATCAGTTTCATTAAATGTTTTGAGATCACAGACACATTGTCTGTCATCAAACTAAACACTTACTCAATACACTGAAAAGTTAATTATTGATTAGATTCATCCTCATGTCTGTTTATTCTCTCATGTTTTCAGTTCGTCTGCCTGTTCCTGTCATCAGCAGTACCTCGTCAACTTGTTCCTCTTCATCACAGCAGAATTGTTCATTGTTGTGTTCAGTGGTGAATGTGAGTGATGTGACTCTCTCCTGGTACAAAGGAAAGAGTTTATTGTCCAGCATCAGTGTTTCTGATCTCAGCATCAGTCTCTCTCTACCTCTGGAGGTGGAATATCAGGATAAAAACACCTACAGCTGTGTGATCAACAATCCCATCAGCAACCAGACCACACGTCTGGACATTAGCAAACTCTGTCACACATGTTCAGGTACGACAGCACCACTAATAGTGTTTATGTTCACATTCACTTACATCAATGTCTCTCCTTTACTCTTTTTCTCATCCTCCAGACTCTGTATCTCTGATAGTGCTGATTTATGCAGTTGCTGTTGGATCTCTGTTGATTTTAGCTGTAATTGTGATCTTCCGGATCTATAAGATACAAAGAAATGCATACCATAAGGAAAGTGTTTCCTACAAATGGATTTAAATCAATTCACAGCAATAATTATAATTTAATCACAAATAATCTCATAATTTTTTGGTGCTATATCCCCTAGTCTCTTTATATAGGAAGTGAAATGTAGGTATTGGCTTAAGCAATTTCCATATATAATATTACACTCATCAAAAAAGCCCATATTTATATAATGACGCTAGATTAAACTCTTTACTCATTTCACTCGAAAAACAACAACGTCAACATGAGCTAAGGAACTTTTGTGTATTTAAACAAAGTATAATTAGAATTTGTTAATGCTGTTTTACATACTGCAATCTGAAGCATAGTTAAAATGGTTAAAATAGTTAAAATTGTTTGTTTCTTTTGTTGTAGTTTAATGCACCTGGCAATTTTGCTGAATCAGGTGAGACTGGTGATAAAGAGATCACTTACGTTACTTTCTACAAACAAGATGCACTGGAATTGGTAAGATGATTTATTTATTTCAGTGAACCTCTGTAGTTGAATCATATTTACATGCCCTTGTGTTTTTGTCTGTATGATCCATCAAATACAGCACTATGACAGATGTTTCTAAAAGCCATAAGATTATCATTTAGTGCAAGAAACACCAAGTACTGCTTACTGCAGAGCTAAATGGCCTCCAACTCTCCATCCATGTCCAGCTCCACCTCTGTAGAACTAATAGGTGGAGTTATGTTTAGCAATAGGGTAAGGGGTGGGGTTAGGGTGTGGCTGGGGTGTCTAGCTCCACCCATTACATCCAGTGAGGGGGGAGCTAGAGCTCCAGCTCCTCCCATTTGGCTCTGCAGTGAGCACTTGCTCAAAAACACTGACACAAATCCTGTAATATTCATAATAGTGACTGTATAATTGTAACTACAAAATAACATTATAAGTCCATTGACACAAATAATGTTGTGTTAAATTTAAGTTTTAAGCTTGTGAATAAAACTCCTATGTGACTATTGCAACAACCCAAGCACAATTGAAACCACAAAATAACTCAAAGATAACAGAAACCCTTCTAAGTCTTCCCAAATGTGTCCCTTTACTCCAAAAAAACTAATAAAATGTTTTATTTTAACATTTACTCTCCTAAAAATCAGCATCCTAAATAGCTGATAAATACCTGATCTCATAAGACTGACCACATTACTTAGGCTAGATCTTTAGTGTGAATCAGTTAGGAAGTCACATGACACACAACCAAAAAAAAAAAAAAAAAAAAAAAAAGAGGGGGCACAGACCCTAACCATATACTTGTGCAAAAAAAAATGTCACACTTTAGGAGCCATATCACCCTGTAGCCCAAGACTGGTTGCCCACTGGAGCTAATCAGGGTTGGCTAATCAGGAAAACTAGGTTTCTGCTAGAAGAGGTGTTAGTGATCCAGCAGGGGGAGCTCATCCTGTGCTCTGTGATATTTTTGCAGAAAGTTAAAGAAGAGGATTTTGAAGAGGACATTCATGTGTTGTTCACACCTATCAGCACTAGAAGATGATTTAAACCTTTTCTAAGTACCAAATTTAGCTGCAGAATTGTCTTTTCTACAAACCTCCAAAGACCAGGGCCATGAACAGATATTTTGAGGGGCAGTGGCCTGGGTTGAGCTATGGTTAAGTTTTGGGATCGGTGAGAAGAATCACCACATGTGGTATACTTATTCTGGCAAAAAAAAAAAAAATATAATAAATAAAAAAATCCAATTTCATGACTGGTCTTCAGCAAGCCCAAAAGAGCCCACATTACACCTCTCTTTATCTCCCTACACTGGCTACCAGCTGTGGCTTGCATCAAGTTCAAGACATGCCTGCATATAGATCAGCCACAGGCTCAGCCCCCTTCTACTTCCACTCAATAAGCACTACCAGTGAGCGACGGTTCATGGTACCATCACAGAGAGGCACAAAATCACTTTCCAGAACATTTTTGTTCACTGTCCCTGGCTGGTGGAATGATCTTCCAAACCCCGTTCAGAAAGCTGAATCCCTGACAATTGTCAAGCAACAGCTGAAAACTCATCTCCTTCATCAACATTTGACTGCATTCAAATTATATGTTGCCTTAGATAAAAGCTTTTTTATATGTTGCTTTAGATAAAAGCTAAATGCATGTAAATTTCCAAACATATAGCAGGATCATACTTTTTTTAATTTAATTTAATTTAATTAATTATTATTATTATTTTTTTTTTTTTTACTGTGATATTTAGAAATTACTGTAGAAAAAAGTTTGTTTTTACCAGTTATTTATACTGTACAACCAATTTATCATTTTCATATTTGATTCATGAACCTTCAAAGCTAATCCAGACTGTGTGTCATCTATATGTTTTGTTTTATTTTATTTATTTATTTATTTATTTATTTATTTATTTATTTATTTAAATGAATGTGCAGTGTTACTGGAAGTTTGTGAAATGACAAATTTGAAGAAAAAAAAAAACAAAAAAACACTAGGTCTATTTAGTAAATATGTGGTTAGTACAGTGATCAAATGTTTGATCAAAGTCCTGGCCTGAAGAAAAATACAGGCCAATATTCAGTTATAGACATAGCACCACCAGCTGGCAGCAGGAAGTTGGGCACATATGAATGACTTTCACATATTCCTCCTATATTTACCATTTCAAATGCATATTCCCCACCGTTCACTGTTTTTCTAAGGTCACCAGGTAGAGGTGGCTCTGGGTATGAGGGCTCTTTCAATGCTGTTCTCTTTTTACTTCTCTTCTCTCTTTGCAGACTAAATAGTCACATTTAATTCACTGTCAGGATGTTTTTCTTCTTTCTGTGTTTTATTTCACATCTTTTGATTTAATCTTTTTATTTATTTATTTATTTATTTATTATATATTTTTTGATGTTTTACATTTTGTAGCTTCAGAAATTCTGTTTTTTTTTTTTTTGGTTGGTTTTGTTTTGTTTTGATTTGATTTTTTTTTTTTTTTCAGCTTAATATGGCATGGAAATGTAGATCCCACCCTTCACTGTGCTCTGTTGTCTGTCATGTTTTCTGTCATGTAAATAAATAAAGCTACTTATACTGTGTCCTTAAAGCATCTATCCTTTTTGTTAAGAAAAAGTGTATGCTGTTAAGTGTGCAGTTGTCACAGAAGGGCGGGAGACAAGCGGATCCATGTGCAAACTTTTATTATATGGACGAGACATAGACATGGTCAAAGGCAGGCAGGGTCGAACAACAGCAGACGGGTACATAGACAGCAAGACGAAGAGTAATCCTTAAACGAGCGAGGGTCAATCCAGCGGCAAACGTTATCCGTACGAGGGCTAGGCAGGAGAATGGTCAGACAGGCGATAGATCCGATAGGCAGGCAGCTAGACAGACTAAACGAAACAACGAGGCAAAACAAGAAAACTAGACACAGGGAACCTTGGAGAAACGCTTTGTATGACAGTAGACACTAATCAATACTCGGCGGTGAGTGACTGGAAGACCGGGGCTTTTATACAGTCTGTGATTGGACGGGGGTGAAGTGCAATGGCTGATGGGGAGTGGAGTCTGGGGTGTTGTGCAACAGTCAATGTGTGTAAGGAAGGTGAGAGTGACATCTGGTGGTGAGCGGTCCGCAGCTCACCGACCAGATCCGTAACAGCAGTAGAATATTGCATTTATTTAAAAACTAACAGTTTGACTCTTCTAGTTTGACTGTCTGTGTTTCAGAGATGAGATATCATACCTTCTTTCGCTTTGAGGTGATGCATTCATGCCGGCTATTGGAGATGCCACAGCTACACATTGGCTGCGTTTCAATCAGCTCATGAACTATAATGTGTTTTGCATAAATTTTTGTGTAATTAAGCAGTGTTATAAATGAGAGTAGGTGCACTGTCAGAATAAACTAGTGAAGGTACTGAAGTCTTGCAGTGCTGTCACTGAAAATGCATACACCATGTACATTAATTTGAGGCACTAGTTAGGACCCTGACTCTCTACAAATCAGGACACTATACAACAGTACCTGGTTGGGATTCCGATGGAATGTGTCAGTCAGATGTACAATATGATGTCCACAGAAATGACAGAGACTTAACGCACGGAGCTGAATGAGATGCACCCACTATGTTGCAAGACAACATCTGTATTGCAAACGACTCCATGTTGCTGCTGTTGACTCTTAAACTCTTAAAATTATGACATAAAAATAAGTAAGCAGAATTAAAGGTTGGACACCACTGAGGTTTCCATGCACAGCAAGTGGAAATTTCTCACAGTCTCTTACTGAGAGTTTGCCAACTGCTCTCATTCAATGAAGCATTAAATTAAATTATTTGAAAATAAAATGTGAAAAGTATTAAATATGAATTAAATATAATCATTGTGTTTCTATTAATTATCTTATAGTCAGCGACACTTTCTCATCATGGTGTAATGTTTCTGTAGATTAAAGTGTCTGAGCAGGAAGAGCCCCTTCACCCTAATGATGCTCTAAATACCAGTTGTCTTATGCACAAACTGTTTGTCCACCCAACAGATCAAACCACATTTCAGAAGAAACCGACCACAGCAGCTTTCGGTTTGACGCAGAAGCTTCACATTTGTAAGACTAGTAACGTGACATGCTTTTAACTTTGGTTCTTCCATACTCAACAATTAAAAAAGTCATTGTTAAATGATTAGAATGGAGAATGTAAAGAATGTTTCCTACTATTACAAAGAGTTCACATAAACATTCATATATATGTATATACAGTATACACTATAACACATTCAGAGCACGTGAACTAAGAGCCTCAAACTCTGTTGTGGGAGGATTCACACACCATTTTAGCAGACAGCAGCAGACAGTTATATTAGATCAGACATTTCATTGAACCATTAAAGAAAATGTATCACATGTTTGTTTTGTTCTGTTTGTGCTGGTGGATTCTGATGGGTAAGTTAAGCATTTTTGCAATATAATTCAGTTTCAGGGCAAAAAAGCAGATGTTACAGTTCGCGTTACATTAGTTTTTGTTATTTTGAATTCAGGTGTCAGATAACGTAACTAAATTTATCTTGCTTATAAAGCCAAAACTCCTAGTGAACTACTTTCAAATCCCAGGTGTCTTTTGTTATTTTAAATATCTTGCAAATACATTCTTAAAATTGCAAATACAAATTCTTCACAGTAATTTCTCAGAAAATATTTTTTTAAAAAGACAGTAATCACAAATAACTACACGTTATGAAAATTCACTGGACAAAAAAGTTTAAGGTGTAAAATGTGGTGAGCCTGTTTCATCTGCTGATCTCATTGTCTCATTTCTTAAATAATCTATTAGTAAGATGTAATATACTTATTTTTTAAAAAAAAAAAGAAATTACGTAACTTCACACATTGATTTTACTCTAGATATGTTTAAAATATATAAAGATCAAAGAAGCTTATCTGTCTTTTCATCTCACCTTTTACTTTGCTTTAATGCCTTTGCCGCTGCTCTGCATGTTATTTGGTTAAAGAATTGCAGGCTTAAGAAACCATAAGGAGCTTTTATCTGTTCCTGTATGTTCTTCAGGTATGTTTGGCGCCAAAACTAATGAAATACAGTCAGTGTCAGTGACGGAGGGAGATTCTGTGCTTCTACCCACTAATGTTACTCAAACACCTGAAAATGAGAGCATAGTGTGGGTATTTGAAAAATCTCTGATAGCTAAAATTAAAAGAAAGATCCAAATCTTCACCACATTTGGTGATGTTCCTAATGGGAGATTCAGAGACAGACTGAAGCTGGACAATCAAACTGGATCTCTGACCATCACAAACATCACAACTCAACATGCTGGACTCTACAAACTACAGATAAGGGTAGAAAAAATGATAGTAAAGACATTCAGTGTTTCTGTCTATGGTGAGTAGAGATCATTGGTCCACACTTTGACATATTCTTATTTTATTATCTATTTCACTAAATATTTTGAGATCACAGACACATTGTCTGTCATCAAACTAAACACTTACTCAACACACTAAATAAGTTAATTATATTATTGATTAGATTCATCCTCATGTTTGTTTATTCTCTCATGTTTTCAGCTCGTCTGCCTGTTCCTGTCATCACCAGTACCTCGTCAACTTGTTCCTCTTCATCACAGCAGAATTGTTCATTGTTGTGTTCAGTGGTGAATGTGAGTGATGTGACTCTCTCCTGGTACAAAGGAAACAGTTTATTGTCCAGCATCAGTGTGTCTGATCTCAGCATCAGTCTCTCTCTACCTCTGGAGGTGGAATATCAGGATAAAAACACCTACAGCTGTGTGATCAACAATCCCATCAACAACCAGACCAGTCATCTGGACATCAGCAAACTCTGCCAAACATGTGGAGGTACGACAGCACAGATAATAATGTTTATGTTCACATTCACGTACATTAATGTCTCTCCTTCACTCACTTTCTCATCCTCCAGCCTCAGTCACTCTAATAGTGCTGATATATGCTGGATGTCTCTTAATTGTAGCTGTAACTGGGACCTTCTGGATTCGCAGGAAACAAAGAAAAACAAACCAAGAAGGCAAGTGCAATAATAAGACATTGCAAGATTGAGTTTTGTTGTTGTTTAATGCATTTGCTAATTTTGTTGAAACAGATGAGAGTGGTGATGAAGAGATCACTTACGCTGAGACTACTTTCTACAAACAGGATGCAGCTAAAATGGTAAGACGATTTTTTTCAGTGTGTCTCTGTGAGTCACATTTAGATGCCATTTTTTGTCTGTCTAATGATCCATTACACATATCACATACAAAACAGCACCATAACAGATATTTATAAAAGCCGTAAGATTATAACTTAATGCAAGAAACACTAACACATATCCTGTATACTTACTGTGTCATTGCAATTAAAAGAAAAGTCCACTGTTTCAAGTAAAGTTGTGTTGGACTTAATAAGTTTGAAGTGTGTGCATGAAAAATGCATAGCTAGCAATAACCCATCTAACCATACTAAAAATTATTTAATTTGTTAATATATGTAACATTTTGGATGAGCATATTAAAAGGGTCTGTTGTCAGTACTAGCGTTAGCATGACAGTTGTTCAAAATGTAGCTGCCAACAACCCAAACACAACTGAAATCACAAAAGAAAACAGAAACCCATCTAAATCTCCAATATAGCCTTTCCAAATAAACCATTTCTATAAAGTAAATATTCAATGGAAGCGTGTCCTTTACATGAAAGGAAGTGACAGGAACACCCGTATGTACTATTTGTGTACTTTTTGAGACTAAATTTACCTGAGATTAGTGAAAACAACAAAGAGAGACGGAGTTCCGCTGCTTGACAGTTGGGTTTCCGCCCCGTTTCCATGGTAACTCCCTCTGCTCCAGACTTGAATGTTCAGCGCGCGCGCCCATGAAAGCACGTAGAAGAATTTACGTAAATATAATAATATAATATAATATCACACGTCAAGCGTTTTCGACGAGATATAATCCACTAGGTGGCACTTTTTGCTGGATTTCTGCCATGTCAAATAAACAGTATATAAACCATATTGTTTGCGAATGTAACGTTAGGTGCTTAACAACAAATAATTTATGGCATGTGCAGGGTGTGTTGTTACACATAACTTGAAACTATTTCTACAATCTATTTCTATACATTTATGTTCATGGCTATATTAGGGCTATGTGGTGTGAAATAAACGTGCTTGGGCTACATTTGGACTAAATTAGACGGACCAAACAAAGCCCAGTTTCCAGCGTCTATTTTTGGAATAAATTTGGATCAAAATCACATGGACCAAAAAAAAAAAAAAAAAAGAAACTATTTTAAAAGTAAATTTTTGAGCTAAATTTGGACCAAATCACACAAACCAAACAGAGATCAATTTTCAATGTCTATTTTTGGGCTAAGAGAAGTCCATGACGGGCCGACTTGATTTATAGCCCAAAAAACGACGTCCAAATGACATCTGGTGCTGGGTTTTGTTTACTCAAAAACAAATAATAAAATATTTCATTTTAACATTTACTCTCCTAAAAATCCACCTGAATCATCTTCAGTGTCTTAAAAAACTGATTTCATAAGACTAACCACATTATACTTAGGTAAACAAGCTATATCTGTGCTGTAAATCAGTCAGGAAGTCACATGATGCGCAACCAAAAAAATAAAAAATAAAAAATGGGTCACGGTCCCCAACCATATAACTGTGCAAAACACTTCACACTTCAGGAGCCATATTACCCTGTAGCCTAAGACTGGTTGCCCATTTAAGCTAAGCAGGGTTGAGCAGGCTAAGCAGGAAAACAAGGTTTCTGCTGGAAGAGATATTAGTAGGGCCAGCAGGGGGAGCTCATCCTGTGTTCTATACTATTTTTGCAGAAAGTTAAAGAGGAGGAACATGTGGAAGAGAATCATGTGGAGGAGGATCATGTGGAGTATGCACCTATCAACATTAGAGGATGATCTGAAACCTCTTCTAAGTACCAGATCCAGCTGTACAACTCTCTTTGCTAGGAACCTCCAGAGACCAGGGCCATACACAGACATTTTGACAGGCAGTGGCCTGAGTCGAGCTATGATTGAGTTTTGGGATTGTTGAGAAGATTCACCACATGAGGTATTAATTCTGCTACCAGTTGCAGCTCACATCAATTTCAAGACATGCCTGTTATGACCACTTAATTTTAAGTGGTCATAACAGGCAATTAAATACCATAATTTTACATTTTACTAATAAAAACCAAAAACCTAAATATTACCCAGATTGTACGTCTCTAAGGTGTCTGCTAAACAGGGCTTGATCATATGCCGTGTAAAAACATCTGATAAACGACCGATAAAAAGCAGATTTACATAAATTCTAAATTCCTGTAGTTGCCGATATCACTTCTTTTGTAGCAGAAATAAACTGCTGCAGAAAAAAAAGCTTTATTTTGCCATGCAAAATATATATTGTATAATTGCAGCACCCATTACAAATATGGAGCAAAGAGTTCAGATCTGGCGATCGGTTCTGCGCAGATTTTGTTCATCTTGTTCATTTTGCTCAGTATTGTAAAAAGCATTTCACTTCACATTAGGTGTGGTTGTATATGGGACAAATAATACTATACTATACTACTATAATGGACTACTATAATGGAGCGCCATCTAGTGTACAAAGAATTTACTTTTCCAATATTAGCTGGTAAGTTACAAGAGCATGGGTTAATTTAAACTGTTAGTTTTCATTTGCTGTTATCTCATAGTTCAAATCCAAGCGAGATATTACTGTGTGATCTGCTTTGCAGTCCAGTCTCTGTTTGCCTGAGAATTGTGAAATTGTGATTTACAGCCCTGGAAATGTCATCAAAATGTGTTAAAATGTAAGTGGCTTCAGGCTCAGACTGTCAGAAAGAGGCTCAAAAAGGTTTTCTTGAGGTTTTATGTATATATTTTAATTATTGATACTGGACATATACATAGAAATAGTCTCTCAAACAATCTCTAAAAATGATTAAAGACAATTTTGAAGTAATCACAAACAAGAACAAAAGTAAAATAAATTCAAAAATCAATTAACGTATAATTTCAAACTACAGATGTTTTCAGAATTTCTAAATTAACAGAAGTCTTCATTTGTTCTTCAGGTCTGTTTGGTGTTGAGGCAACTGAACTGATTCTGTTACAAAATAAAATTTTTGTTCTTCCTTGTTGTTTATTCATCATCATCACTTGTTTTGTGAAGCATTATTTTGCTTTGCTTCAGCTTTGCATCCACTCTTGCATTGCATGTTAATGTATTTTGGGGGCGGAGCAATGAAGGGAAGGATACGTTTGTTTTGGTTTTTATTTTAAACATCATCAGTGTTTCTCAGAAATTACCTACTGCACCTTTAGGAGTTATTTGTGTTGTTACTGTTGTGAAGTGCTTTTTCTAGAGGTTTCATACAATATTCAACATTTATTTTCTAATGTTTAAAGAAGAAAAATAAAGCAAATGCTTTTATTGTAAATTGGTCATGTAGATGAGAGGCCCTAATGGTCTTTGTGACCTAAGCTTTTCTCAAACCATGGAGAGAGGAGTGAGATAACATGGGAAGAGTTTTACATGGGAAGTCATTCAAGTCATTTATTATTTTGAAGAATAATATAAAGTAACAATTTAACAAACCACTCGAAAGGATATAAAATGGAGCGGCAGGGGATTTCAGAATCCAACCCTCAAAGTTAACACAGATCTCATAGATCTGTGATCTCAGATTCAGTGGTCAAAGCATCCCATTATTGCTGCTTCCTGTCACCTGTTTGAACAATAACACGCTCAATTAAACATAATTTATTTGGCAAATTAGAAGGAAGTACATATTTTTGCATATAGATATGCTTTTAAATATGATTTTTCAACAATAAGTATTGTAATACCCACCTGTGTCTTCTTTATGCACTTGCAACAGCAAAAACACAAAAATATAGCTGCCACAATAACACCAACACATATTCCAAATATAGTAAAGGAAGACAGACCTGGATCTGGAACAGTAAAAGACATTTTTACTAAAGAGCAACTGATTTTACTGTTATCTCTGATATTTTCTACTTCAGTTATCAGTTGTATGATACTGGTTTAACTGATAAAGTTTAATTTTAAGTATAGCGGTTAAAACAGCACCGCAGCATAGTGAGCTCAACAAGAAACAGCTTTTTCACATCAGTAACATTAGTAAACATCTTGCTGTGAAAATTGTGATATATTCACGTCATGTACAGTATATATGAAATTAAATGAAATAAAAACATTTATTAATTTGTTTTCAAAATGCTCAATGGGAGGTGCCCTGAATGTTTAAATGACACTCACCAGTGACAGTAAGACTGAAAGTTCTAATGATACTGATCCTGATGATTCTGCTGCTCATATGTAAATGATAAAATCCAGAGTCTGTGATTCTGGTGTTTTCGATGATCAGAGATCCAGTCATGAAATCCAGCTCCAGTCTGTTTCCGAATCTCTCAGCACACTGATGATCTGTACAGATCTTACTCTGATCTCCAGTGATTTCAGCGATAAGAATGTCATTAAAATACCATGTCATCATACCATCTGGGTGTTTCATTACACTAGTAGATAAAGTTACAGATTTTCCCTCATTTACAGACTTCCACTTTATTTCATCAGGAACATCTATAACACAAACCAACAGCTGCTGAAAGGAGGTATTATATAATGCAAAATTGACTGTCTAACGCATATAGACACACTCAATTCATGTTGTGCAGCCTCTACTAATGAGCTGATGAGCTGAATCAGGTGTGTTAGATGAGGGAGACATACAAAACGTGCAGGGCAGGGGTGCTTCCAGGACCGGTTTGAAAACCACTGGTCTAAATATTTGCACTATGCAAAAATAGAGCTGCAAGCAGCGATTACCGATGTCCAAGCTCTTTAAGGCATTTAAAGGAGAAGTCCACTTCTAAAACAAAGATTCACATATAATGTATTCACCCCCTTGTCATTCAAGATGTTCATGTCTTTCTTTCTTCAGTCGTTAAAAAAAACATTTCAGCATTTTTCTCCATATAATGGACTGATATGGTGCCCTGATTTTGAACTTCCAAAATGCAGTTTAAATGCAGCTTCTCAAATGCGTTTGTAAATGATCCCAGCCGAGGAAGAAGGGTCTTATCTAGCTAGACGATCGGTTATTCATCGGTTATACATATCAGTCCATTATATGAAGAAAAATGCTGAAATGTTTTTACTCAAAAAAAAAAACAACATAATTTCTTTACGACTGAAGAAAGAAAGAAATGAACATCTTGGATGACAAGGATTTGAGTAAATAATCTGTAAATATTTGTTCTGGAAGTGGAGTTCTCCTTTAAACACATATGAAAAAAAGACATTACATATTAAATAGACATTACATATTATTTAAGCAAGCCTGTAACTAGCTAAATCAATTATTTAAAAAGCATTTTTGGCAAACCCAGGTAATTTCTCGTTGAAATATGATGTTTTTAATGTTTATGTATGCTATAGTGCCCTCTGTGGTCTCCCTAAAACAGGACAGGCCCCTTTTCTAAACAACCCCGTTATAGCTTCCCAAAGGATTTTTTTTTTTTTTTTTTTTTTCAGATTGAGTGAAAGGACTGGTTGGCAACAAAAGTATGTTTTTTTTTTTTTGTTTTTTTTTTTTTACATTTTCTCAATAATTTAACAAACAGTTTGATTGAAAGCAGTGGTTCTAGAGGCAAAGATGTTTGTAATGAGGAGGTCTATCGTATGATATGAATATAGTGTGTATATGTGAAAAACCACACAATATACAATCGTTTACACCCTTGAAAAATGCGATATCGTCCCCCATTGGCTGATTTCTTCCAAAATGCTCACCAAGTTTTGTTTTTGATCGACCTCCATTAACCTTGTCCAATAGGTGCTCAAAGTTCATCGGACTATAGCGTCCATGTATTTTGAGATACGCAAATATCCTTACAGACACTTGTGGTATTTTGGACTAAGACAGTTTTTACATTGAATATGGTGTGAGTCCTACCATCCCTCCAAGTTTCAAGTCTCTACGACTTAACGGTTTATACTGCCAGATCAGTTTTAGGTGGAGACTGCTGATCGTTGGCCATTCAAACAATAACTACACGCTTGAACCCCTAATGATGATATGATGTAAACATATATAACCTGCTAGTTCCTCAATAACTTACCACTGACAATGACACCAAAGAACATTGTACTGTTGCTGTTGTTTTTGTGGATTATCTGTAGTTCATAAAGTCCAGAATCTGTGATGCTGACATTTGTGATGGTCAAAGATCCAGTCTGATGATCCAGATTCAGTCGGTCTCTGAATCTCTCAGTGCCATTATTACACTGAACATCTGTACAGATTAAACTGGGATTCTGACTGATCTCAGCTATACGGATGTCTTTACAATACCATCTAATGTTTTCTTGTTGGTCTGTTTCAGCATCAGTATACAGAGTGACTAAATCTCCCTTATTCAGAAACACTCCATGTATATAAGCATTTGAATCACCTGAAGATGAAATAAAGAGTTCATTATACGCCAAACAAAAATAACAGGAAAATGTTGTAAAAATATTTTCTTTGCTTTTTAAGCTCACCACCCTGGCATTTGTTTCTGAATCTTGAGTATTAAAGCAAATCAGTTTAATGTTTTTGTATTTTTTAAAATATTGTTTATGTCTAAATGCTGCAGCCAATCGATTTTACAGAAAATATTATACAGAAGTAGAGAAATGCATGCAAACGAACAGCAGAACACCATTTATTCACACATTCACTTCTTAAACAACACATAACTCGCATACAAGTCCCTTCATTTTATAGGTTCTAGATTCCTGATCAAATTGGTTCATGGTTATTTTGCACCATATGATAGTTTATTAATACTAAAATAAATGTTTTATTATTTAAATTTACTTGATTATGCATGTATTTACACAATTTATCAGCTTTTCACTTTTGAACTACTTTAAAACAACAATTAATAAATAATAGAAAACGATAGATAAAATAACTCTTTAAAGTGCATTGATTGACTAAATGATGCTCACCAGTGACAGTAACCCTGAAGCTCTTTATGCCCCATATTATGATGCTTCTCTTTAGTGTATAAATACCAGAGTCTGTGGTTGTGATGTTCATGATGGTCAGAGATCCAGTCTGATGATCCAGCTTTAGTCTGCCTCTGAATCTCTGACACTGATCATTTGTACAGATATAATTCTGATTTCCAGCGATTGCAGCAATGAAAATTCCATTAAAGTACCACCCCATCAGATCATTTGGGTTTATTAGGCCTACACCAGGATCTAAAGTGACAGATTCTCCCTCCTTCACCATTTTATCTTCTAGAAAAGCAGAAACACCTGAAACACAAGCCAACAACCGCTTCAATGGGACATCAGATGCAAAATTAGAACGAAGTATGACGTCATGCTGCTTGATTTTAGAGATATTTTAACACCCATTCAGACAGCTAATATTAATAATGTAAAGTGTAGGGACGCAGATGGTTTAAGAGTCTGGTTTTGACGTGTGCTTCTGCCTTGAATAAAAATAAATAGATTGGCATATCCCGAAGGTATGTACAATCTATTTATTGCCCATTTGGCACTGCAAACAACAACAACAACAACAAAATCAAACAAACTTAACTTTGTCTTTCTTCATGCAAACAAAATATTTAAATTTAAGACAAAGACTAACTACTCAAATACACTGAAAATATTCCTTTAGTGCCAAAAACAAGAACATGTATACAACTCAATATAATGGCTCCAACATAAAGTTTTATGTACTGTGTAACCTCATCTCAGCCTTTTATTTGGTTCAGTGGTTCAATCTGCTTTCCCTCTCCCAAAAAGTGCATTGCTACAATTAACTAAAACAGCTACACAAAAATGATATTTACCATTTAAACAAAATAAATGCAGCTTCAAATTATTTTTATTGTTATTAGTGGAGATTCATAATAAATAATTGGCTCAGCAACCCTGACAAACATAGCCTATAAAACTCGCAACTTCATTTTAAGCCGTCAGCTACTTAAAACAGCAATAGGCTTATCTAAAAATGAATAAAACCGATACATATGACTTTTGTTTAATTCGTTTGCTTAAAGAGATAAGTTAACAAAAAAAAGCACTTACCAACCATAAATGCACAGAATAAGAGCCTCATTTTAACCAGAATGCAAAATGCAAAATGCTGATTCTGCGTAAATTAAAGCGTTTGTCCGTATAAACGCACAAGCAAGAAATGCGTTCTTCTGTATAAATGCAATCTATTTGACATGCCCAGGTCAAACCTCCATGTTCTTGCTCAACTGGTTTAGCCAAGAGCGCACCTGAAAAGAAAAGTATTTTTTTTAAGTTTTAACAAGAACCTAAAGAATTTAAATAACAAATTTCCTTGTAGTTCTATAATACTTAAGGCGTTTACTACGAATGCTTTATTAGAGCGGCATCTAATGTCTAAACTAAATTTATTATGACTGAATCAGATGTTTTATTGGCATTATGACATTAACATACAAATATATTTGACTTTATTGCTTGTTTTATAAAGAAAATGGTGTTTAAAGGCTGATGTGAAGTTGAACAAAAAAACACGTCTAAAAGTATTCAGCTCATGGAATAACATGCCATTTTTGTCTTTTACCACAAAATAGAACCTCTATATATTCACAAATCATTTACAATATTTGATTGGCCCAAAATGTACACAGCTTACAAAAGAAACATCACTTAATGTAAATAAGTTGTCACAGAATAAGAATACGTGAATAACTCAATTTTGACAAAAAAAAAAAAACATCAAACACATCTTATAATTCCAAGACAACAATCTGCAATGAACATAAAGACAAATCCAAAAAAGGAAATGAAGAGTTCAGATGCAAAACCAGCTAAAAGCCATCATATAAACCTCTACAAATTATAGCCAGAAAAAAAAAAAAAAAAAAAAAAAAAAAGTTAATTTTAAAGAAATACGTCAGATGGATTTAGAGGCTTTTGCATCTTAACTCTTCGAATATGTTTTTATTTAAGGAGATAAAAATTGTCCTTTGCAACCTTAATTCATATGGTAATAAAAATGTATCAAATTAACGTTTTGGGTGGGGTTCGGTGAGCTTTTGGAAATTGTTGACCCAATCTGGCAATGCTGTTAAATGCCAGAATGATAAACAATAAATCAATAATACGTTGATATTGATATCAAACTTGCAAATTCTGCACTAAGGATCATGTGGAGAAGGATCACATGGCGTACACACCTATCGGCATTACAAGATGATCTTAAACCTTTTCTAAGTACCATATCCAGCTGTAGGACTGTCTTCGCTAGGAACCTTCAGAGACACTACAAATATTGTCTTTTAAATATAGGCTGCTTTGCAGTACAATGTCTTTGACCAATACTGTACAACCAATTCAGCATTTTCATATTTGACTCTTAAACCCTCAACACTAATTCATATGATGTGTGTTCATTTGTATGTCTGTATGTTAAGAATGATAAATATTATCTTGTGGTTTAGCCTGTTCCACACAACTTTTTCACAAACATGCAATGTTACTGGAAATTTGTGGTTCATGTCAGTTCGTGTATATGTGGATGTGTATGTTTGAGGTGTGGCATTTAAAAAACGAACGGAATCAAACTTAGGTTCCGGGGTGATGACAAGACAAACAGCTATAGACGCACGTCTGACAACTGAATGAACTCGTTCAACCAGCTGTTGAAGGAGTCTGAGGAGCGAGCTGACAATACAATGCAGGCCTGAGCCACTATAGATTACTGAAAATATGTACTGAAGGAATCTATCCATCTTATTTTGCAATTCGGGAGTAAGCAGTTTTCTGTAAATGGTCGAGACTTAATTATGTACCCAGACAGCACACACACATCTGCAAGATGTCTGTTAAAGATAATTTGATCTGGAAAGCATCTGCCTTGTACAAACAACTGACAGACGTCTGTAAGATGTCACTTTTACACACATTCTAAATCATAAACATCTTAAAGACATCTAATAAATGTCTATTTGACATCTGATAGGAAACGTCCTATAAGCGTATCGCAGATGATGTACGCATCATACTCCGCGATAAGGAAATAACAGAAAGAATAACAAAGTGCAATAAATGGTCAAATTGTATGTTACACTGTAAAAAAATAAAAAACACAATTTGTTGAGTCAGCTTAAAAAAATTTGTTGTTTTGAGTTGACTGAACTTAAAATTTTAAGGCAGCCAGGTTACAAATTATTTTAAGTTGACTCATCAAATAGTTTTTTACAGTGTACAACCAAGTGTGTTTATAATTAACACATTTGCTAAGAAATACCACTTTGTAATATCAAGCAACAAAAGAGCAGTTTTGTACTGCTAAAAGCTAGAAGTGGATGACGCTGGAAGCCAGACACAAATGTAAATGCAGACCTCAAATTGACGTCTCTGTGATGTACGTGCTATCAGGTGCAGATGAAGGCACACTATCTAGGATGTAGGCTACAAAATCACAACTTTGCAGTTGTTCATTGCCAACACAAAATCTTTGAAATTAAATGTCAAAGACAACGATTTGATTTAAGTGGCCAGTTAATCCTTGTGAGAAGGGCAGATACTGTAGCATCTTGTAACATTGATGACCATTCTTGACAGTAGTGTTTTAGTAGAAGATATTTTTGGAGGGTCTTACAATAGTCTTTTGTATTTCCCTGCTGGTGGAACTTAACATGAATACTACGAGTATCACACTACACTGGAAATCAGAAAATGGCTTTAGGTGTTACAAATGACTTTATTTGAGTCATACTTACCTGTCTTAGAAAAATCAGCAGTCATAAACAAATAAACTGTAAGAATGTTGTTGTTGTTTAAAGAAAAGAATGATAAAAAATAATAAATGAAGAGTTCAGATGCAAAAGCCTCTAAATCCATTTGACGTATTTCTTTAAAATCAGCATTTTTTTCTGGCTACTTTGTATAGGTTTCTATGTAAGTACTGGCACTTCTGATTGGGCTGAGGCTGGAATTTAGCGAGTTTGAAGTAAAAGTATTTGATGGATGTATACTATGTGTCAGGTGCATTCACTCAGTATCATTATCTCATTTTTGACTGAGATGGCTTTTAGCTGGTTTTGCATCTGATCTCTTCAAATAGTTACTTTTTTGTCCTTGGCTGGAATTAATTCTTAAACGATTGCGTCACTGCAAAGTAGTCACTGCAAATCTTAATCCGATCTTTTCACCATATCCGATTTTTGGCCCACCTGTTTACATTCACTTTAGACACGCTTCGTATCCAATATCCGTGTTTACACTAATCTCCCGCCTAAAATCATTTCACTGGTGTTTACGACCATGAGTGCAACGACTGACCCTCGAATTCTGAATACTTTTGATTATTCATCTTTTACAAAGCCAGCGAAAGCATACCGGACAGCAAATAAGAAAGTGAAAGCGGCCATCATAAGGACAGCGTTAATGGTTTCTACATCGGTGTCATGACTACTGTGGGAAAGAGCGAGGAGCCAGGAGTGGTGGAGCCATGTAGACTTCTTTGCTGTGAAGGAATGGGTACAAAATCGCAAATAAGACAAGCTTTGAGTTTCTATGCAAGCATTTACAGGCGCGTCTCTTTCATAAAGACACACCATTGAGAAAAGCGATCCTAGTGCACAAATGTGTCACCCTGCGAGTGAGCTGCTCGTTGGTATGTCACATTTTTGCCTCGCAGTAAAACGCAAGCTGCTCCACGAGTATGTGAAGTTACCACTGAGAGAGGAACTTCAGAATTTGATCAGGGGGTTCTACACTACCTGGGGTTTCCCTCCATGTCCTGGAACAGTAACATAATTGACACGGAGAATCAGATCTGCGTGTTTAGACGTAGGTTGGATGTCCAGATATCAGATATGTACCTGATTTAAAACTACATTTGGAAACGGCTCAGATCGGATTCCGATCTGATTTTTTTTCTGCCAGTGTAAACGCAGCCATAATGACAGAAATGAATTGACCCTCAACCACATGTCATTCACACCTCAAACATACACACACACACAAACCGATATGAACCACAAACTTCCAGTAACACTGCATGTTTGTGTAGAAGTTATGTGGAACAGGCAAAACCACATTAAGAAAATATTTATCATCTATACAGTAATAGATGAACACACACCATACAAAATTGCAGCTTTGCAGTTGTCCATTGTCAACACAATGCATCTTTTAGTGGATGAATCTCAACAGATAAACACTACTCGGATGCACAACGGGAATTTGTTCTTGTAACGAATCCGGCCTCTGTGGTTCCCCCCAATCGTCAACAGGGGTTTGACCCTGGACTGTTTCTCTCGTTGTTTGATTCTACTCTGCCTGCCCTTTTGACCCTCAGCACTGTTTATGGACTATTGTTTACTCTGCCTGCTGCCTGCCTCGACCTCTCGTCTGTCTTATTACTCTGCCTTTGTCTCGCCTCTGATATCCCTGTTTGCTGTGTATCGACCCTGCCTGTATCGCATGTTAACGATAATAAAATGCTGCAAATGGATCCTAACTCCGCTGACTCTTCATTACAGTTCTAAAATATATAGAAAACAGTCTATATAAACTAGCCTTATAAACTTATTAATTTAGCTTAAAAACGTAATATATATTCTGCATGCCCAATAAATTATGGTACGTTGTTGTTGTTGTTGTTGTTTAATCCACCCTATTTTCCCCGTAAGAACCGGAGTGGCCATTTGTATATTCAGACTACAGGAATTTTTTAATTCGAACAGAATGAAATCTGGTTCCAGCACACAAGGAGAATCTTTGCAGATGTTCTTCCCTCAAATCTTAAACATATAAACACTACAAGATATTAAGAATATCATGCCTGAGAAAGCGCCTCACGTGATCTCACACAGCAAATCATTGATGTTTCAATAACTAATGTTTACATACGTTATCTAGTATGCTAGAAGCTTTCTACACTCACCTTGTACGTTCAAAACAGAGGCGATTTTATCCCAAAAGCTTTTCCTTACGCTTCTGGTACATTTTTGACACATTATACAGTTGTGTTACTGCAAAACTTCCACAACCCAGATAGCACACGTACGTCAGCAAGATGTCAGTTAAAGATTGCTTGATCTAGAAAGCATCTGCTGTGTGCAAAAATCTGACAGACATCTTTCAGTGTCAGTTTTACATACATTCTAAATCTTAAACATCTTAAAGACATCTAATGAATGTCTATTTGACATCTGATAGGAAACGTCCTATAGATCCCCGTTGAAAAATCCAGCATATGCTGGTTAGGTATGTTTTGAAGCATGGCTGCTGTTGTGCAATGTTTGGTTCACTATATTTTATTTTGATAAAGTACCAACTGCGCTTTCAAGTCAGCAATTCTGGAACTGATATTTTGTGTCCGCGCGCCAGCGCGATTACTTCAGCTGTTTCCTTATACCAACAAAATCAACTGAAAACACTGTCATTTACGGTATTGTTCGTAATGCATCACTGTAAAAGGTCTTTTGTAAAATAAAGAAAACAAATAGGATGTTGCTTTCTGCCATTTGAATTTCCTTGCCGTCATAAAATGAACTGAAACTTAGCATATAGTCTATGTTATGTTTTCCTTTATCTGTTAAATAAATCAAATACATTTATAATTTGATATAATATTTAGTATTTTCACATATAGGTGGACAAAAAAAATTGTAATTGGTACCACTGTCTGTTGAAAATAAATGAAAAGAAACCTAGCATAGTAGATTTGTTGTTGTTGTTGTTGTTGTTGTTTTCCTGTTGTACCGAAATTGTATCGAACCGAGGTACGTACCGCACCGTGACATCTGTGTACCGTTACACCCCTAAAATGCAGACATCAAATAGACATCTGTGATGTACGTGTGCTATCAGAAATTATATTCCGCATCAAATTTATATGTGTTTTCACCTAATGCTTCTGTATGGGCAATCCTAGATAGGCTATTATAGAGTAGATCTGCAGTCGATTTTAACTTCTATGTGTGATGGAATGCAAAGAAAGCAGATATCAGCACACTCAGAAATGAATACAACATTGATCCCTGGAGTGATGAGCTATATAAATGTGTTATTTCCTTTGTCAAATTTTCAAGCAAGTAAATTAGGGATACTAATAATGTTTACTATAGCAACCATGTGTTTTTGGTTTTATTTGTAGTGAAACCATGGTAACTTGATAGATTCTTTTTACTTCAGACTGTTCTGTAAAGAGGGGATTAACTTTGGTCTTTGTTAAAACAGGAAGAAGGCCTTCACCTACACTAAAAGCCCATGCATAAGATGGTTGTCCATCAGCAGATCACACTACGTTTTAGATGAAATCCAACCACAGCAGGTTTCAGTTTGACTCAGATGTTAAACTGCTCACATCACACCTCAGTAACACCTACATTGACAGATGGGGGATAATTGTATCTGTTTTTCTTTCACTGCAATCAAATGATTGTAAACAAATTGAAAATCTATTATCTTTATTTTACCATTACATTTAGGAATAATTGCAGAATATTACACTTGTCTTTTACATATTTAATACAGTCTGATAACTACCTTTCAAAACTATCAGTGTTTAATAAAAATTTGTGTTTTTACTGTTAATAATGTTTAATGTCTTAAAAAGAGCCAGAAGAACATTTATATGTAACTTTATAACATGCATAGCATGTGCATATGTATTAGGAGAGTCAAAATCTGTTGTGGGAGGTTTCACACCTTGTGTTTTCAGCGGATAGGCATATAAGTTCAGCCTCAGAACTGGTAAAGAAAATGTTTTACATCGTGCTTTTGGTCTGTTTGTGTAGGAGGCGTCAGATTGGTGAGTTATAAGAGCTTTGTTACTGCTTCTTTTTTTTTTTTTTTTTTTCTGTTTCAGAATATCAAATACCCCAACTAAATTAGGGATTTGTATTTGCTTTTCTTCCCACATCAGTCAGATCAAACTCAGGTTTACGTTGCTCATCTGTCTGTTAATTTTTGTGAACTTTCAGATTTTGTGTGTTTGATGCAGTTTGATTTCAGACTTTCTAAACCAACACAAACTGGTATCATTTTCAAACTGGTAATATTTTCATGGGTTTTTTTTTTAGGCGTGTTTGGTGCTGAGACAAATAAAATGCATTCAGTGTCAGTGATGGAGGGAGATTCTGTCACTCTAAACTCTGATGTTACTGAAATATGTGAGGACGAAGACATACTGTGGAATTTCAGGGATGAAAAGTCTCTTATAGCTAAAATTCGTAGAGAGGCTAAACTCTCCTCCACATTTATTGTTCCTGAAGAGAGATTCAGACACAGACTGAACCTGAACAATCAAACTGGATCTCTGACCATCACAAACATCACAATGGAACATAGTGGATTTTATTATCTAGAAATAAGTGGAGCGAAAACAGAATCACATACATTCAATGTTTCTGTCTATGGTGAGTAGAGATTGTTTGTCCTACAAATATTCTTATATTATATATACATATAAAATTCTGTAAAATATCAGGTGTGAGATCACACACACTCACTGTCATACTGAACATTTACCATTTGAAGAATTCAGATGCAAAAGCCTATAATTACGTCTGACGTGTTTCTTTAAAATTAGCATTTTTTTCTGGCTACTTTGTATAGGTTTCTATGTAAGTACTAGTACTTCTGAACAGGTAGAGGCTGGGATTTAGCGCATTTGAAGTGAAAGTACTTGATGAACATATACTATGTGTGGAGAGCATTCACTCAGTATCGTTATCTCATTTTTGACCAAGGTGACTTTTAGAGGCTTTTGCATTGAAACTTTTCATTTATTTATATCTCTTAATTCTCTCATGTTTTCCAGCTCGTCTGTCTGTTCCTGTCATCAGCAGTAACTCTTCACAATGTTCCTCATCATCACAGCAGAATTGTTCATTGTTATGTTTAGTGGTGAATGTGAGTCATGTGACTCTCTCCTGGTACAAAGGAAACAGTTTATTGTCCAGCATCAGTGTGTCTGATCTCAGCATCAGTCTCTCTCTACCTCTGGAGGTGGAATATCAGGATAAAAACACCTACAGCTGTGTGATCAACAATCCCATCAGCAACCAGACCACACATCTGGACATCAGAAAACTCTGTCACACATGTGCAGGTACAGCAGCACTGATATGTGTGTTTATTTAATGACCTGATCTATGCATTTTGTTGTAGATCATACTGACGCATTCACTTCTTTATTATTACAGCACTGGATGGACACTTTACTTCAATCATAGTCTCTCTGATAGTGTTGATTTCTGCTGCTCTTGTTGGATCTCTGCTGATCATAGCTGTAGTCAGGATCTGCAGGAGAAAAAGAAAAACTGATCAAGAAGGCAAGAAATAACTGTAAATAACTGTAGTGTTTTTGGATTTGACCATTTTTGTGAATTATTTACATTACAATATATAGTTTGTGTATCTGTATGGCACTAGATGGTGCCATTAAAATAGTTATATTATAGTTTAAACAAATTTTAACGCATTTTTTGTTGTATTACAGTTGTTGTTGTTGTTGTTGATAATGAAACAGTTCAGACTGGTGATGAAGAGATCATTTATGCTGATCCGACATTCTACAAACAAAATGAACGTAAACTGGTAAGTTAATTATTTTGTGTTATTGTAATTTATGATGATCTGACACACACATGATGCAAATATTAATAAAGACGGATTAGTTCTTATTCTTTTGCTCTAATGGGTTGCGTAGTTTAATTGTAATAGGGATGTAACGGTGTTGTCAATATCGTGTTATCGCGATAGCAAAACTGTCTCGATATTATCGTGGTCACATGACGATATGAAACGACAGGTGTTCCGAAAAAAAAAAAAAAAGTGTACTTAAACTTCTTATTCTAACATAAAACGTCTTTAAAGTTGAAAGTGTTTGGGACATTATGCTTTGGCATAGCATCTGTCAAATGAACTAAAACCAAAAGCACAATATAGCTTAATCTCTTCAATTCTATTTTTACTGCGCGTTTTCACTGAAGCTGGAGTTTGTCGTCAAAATAAAAGCTCTAGTGCCGTTTTCGTCAAAATAAAAGCTTAAAACAGTATGAATTGCTGACAGCTAGTGGTTTAAATGGGTAAATGGGTAAATGGGTTACAAATTCAAAATATCTCTTTCAAGTGTAGAGGTAAATAAGTATTGTAGCCTACTTTTCCTACTGTAGTGTAAAGCAAAAATAATATATGAAATATTCATTTTCATTTATTTTACAGTGCAATTGTTGTACAGTATATGGCTATTATGAAATGAGTAGTAAGCCTGATAAATCACACCTCTGCTGTTGTTTATGCATTTTCTGAATCTTTTATATTTAATTAAATCTGTTACAGAAATTTCTTTTCTTTTTTGTTTGTTTGTTTTGTTTTGTTTATCTCCAGTGATATATATATATATATATATATAATATATATATATATATATATATATATATATATATATATAATTTTTTTTTTTTTTTTTACAGAGAGCTACAGAGGAAAATCACGTGGAGTATGCACCTATCTACATAAGAAAATAAAAATGAAAAATCTTCTTTTTCCAAAGTATATGTGCCCCTTTCATTTGCCATTCAGATTTAGTATGTGGTCTCTGATCTTTAGAAGTCCTGGGCAGCTTCCAAAGTTTGGGATGGTTGAGAGTCCACAAATGCTGACACAACAGCTGTATAATGTACATACATTATATGGTTCACAACATTCGCAGTGGGAGTACCAGCTCAGTTTGAAAGCCTATGGTATTGTTCCCTTAAATATACACAGATAGATTGTTTGATCTGTCTTTTGAGCAGCGTGGCATGATAAATGTTTGGATAAATGCAGAGCACAACTTCTGAGTATGGGTTACCATTCTTGACAACGTCACGTCAGGGGCATAACACCTATAACTGAACATTTGCGGTTGATGTGCATGTGGAAGTGCATGTGAGGTGTAAACAGCATGTGGTTAAAAAGTTTTTTCCACTGCTGCTAACGTGAAACTCACTATTACGGCTTTCCAAAAGGCCGCCAATGTTGGTGGTAGAAGTGAGAAAGTAATTAAACACGTGCAAATTAAAGCCATGCACGCAATGTTTAAAATGCTAACAGTGTCCTTTATTGTGCCTCAATAAACAGTTTTGCCATTTGGCTTCCTGTGAGCTTTCCTTTCGATTCATGACATACAAATGTGAAGTTCATAGCTTGCAAACAGCGCAAACCCATAGTCCATAGTCCATAATATTCCTTGCACGGTTATGCATCAAGCTCAGACCACACAATATAGCCATTTGACACAATAAGCTAGTGAGCAGGATAACCTGTAACTGTACGCTCAATCACGTACATATACTCGCTTTCCTCACTTTCGAATGTATCTTGGTTTTTAAACCTTTGTTTTTTTTTTTTTGTTTTTCCAAGGCGTCAACACAGAAAAGCAAGGGGGGGGGGGGGGGGGGGGGGGGAAATCATGTGGAATCATGTGTTGCAAATAGCTGTTTGTAGACATTTGTGTAATTATAAGGATGAAGCCTTGATATAAGAACAAGCCCTGCAAATTAACAATAATTATTTAAACACATATAGGCTACAGACACCTCACATTTTAATGCCATTTTATTATTTTAATTGCATTTAATATTAACATTTCAATCATGTACACGCATTTGACCAGCAGGAGTCACTAGCGTGTGGTGTTTAGAGCTCTTGGAAACAGAAAATCATTTTGCAAAGCAATTGGTTCAGTTGATTCAAAGCTTCGAAAAGGTTCTTTTCTCCCATCACTGCTGTGAACAGAACTGTTTTTGACAAGGTAAAAAGGGTGTTGTTTTACAACAATGGAAATTGTTTGGAATTTTAAACATTTCATGAAGTCCCTAAACAATCATACCAAGTTGTGGAAAATAGGCATCTAACGCCCCCTTTAGTATGAAAATTATTACAAACAGTATGCTACATAGCATGAAATCATAAATGCACATTTAGCATATACTAGCTGTAGTTCATTGCACTTAGATCCATTTTGAAAATATACAAACACATTACAAGTCATATCTCGCATCGCTTACACATGACACTCTTTAAAAGCTTAATGGTTAAGACAGGATTGTACATTGTAGAAAAAAACATTGTAGTGTATTCTCCTGTACAGATACAGAAAAATATTTACAGAACAAAACATACATTTTAAATGTAAAACTTTGATTTACAAATATTTATATATAACAAGAAGATGTAATAAAACACTAAAGTGCATAACTGATTATATATATATATATATATATATATATATATATATATATATTATTATTATTATTATTATTATTATTAAAAGCATAAAAAGGAATTTTGAAAATGTCACTATATGCCTTTCTACTGTAAAGTATAAAATTAAAACTGCTCATTTTTACATCCAAAATGGTAAAATGTTTGCTGTAAAATTACAGTAAAGGTAAGGTTAGAACTATTAAAGTTTTCATATGACATAAGTGAACTCATGGTTAACCAATTAACAGCAGCATTTTTACAGTTAAAATTACAATATATATATATATATATATATATATATATATATGAAGAGATGAAGAGTTCAGAGGCAAAACCAGCTAAATCCATCTGACGTCTTTAAAAAATGCATTTTTATCAGGCTCAGATGTATAGGTTTCTATGTAAGTACTGGTACTTCTGATTGGGCTGAGGCTGGTATTTTAGGGAGTTTGAAGAAGAAGTATTTGATGGACATATAATATGTGTCGAGAGCATTCATTCAGTATCATTATCTCATTTTTGACCGAGATGGCTTTTAGCTGGTTTTGCATCTGAACTCTTCATATATATATATATATATATATATATTTTTTTTTTTACATTGTACTGTAAATGACACTGTTTGGTCCGCTGTGCAATGCAATTACAGGACAGCTGTTTAATTATTTGGTGAGAGACAGAAGTCAATATGTCTTTACACTGGCAAGTATTCTCCGCCACTCTCCTATAAGAAAACGAACACTGGTTACACACAAATACAAAGACTCTTCAGTCTCATAAATCTGATAAACTGAATCACATTGTTATCCTGATGTTTGAATACATTGTCCAATGCTTTGTGAATAAAATAATCACAAACTATTCACGAAGAATTTGGATGTATATATACAAGATTTTAAATGTTTAAAATTTTGCGGTTAAAAATCCAGTCATCTCCGCTAAACAACTTGCACATATAAAATGGCACTGCTGTCTTAAATAGTCAATTACATTGGTGTTTTTGTAATGATGACTGAATGAAACCACATCACACATGTATACACAGAAGACACACTGCCTGAAATTTTCACCTGTTACACCTGCTACCACCAGCAGAACACCAACACATACTCCAGCTATAGCAAGAAAATACACAATCCCATCTGTAATGAAAAAAAAAAGACAGTAATTACTAAAGCCCAACAGTTTTTTTTTTTTTTTTTTAAAGATACTTTTAAAGATTAGACTGATACTTACACCTGTCCATCATCATCAATTATATGATATTGTGTGAACAGATAAATGGCGCCATCTGGTGTTTAATGGCCTACAAATATCATTACAGCGCTCATAGAAAACAAACTACATTGTTTAATAACTTTTGACCTCAGCACAAATGCGTGTCATTTGATGAACATGTCACTGTGATAGTGATCAGTGGCCACAAGTTTCAGACAAGCCACAAAGAAAACAAAACACTCTTATTCTATGCCTGAAGAGACAGAATTATTCTCACTAGAGCCAGCTCCACCAAGGCTGGTAATTCTGATGCTGCGCTGACGGCGGATGCTGGTGCTGTTGGCGATGATCTCAAGATGATAAACTCCAGAGTCTGTGATTCTGGTATTTGTGATGGTCAGAGATCCAGTTTGATGATCCAGTCTGAGTCTGTTCCTGAATCTCCCGTCAGCATCGTCACACTTATCACCTGTACAGATCTTACTGGGATCTCTAGCGATTTCAGCTATACGAGTGTCATTAAAATACCATATCATCAAATCATTTGGGTTTGTTATTACACCAGGATCTAAAGTGACAGATTCTCCTTCCTTTACTGACTTCATTTTATCCATCTCTGCACCAGGGACATCTGAAACACAAATAAACATCTGCTATTTTTCGCTGTTATAGAAAACAGTAACAACATTAAACTACTGATCTGTAAAAAAAAAAAAAGACTTTTAGCAAGATTATACAGAAAATACCCGAATGAGATATTAATTTTATTTCTGCTGGATTAAAAATTAATAATGGGCCCACACATATGGAACATTCCTCAAAAACAGCTAAACTAACATACGTAAATATGAAATTAGAATGCATAAGATGCACTATTCAGTATATTATTAGGAAAACGAATGGATATATTTGTGAATCAGTTCTCAAGCCACCTTTTCCATTATCTCCGACGCTAGCATATGATTGTCGCATTTCGCCCCCTAGTATATATCTACACAAAACCTCAATAAATAAATATATATATATATATATACACAAAAACTCAATAATTCTGAAAGAAAAGTAGTTATCTTTAACTGTGTAGGCTACTCAGCTGTACACAGCTCTAAATGTTATGGCAAAGCAGGAAAGGAAATGGGAGTCTATTTGCAGCAATAATGGTTTGTTTTCAAAGCAGAGATAGTAACAAGAACTAAGAAAGGAGAACGTAACAGCTTTGCACAGCAAGACAATACCAGGCTCTGAACCGAAAGAAACTGATGACATTTATACACAAGAAACCAATGAACTAAACAGGACACATGCAGGTAAGGACCATAAGTCATGACGAAAACTAACTGGAAACTAGAACAAAAGAAGGAGAAATAAAATGTAGCATTAGGAAAACAAGGAAAAACAAGTCCCTGAAACAGAAACTGAAACCAAGCTCAGTCACTGTTGTGATAATAAATATGTACAACCAGAGTCTTTAAACATTTATTAAACGACTCACCCTGGACAGTGACACTAAAGATATTTTCACTCATGCTGCTGCTGCTGATGACCTGTAGTTTATAAAGCCCAAAGTCTGTGGTTCTGATGTTTGTGATGGTCAGAGATCCAGTCTGATCATCTAGCTTCAGTCTGTCTCTAAATTTCTCTGTGCCTTCATTACACTGGACGTCTGTACAGGTCTTACTGAGATAGTCACTGATTTGAGCAATGCGAGTGTCATTGAAAAACCATTTAATCTTTTCTTGCTGGTTTGTTCTAACGTCAGTGTGTAGAGTGAGTGAATCTCTCTCCATCACAAACAATGAAACACTGTCTGCATCAATGCCTGATGCACCTAGAGAATAAATAAACAGTTCATTATAAATAGCACGCATAGTATGTAATATATGTTGTGTGAGCTGTTATCAGACATCATTTTCTATGAGAAATAAGATCACAAAGATTTAGTTTCAAGACAAATTAACAAATTTCCTTACATTGCAAAACAGACAATGTACTACTATAGTACACAACAATGCAGTTTTGAGGAAATTAACCCATGCATGTTTATAGCTATCTCTGCAAAATAAGCTTTATTTTGAATACAGAAGAGTTACATCAACTGCTTACTTTCACTGTGTTTACGTGAATGTCAGACCCGGTAGACTGATTGTTAGGCACGCCCTCGAAAACAAAACATAGTACAGACAAAAAGCGCGAAAGATCTCTTCCGCATATAATATGCTTTTAACAACTCTTCTTAAAAACGACCACGTAAGTTACGTTAGCCTACATGATTTGATTGAATTGCACGTTAGTGCTTTCAGGGAAGGGCGAAAGATTAGTTTATCGTGTTTTTATAATCGTTGCCAATCGAAATCGAAACTAGTGCGATTTGTCGCACAACACTAACGCCATCTCAAACTCTCAGCGTCTGTGACAACACAACAGTTATTAAGGATTAGTGTTAAGTAAACAGGGCTAGTAGGCTAAAATGCATTCACCATTCGACAAATACATGACTTACCAAGCTGTAAAACCCACACTGGGACGAAAATAAAAAACGTCATCACTTTTGCTGCAGAACTATTGCAGATTCTATGAAAACAAAAGACTTCACTGTTTATTTGTTGACACCACCACTGAACGGATGTAAACACTGTGACGTTTTTGTGGGAGGAGGCTTCTGCATGAAGAAAAAATGAGAATGTTTTATGTTAAAAATACATGGTAACATTTCAGTAACTATTTACTTATTAGCATGCCTATTATTAACATATTGACTGTTTATTAGTAGCCTAAAGCACCTATTCTGCATGACCATATTCTACATCTATAATCCTACCCAATACCTGAATTTAATAACTACCTTGATAACTATTAATAAGCAGCAAATTAGTAGTTTGTTAAGCCATTGATAGTTTGTTTTAGCGAGAATTAGACCTTAAAATAAAGTGTGACCTAATGCATTAATAGTTAAAAAAAAAAAAAAAAAAAAGGACTGGTCCTTTGGGGTGAAAAGCAAACAGGACTTATAAACAGTACAGTGACAAAGTACAGTCAGTAGCCACGGCCTAAGCCGTCGCTATTGGCTGTGCAGAGGTAAGCAAATAGGTTGACAGGAAAGCGGGGCATCTCTTTTTTTTTTTAAGAAAAACATTGAGCTAAACAAATTTCTTATGATCACATGATTCCCTCTTTAAAATAATAATAATAATAATAATAATAATAACTGAAACATTTTAATATTCTCTTGCAGTGCAATTTATCTGTCACAGCACTAAAGTAACCAACGATTATATTACACATCTCTACCAAACTACAAAGCTATACCTTTACAGTGATTACTCAGTGAATTGTTAGCGAGACCAATGCTAAAAAAGATAAATTAAGAAAAGAAATATTTTTATTAAATCCTTGATGAACATTTTTTTTTTTTTTTAAGAATTAATTTTATTTGACTGTAAAGCTGTTGTGTAGGAGGGAAGTCAGGTTCATGGCAGCAGGACGGAAAGAAACTCTTCACCTACAAATTGAACACACATCAAACAAATGGTTGTTGTCTTGCAGAAGCTACTTGTCCACCAAACAGATCAAACCAGATTGTTGAAGAAAATTAGACCGCTGCAGGTTTCAGTTTGACTCATATGTTGAGATGCTCATGTCACATTCAAGACCACCAATGAGGGACAGCGGGTATTCTTTACCAATTACAAAAATGTAATGACTATAAAACCATTTTAAAATCTGTAAGATTTATCATTACATTTAGGATGACTAATTTTGTTTCCAGTCTCCTACTTTTTCATAAATTCAAAAATGAAAATATAAAAAATGTCACAATTCCTTAAAAAAATATAAAATACAAATAAAATGTCTATTTGATAAAAAACTTTTTTTTTTTGTTTTATATGTATATAAATGTATATAAATTTATATGTAGACATGTATATAAATATATATATAAATATTTGACATTTTTGTCAAAATTGAGTTATTCACATATTCTTATTCAGTGACAACTTATTTACATTATGTGATGTTTGTTTTGTAAGCTGTGTACATTTTGGGCCTTTTTATAGAAAACAAAAATGGTTCTATCTACAGAAGTCTATGGAACACAAAAGTGCTCAGAATGCAGATAGAACCTTATATTTCTAAGGTGACACTATGTATAGGTTTCTACCTAAGTACCGGTACTTCTGATTGGGCTGAGGCTGGGATTTAGCAAATTTTAAGTATTTAATGGATGCATACCAGGCCTATGTGTCAAGAGCATTCACTCAGTATCATCTCATTTTTGACCGAAGTGGCTTTTAGAGGGTTTTGCATCTGAACTCTTCATATATATATATATATATATATATATACTACCGTTCAAAAGTTTGGGGTCAGTAAGACTTGTAATAGTCTTTAAAGTAGTCTCTTATGCTCATCAAGGCTGCATTTATTTGATTAAAAATATAGAAAAAAAAAAAAAACAGTAATATTGCAAAATGTTTTTACAATATAAAATAATGTTTTTTATTTTAACATACTTTAAAATAAAATGTATTCCTGTGATGAAAAGCTGAATTTTTATCAGCTGTTACTCCAGTCTTAAGTGTCACATGATCCTTCAGAAATCATTCTAATATGCGGATTTATTATTAGAATGATCAATGTTGGATAATATCAACAGTTGTGCTGCCAAATATTTTTTGGAACCTGTAATTTTTTTTTTCAGGATTCTTTCATGAATAACAAGTTTAAAACGTACAGTGTTTATTCAAAATATAAATATTTTATAACAATGTAAATTTTTTATTATTAACTTTTAATAAACTTTTAATTATTAACTTAATACATCCTTGGTGAATAAAAGTGTTAATTTCTTAAAAAAAAAAAATAAAAAAAATAAATAAATAAATAAAAAACAATAAAAATGTACTGACCCCAAACTTTTGAATGGTAGTGTATATACATACAGGATATATGTATGCACACACACACACACACACACACACACATAATCATAACATGCGTTTAGAGTGTGTGTGTGTGTGTGAACTAGTAGGGTGGTCAAACTGACAGGGGAGGATTCAGCAGGTAGTCTTGTTAGATCACTGAACAACTGAAGTTTTTTTTCTTTTTTTTGCTGCACAACTAAAGAAAATGTTTCACACGCTTGTTTTGTTCTGTTTGTGTTGTCTGATTGGTAAGTTATGAATGGATTTTTACAGCTTTGTTTATTTTCATTTTGGAAAAATAATGCTTCTGCTGATGTCGTTTTTTGCAAATTCACAGATATCATTGGGAGACCTATTTTGGATTCAGGTCTCTTTCTTAGTGAGCCTGTTATAATGAGTCAAATATAAAAATATGAAGCCACTGACGGTGTCTATAGCAGAATTACTGTAATGTAATGTCTTTGTAATTAACCTATCATGAAATGTTAAAGAGTAACTTCTTGATTCACACATCTGTCTGTTAATATGTTGACAAATTTTGTTTGGTGTCTTTGCTACTGTTAAAGGTTACAGACTGATTTCAGACTTTCTAAACCAAAGAGGCCTTAATATATGTAAAATCTGTTTGTTTATCAGGTGTGTTTGGTGAGTCAGTGTCAGTGATGGAGGGAGATTCTGTCACTCTAAACATTGATGTTACTGAAACACATGACGACATAATGTGGAGTTTTGGAGCTGAAAAATATATGATAGCTGAATACAACAGAGTTTATGGAAGTTTCACAAGTGATGGTCCTGATGGGAGATTCAGAGACAGACTGAGGCTGGACAATCAAACTGGATCTCTGACCATCACAAACATCACAACTGAACACGCGGGACACTATGAAGTAGAGATTAGTGGAATGACACCATCAGAAACATTCAGTTTAAAAAAATTCAATCATTCAGTTTCTGTCTATGGTGAGTTGAGACATTATTTTTTGAGCATTCACATATTTCTGTTATATTAAATAAATATATTTTTGGGTTCAAATAATTACAGACATAATTTGTGGCATAAGGTTGATTACCCCAAAAATAATTTTGACTTGTTAAGAAAAGAATAAAATTCCAAGGTTGTGGCGACGCGCTTACAACAGAGGTCAATTTCCTTTTTCTTTTAAAGTATTTAACTCAGAAATGTGAAGCTTATAATTTGATAAAAAAAATTAATTATTCTGTTAAAATGAGTCAATTTGTGCAGTAAAGTTTTAATCAGATTTGTTTTCCAGTCACTTTGTTAGGTTTATGGTCTCATTGTCTTGTCAAGCCACTAAGTTGTAAAATTAGACATAAGTTTGCAAAGAAATTAATATTTTAATGTTTACAGATTGACCCCATTGACTTCCCTTGTAGGCACCTGATCGTAACCTCAATTTATTCTGTTTTAAAAGAAAACAAGGGATGAATCATTTTTTTGTTGTTGTTGTTGTTTGTGATAATTACCATTATACCACTAATGCTGATGACTGAGCTTAACTTGTTTTTATATTGTGCTTCTGCTTCATGTTTTTCAGCTCGTCTGCCCATGCCTAACATCACCAGAGATTCTTCACAAAATCTTTCTTTATCATCATCATCATCATCATCATCATCATCAAATTGTTTACTGCTGTGCTCAGTGGTGAATGTGCATCGGGTAACTCTCTCTTGGTACAAAGGAAAGGAAAATTTATTGTCCAGCATCAGTGCGTCTGATCTCAGCATCAGTCTCTCTCTACCACTGGAGGTGGAATATCAGGATAAAAACACCTACAGCTGTGTGATCAACAATCCCATCAGAAACCAGACTCAACATCTGGACCTTTGTGAACTCTGTTGGCCCTGTGCAGGTATGTTGGTGTTGATATGATTTATCGAGCTGATCCATGTTTGATAGCGTTTGATCAGATAAGACAGATTTATTCACACTAATGGCTCATTTTGTCCATTACGGAATTGTCCACTGCAGGACAATCCCTACCTTTATTGTACATAGTGCTGATTTCTACTGCTGCAGGATCTCTGTTGACTGTAGCTGCAGTCGTGATGTGTTGCATCTGCAAGAGACTTAGAAAATCAGGTCAGGAGGACAAACAATTTATCTGTACAAATATCAATCTTTTTGATTCCAATATATTGGAAACTTAAACGTTTTTCAAAATTAAACAAAATAACAAGTATTTATTATAGATTAAGTTTTCCGTTAATAAGGTTTGCATACTTAATGAAATTAATAGAATAACAATGTTACTGAGGTTATTAATTGCCTGTTGCATTAGCAAGATTCAAAACTTCATTTTAACGCATGAGTGTATTATTGTTAATGCAGTCGAGACGCAAGAGGAAGACAGAACTGATTCAGCACTGTGTAAACCAAAAACAAGAAAAACGGTAAGAAGTTGCAAGAAGTCATTGCAGTCAGTTAGTGTGATTGAAGTTTGTTGATTGAAGTGTTTTTTTTTTGTTGTTGTTTTCTCTCTCTCTCTCTCTCTCTCTCATAAAAGGACAGGCTGCGGTGACTTTTTTTAGTCATAACAGTATCCTCTTACTTCAGCCTAGGTCATACACAAGCAAAGCAAAATATTTAATCAATTAAAACCGGTAGACGTTCGTGTTTGCCGCAGTCGTCCATCATAATCGTGCTTTTTTTTTTTTTTTTTTTTCATCAAAACATTAATATAATCCAATACAATTTTATAAACCTAAAACCACAGATTTGCTCAATCTCTTGTCTACACCGGGTGTGTGTACCATTATAATCGATGGAGTTGTGTAGTTGCATTGATTTTTTAGTTTACGCAGAGTTTATAATTTTTGACGTAATGCTGTCTGAATGAAACTTTATTTTATTTATTTATTTATTTGCTTAATTGCATACATCATAAATTTGGTGTTAATAATGTGGTATGTGGCCTACTAATTTAAACGATCATTTGTTCATATGTTAACAGTTATAACTCTAAATAAATTGGTTTGTTACATTAAAATGCCACATACAAAGTCAGAGTTAGCTTCTATACCAGTAGATCATCACAGGAAAGAAAGTAGGCCACAAAGTGTGCTGCTTTGCGGTGCATGTTCTTGAGGTGAAATGCAGCTTCAACGGCCACTAGTTGATTTTTAGACGCGCTGCAACAAGTATCTTTGCTGCAGAGACTGTTTGTCTTTGTTGCAAACCATAAGAACTTAAATCATCTGTTTGATGATTTAGCGGCATAGAAAGTCATGTGACGAATGGGATTGATGTCATTTTCTTCTTGCTGCGCCAAGTTACATATTAGCATCTGTTGTGTTTTTTTTTTTTTTTTTTTCTTTTTTTCAAAATTAAACAAAATGGCAAGTATTTATTATAGATTAAGTTTTCCGTTAATAAGGTTTGCATACTTAATGCAGTTAAGAAAATAACAATGTTACTGAGGTTATTAATTGCCGGTTGCATTAGCAAGACTCCTGACTGATTGTATTTTTTTCTTTGCAGAAACCAAAGGCGGATCACTTGTATGAAAATGTACCCAAAAAAAAGATGATCAAATAATTCTTGAGGACAATATCTTACATTTATTGTTTTTCATGATGTCTCGGTTTTATTTTCACTTTTGGCATCACATATTTTAGTGTTATTGTGATGCCTGACATTTTATTTCGATTTAGTTATTCCCCAGTTTAATAGTCCTAACCTTCATATTATTCCTACCCTTCACTGTGCTCTTTTGGCTTTTATCTTTTGTTATATTATATATATATATATATATATATATATATATATATATATATATATATATATATATATATATATATATATATTTATTTTTTTTTTTTTTTTTTTCTTCTTCTTTTTTTCTTCTAAATAAAAATGAATACGGAGTGTACTACTCATGTCTATGATATGTCTGCCGGTACGCGCTTGATGTTAAAAAGGGCAACTGCGCAACATTTAATCGAGATATTACAATTGTGAGCAAAAATAAAAAATAAAAAGTCTCCAACTAGTAATCCAAATCTAAGCTAAAGACCTAAAAGAAAAACGTAGAAACAATGTAGAAACCAAACAGAAATCCTCAGCGTGTTCGACGATTAAAATAGATCACACTAAACATCTGGCATCGACTAATCTTCATCTAACAATAAAGAAACCACCTGTAGCTGTTGGCGAGCTGCTTAAAAAAAAAAAAAAAAAAAAAAAAAAAAACAGCCGCATTTAACAAAATAAAGGGGTTCAATACAGCAGTGTAGCATAAACAACTCAGAACCACCGGAAACAAGTGTTGAAGTGTAGCGCTCGATGGTCTACACCAGGGTTTCTCAACTTTTGTCCTCAAGATCCATTTTCCTGCATAGTTTAGCTCCAACCTTGATCAAACTCACCTGCCTGTAGTAATCCTAAAGATCTTAAATAGCTTGTTTAGGAGTGTTTGATTAGGGCTGAAGCTAAACAAGAATGGACCCCAGGGGCCAGAATTGAGAACTTCTGGTCTACACGCACTGATCGCACTTGACAGAACACTTCAATCCTGGCGCTAAATCAATGCTGACTATCAGACGGAACGAACAGTCCAATACACGTCAATAAACAAAGAACAAACCCAAAGATGTGACGAAGTTCAGAACCACGTGACAAATAGGCTACATTAACAAACAATCATCACTAACTCGACTCTCCGTGAGCAACTGAAAGCACACCGTGTTCTCTGACACCGACCTTACTTCACTCAAGAAACGTAAACAGGGCCTTTTATTCTGCCTGCACGTAAGCGGATTGGTCGCGCGTCGTGACGTCATAAACATGATTGACAGTCGTTCAGTCCATGTTCATGAACCTCTTTAGAATACAGAAACTGTGGCAAAAAGGGAGCAAGAGTTAAAGAAATGGCGCCATCTGGTGGGTTGAGCAACAGCAGGTAAGCATTACAGGCCTATGAGATAAACCGAGAACCGAGTTCACTGACTATAACTGACTTATATTATGGCATCATGTTATGCAAGTGAAATGTATGTGACATTGCATCAGGCCCGGCTCCACGGGGGGGCCAGCGTGGGCCTGGCTCACCCAATCAAAAGCTTGGCCCACCCTGGCCCCACATTACATAGATTAAAAGCCAATCACGAAAATTGGAGCGATATTCAGCTGAGGTAGATTTTATTTTTTTTATTTTTTTCTTACTGCTTGCACGCCGAAACATTGTAATATTGTATATCAATATGCAGGGTATTGAAATCGCTTTTGCGCTGTCTACTTTCACTTTTGATTTTGTGATTAACGCGCACTCTGTGTAAAGGATGTTTGTCATTGACCACAGCAAACAAAGTAAATATTACATGAGTTTTCAAACGATTGCAGAAATGTTGTTTATTTTAAGGTTTTAAAGTGTAGTTAACATTGTTGTTTAACATCATGCATCTTGGAAACGAGCTGGCAGCAGAAATCACACAGAACAGAACGAAATGTTATCATTTCATAAACAATTTAATAATTCAATTGAAAACATAAGGCCATTGATACGACAACTAAAAACAACAATAATGATGAAATTAATACCGGGATTTTAATATTCATTAGGATTCGTTTTTAGGTGTCGTCAATACGTCCGTATTGTACGTTTAAATGCTGAAAATATGTACGTTTAGATGCTGTACAGTGAATATGTCAGTATTGTACGTTTTAGTGTTTGGAAAAAACGTAAGTAAATGTACGTTTTATAGAACCACTTTTTATGTAAAAAAAAAAACTATTATCAAGAAATCACGTTGGTACAGCGGATGCTCTCAGGTTAGAATTGTAGCGTATGCTTTCCCACTTAACTAATGATTTTTATTTCTATAAAAATGCTAAATGTCAGTGAAGGCGGTGTATCAGTGGGCAAGTAATGTAATCAGTGTATGATGATACACTGTGTAACACCAACTACCCCAGGTGAAAAAAAAAATATTTTCACACACTAATTTTGTACTTAATATACTACAAATTATTCTTTAGTAAGATAGTCTTAAGAACATAGTGTGCTCAGCTGTGCTATTTTGAGACACTATGAATAGGCCTTATAAACTAAAATGTGCTTTTAACGCACTATCTGTGTATTAAAATAATGTATGTAGTTACCACTACACCCCCCTCCAGGCCCATCTCGAATACCGCTTGGCCCACCCTTCATCTCATTTCTGAAGCCAGGCCTGCATTGCATACATACATTAAGACACCATACTTCACCGTGATCATAAGACGTAAATTTAAAGGTGATCAAGATGATCTGCTTAAAACTTTAATGCAAAGCTAACTCATTAATTTATATGGTTGACAAAAGCCCTAAAGGTAAATGCATTTAACAATTCAATAATAATCACCAGTGACAGTAAAACTTAACTTCTTTCAGCAGTTCTGATGATTGTGATGGTGAGAGATACAGATGAATCATCGATTCACACATTGACTCATCAGACAAACCTACATGTCCCATAGACATTTTACAACTGCATATCATGAAACCCATTTATATACCGTACCTATACATATATACTTGGAGATTGTTGTTGACTTCAGAAGAGCGCACATTCATCATGCTCCTCTGACCATCAATGGTGCGTCTGTGGAGAGAGTGAGCAGCACCAAGTTTCTGGGTGTCCACATTACTGATGATCTCTCCTGGGCAAAACACATCACTGCACTGGCCAAGAAATCACAGCAGCATCTCTATTTTCTCCGCAAACTAAGAAGAGCAAGAGCACCAGCCCCCATCATGTGCACCTTCTACAGTGCACATCCTGAGAGCATCCTGACGAGCTGCATCACTGTGTGGTTTGGAGCTTGCAATGCCTCCTGCTGAAAAACCATCCAACGCACAGTGAGAGCAGCTGAGAAGATCATTGGTGTCCCTCTCCCCTCCCTCCAGGACATCTACAGCACTCGTCTCTCCCGAAAAGGCCTCTGCATAGCAGCTGATCCCACCCACCCAATGCATAGCTTCTTCAACCTGCTGCCATCAGGGAGGAGGCTGCGGAGTCTCCAGGCCAGGACCAGCAGACTGAAAGACAGCTTCATATACCAGGCTGTCAGGAAGCTCAACTCTCTTCCAGCTCTGCCCCCACTCCCCTCTTCCTCCCCACGCACTTTTTGAACTCTGACACATACACGTAAACACACACTCACAGACCTGCACCAGTCACTTTGTGCAGCATTGGTCAGCTAGCTACCTCATACCTCTCTGTCAGTTATTAGCCTGCTCTATGTCACTTTATCATATTTATAAGCTCCACTTGCACTATACTGTTGCATTTGCACTACTCTGTTTGGTTTGCACTCTCTGCCATGTGCCCTTACATGTATATTGTTGTTGTTGTTGTTGTGGTGTTATTATTATATGTAAATTTTTGTATTTATCTGTACTTATTAGTAATTTTATAATTCTACCTTTTGTATTTAATATTATCTGTTTGCACCTAGGGTCTGAGAGTAGCGTAATTTCAATTCTTTGTATGTCGTGTACATGAATTGACAATAAAGCTGACTTTGACATTGATACTAACATAGGCATTGATAATTGCATATAAGAACTCCCTTCCCATTCAAATTTGGTTGGATAAAACCATTATAACAATGTATTACAGTCTCAAATGTAATGAAACTCTCAAATGTGTTGTAACTTGAATTTGAAGAGCTCTGACTGCAGATGATAGGAGAAGCTGGTGATGGAGGAGAACCTGAGCAACACAATGAAAGCAGAATTAGCCATTGTATTGGCTGAGCCAGGACTGTTTCTAGGCATAGGGCCTAGGGCGCCACCAGCTGGAAGGGGGCGACAATGAGTGCACGTGCTAGCTTTACATTTTAGCAGGGTTGCGATAAAGAGTGGCACGTCACCCTGAAATATTACTGCTGCTCCCTCTGGTCCCCCAATATCACTGGGCTAGAGTACTGTCAATCTGACAATGCTTGTATGCCTTTGGATCAGAGCGCTGTCAGTTGCTGCCTGATTGCATGCAAAGTTTGCATTTGTAGCACTCAACAACATTAGATCAACAGGCTCTGACAGTGCTTTGGCAAGGTAACACTTTTTTTTCCTCTCCATGCCAAAAAGTTCAAAGGCCAATTTAAAATTATTAGGGATTTTGCCTAGGGCATCAAATTGGCTAGAAACGGCCCTGGGCTGAGCATCAGCTGATGTGAGCTTGACTGATGTGGCCTGCATGAATGGACACTTGATTTATTAAATATGGGCAAAATAATCACTGTGTTTCTTTTGTTTCTCTCCCTCTGTCAAACAAAGTGTCTCATCATGGTTTGGCTCTGTAGATTAAAGAGTCATAAAAGCTAGCAGCAGGACAGGAAGATACTCTTCACCTACAAACATGCATGCACTGAATGTCCACTCTAGCCTACAAACTCCATCCAACAGATCAAACCACATTTCTACAAAAAAGAAAAAAAAAAAAAAAATCAAGTTTCAGTTTGACTGAGAAGATAAACGTCAATAAAACAGATACCGTGAGATGGCAGATGGTTTTAACTGGTTCTTACTGGTTCATTATTCTGCTGAGGTCTGTATTTTTATTTATTCATTTTTTATTGTACATTTCTCTTGCACAGAAAGAAAAAAAAAAAAAAAAGAAAGAAAAAAGAAAAGAAAAAAAAATATTTCATTAATGCATATGGGGTGTCAACAGTTTGTATCCAGTGAATTTATGACTTCTAGATATTTACTTCTTAAACGTTTTTTTACAAAAAAATATTTCTAAGATATTGCTAGAGAGGATTTGCATTAATAATCCTTGAAATGAATGTGAAATAACAAAAGACGCATGATATTTGTGTAGCGTTTGGGCCACTCAGACACACAATTGTTAATTTGATTTACTAAATTAATTATTCATTAAATTAACAAATAATCACAGACCCCCTCACCCAATCCACAACACTGGCTGCCGGGACCTCTCCAATGGCCCACCAGGCCCCTGGTTACCATGGCAACCAGAATACCTCAGCCAGATCAGATAAACTTTACGACCTACAAGTATGCAGAGAGAATCTTCCCCTACTTAAATCTCTCGAAAACAGAAACATACTGCTATACGAAACGAATACTTTTATTCATTCACAGACAAACCTTTCTTTGATCTTCCTATATCGCACATAGCCCAGGTCACTGTGTATAGCACTACGGCCTTGTAATTTTTTATTTTTTTTATTTATTTTTTTATTATGCACTGTTATATGCATTTGTTATGATAGATCTCTAGTATAGTATGCCATGTTTGGTCTCTTTGAATTTGTATTTTGATCATCTAAGTGATGGTGTATATTATATGTTGATACCTTTTGTAGTAAAATTAGAGTAATTAGATCAAATTTAAGTGATTCAATTGGGAATCAAATCCAAATGTTAGTAGTTAGTAGGTTAGTAGTTTACACTTTAACAACTGTTCGTCCAACGAAACGTTTAACTTAAGAAATCTTACCAACTGGATGTTAGTATTATTCCTGTGGCCATCGGATTATAATACAAAGTATTTGGTTGTTATGAGCTAGGTAGCAAAATCTAAGGCACAGTCATTACTCTAAGACAATGTTCTTTTCAATAAAACAAGAATTTATTGAACTACTCTAAGATGCATGAACTAAACTACTAAAATTGGCAAACACATACTGTAACGTGGACGCTGAAGCAGAATTAGAACCCATGTGTGGTTGTTTATTAGGAATAGCAGTAACAAACAAACATGTGTAAACAGGCAAAGGGTCAGCAACAGTCGAGCAGTCCGATCTGTCGACAAACCAAGGGGCAATCCAAAAGACAATCGTAATGAGGCAGGCTTTAAGTCCAAACCGTAACATCAGTCCAATAAGGCAAACAATCCAAAAAGGGTAATCCGTGAACTCGTGAATCAGGAAACAAAGCAGGATCATACACAAAAAGTCAGGCAGAATAATCAAGAGAAACCACTCAGTAAGGTGAACTGGCAATACTTCACAAGAAGCAAGCACATGGTCATTGTTTAAATAGTCCCAAACAGGAAGTGAATGTAGAAGCAGCAGAGGGAGCGTAGGCCGTCAATATTCGGGTGAGTGCTCCCTCTGCTGGCTTGGCATTACACATACACACACTCACACACGCATACGGTTCAAGGTAGGAGAATTACTGAGTTTGAATGGAATCCCAAAATTTCTAGTATCTGCTATTGCAACCTGAGAAGAGCACAAAAGCAGAGATTTGACTTTTAGCTGCTCAAGGAGATTTAGCACCAGCTCAGCAAGAGATTAAGGAGACCTTGTTTTACTTGCACTCTGATCAATCTGATCGTGGGCTCGTCTTAGCAAATCATGCCACTTCTGGTTGGTTGCCTGGTTCTTTGGATGACGTCTTTGGGAAGCCTTCGGTGGTGATTGGACAGTTCGAGAGGCTGGATGAAGCTTTGGTTGGTTGGCTGGTTACACAGATGATGCTCTCGGAGCTCAGGTGAGTGCTGGCGAAGTGTTTCTCTTGTTGCGAGCGTCTCAAGCGGTTCACACTCTCAGAACGTTTCAAGCTGGCCCAGCAGTTCGGTGTTTCGAGGAGTTCGGCGATGTTCGGCGGTTCAGGGCGTTCTGGATATCTAACCGGGTCGACGACGTCCGTCCCATAAAGTTGCGTTCCATTCATACTGTTGCTCATTTGTGCATACCTTAGCATAATGTCTTTCTGTCATGTGGAGGCAACTTTTCTGCAAGAGTTTGTAAATCTCTTCAATAAGTGTTGTAATGCAAGCATCATACATAATATCAACTTTCCATTCACGTCAACATCTTGGAAATAAAATGAGCTCTCATTTAACACTAAACATCGGGCATATTTCATACACATTAATAACTTTGTCTACCTAACAGGTTATACACACATTGGTTAGCTTCGTAGGTTACAATAAACACACCAAGCATATAGGAGGTATAAAAACATACTACTAATGCATATTGTTGCTCTAACAGCAATACTCAAATAATTGTTCTTCCCAACTCGTAATGCAAATGTAATTTGTGATGCGCATTCGTGTGCGTTCATCAATGGGGCAAAGGGAAAGTGTGCATGAGGAATGTGAGAGGAGGGTGGCACAGGAGGTCCAAAGGGTCACGCTGGATGGGTCTTGTGAACCCTGCAGGTTGGACGTGTCAGTGTAAATCTGTCTTTCGTGTTTATTCGATTTAGCAATTTATGCATGGCTGGTCACCAGTTGCCCTGGCCATCTGTTTTTGAGATGGCCTCAGATGAGGGGAAGATTCCTTCTATCACTATTTTATTGTTCTTTTGGTTCTCGTGTTGGGTCTGGCTGATCGCTCTCTTTCTGTGTCTCCTCCTGTATCAGCAGAACGGTCAAGGAGCACCATTAACCATGTGGTTTGCACGGGGGTGTCTTGTCGCTTGGGGAGATAACGCAGGATTGATAGATTCTAATAGTCTCTTAAGAGTCCATAGGGATGGCCGTAAATGAAGTTTATTGCTCAGGCTGGTCAGAGAGGTAACTTTAGATTCCCCTGGAATGTAGTGATGCTGTTTCTCTTTTGGCGATTTGTTCGATAGAGGCCTTACACTTTGCAACATATTAGTGTTTTAAAAATCCTTAGTAGTTTTTGCATCAGCACCCAATCGAATAACATATGCAAAATACCATGCTCACAGACAAAGAGTCATAAACGTTCCCTCCAAAAGTGAAAGCCACTATTGGCTCTCGGACTTCCTGGAGGTGTAGCAGAAACCTTAAAAGCATCATGCACATGCTTTCTCTCTCTCTTCGCTCTTCTGCAAAAATCCTCCGATTGCTGCCCGTGTGATTCTGATCATACAATTCATTGGTCTTTTGGATATTATTAGACTAATCTGATGTTAAGCGTGTAATTCGTCAGATTAGTCTAATAATATCCAAAAGGCCAAGGATTCGTATGATCAGGATGTTAAAATAAACAATAAACTCACCTTTTAGTCACCGACAACACCTCTGCTCTGACCAAAAGCCACTGAACAAATAATCAGGTCCCAGCTGGGTTTGTCACTTTTTGAGGTCCCCCTGAAACATTTCCGTTGTGGTCCGTGCTATTTGCAGCGTGTTCCTGTGTTTGGTTGTGTTGTGAGAATTTGCAGCCCGTTTCCGTATTTGTGTTTGCATTGCGAGGATTTGCAGCGCCTGTGTTGTCAAACTGATGAAGATGTTTTCTTAATTTGTTGTCGTTTTTTCCTGTTTGCATGTGTTTTCTTAAGTTGCAGCGTGTTTAGCTCTCTCAGCCACCGTACATTTGGCACAATAAGCTAATGAACAGGATAACCTGTAACTGTACGCTCAATCACGTACATATACGTAAGTACATATGAAGAGTTCAGATGCAAAACCAGCTAAAAGCCATCTCGGTCAAAAATGAGATAATGATAGTGAGTGAATGCTCTCGACACATATTATACGTCCATCAAATACTTTTTATTCAAACTTGCTAAAATACCAGCCTCAGCCCAATCAGAAGTACCAGTACTTACATAGAAACCTATACATCTGAGCCTGATAAAAATGTGTTTTTTAAAGAAAGACGTCAGATGGATTTAGCTGGTTTTGCATCTGAACTCTTCATATATAGATCAGTGGTGACAACACAGCAGTTATTAAGAAGTAGTATAGCGACAGCTTATAGCCGCTGAGAGGCTAAGTAGAAGGAGTACCCCCGTGCTGCGTTCCCATTCATTTGCATTTTCTTTTAAGATTTATTAACATGATGAAACAAACAAATATACGATTAAAACGCGTTGAACAGTCAACAGAAAAGTGAGCGCTCCCCACTACTAACCCCCGCTCTACAACCTATCAAACAGGAAATACAATCAGGTAAATATGCTGCTGCATCACCCATGTGATCAAACCCCCCGAAATACAAAATCACAATACAAAATACAAGACAAACGTTTTCAGCACTTACAAGTAGTGTTAAGTAAACAGGGCTAGTAGGCTAAAATGCGTTCACCATTCGACAAATACATGACTTACCAAGCTGTAAAACCCACACTGGGACGAAAATAAAAAACGTCATCACTTTTGCTGCAGAACTATTGCAGATTCTATGAAAACAAAAGTCTTCACTGTTTCTATGTTGACACCACCACTGAATGGATGTAAACACGATGATGTATTGGTGGGAGGAGGCTTCTGCATGAAGAAAAAACTGAATGTTTTATGTTAAAAATACATGGTAACATTTCAGTATATTGAACAGTTATCACTATTAACTTATTAGCATGCCTATTATTAACATATTAGCTGTTTATTAGTAGCCTAAAGCGCCTATTCTGCATGATCATATTCTACATCTCTAATCCTACCCAATACCTGAATTTAACAACTACCTTAATAACTATTAATAAGCAGCAAATTAGTAGTTTATTAAGGCATAAGCCATTGATGGTTTGTTATAGCGAGAACTGGACCTTAAAATAAAGTGTTACCTAGTACGTCAATAGTTTATGACTTACCTCCCACACTGATTGCCCAAAAAAAAAAAAAAAAAAAAAATCACAACAAACAGGACTGGTCCTCTGAGTTGAAAAGCAAACAGGACTTATAAACAGTACAATCACAAGGTACAGTCAGTAGCCACGCCCCAAGCCGTCGCTATTGGCTGTGCAGAGGTAAGCAAATAGGTTGACAGGAAAGAAAGACATCTCTCTTTTTTTTTTTTTTTTTTTTTTTAAGAAAAGCATAGCCTATCCTAGCTAGACAAAACTTCTTACGATCACATCGTTCCCTCTTTAGAGAAAAAAAAAAAAAAAAAAAAAAAAAATTAACTGAAACATTTTAACATTCTCTTGCAGTGCAATTTATCTGTCACAGCACTAAAGTAGCTAACCATTATATTACACATCTCTACCAAACTATAACATTATACTTTTACAGTGATTACTCAATGATAAGACAATACTGTGGTTTTATTGTAAGCTAGACCAATACAAAAAAGGTAAATTAAGAAAAGAATTTACATGAAAGATTTTTATTAAATCCTTGATGAACAAGCATTTTTTTTTTAAAGAATTAATTTTATTTGACTATAAAGCTGTTCATGACAGCAGGACAGGAAGAAACTTCACCTACAAACTGAACACACATCAAACAAATGGTCGTTGTCTTGCAAAAGCTACTTGTCTACCAAACAGATCAAACCAGATTGTTAAAGAAAATTAGACCACCACAGGTTTCAGTTTGACTCAGATCTCGAGATGCTCGTGTCAAGCGCCAATGAGGGATGGCGGGTATTCTTTACCGTTTGCAAAAATGTAATGACTATAGAAACAATTTAAAATCTGTAAGATGTATTATTACATTTAGGATGACTAATGCTGTTTCACACTCTCGTACTTTTTCAGAAATTAAAAAAATTAAAACGAAAAAATTCAGAATAAATATATAAATAAAATAAAATGTCTATATGATAAAGACTTATATATATATATATATATATATATATATATATATATATATATATATATATATATATATATATATATATATATATATATAGTTTTGCTTTAAAATAAGCATTTTTATCAGGCTCCTATCATCACCTTCCAATTATAAGGTTCTATCTTAACAATTATAAGGTTCTATTATAACTTATTCACATATATATATATTTTTTTTTTTTCAAAAATGGTTCTATTTACAGAAGTCTATGGAACGCAAAAACTTTGAAGCTCAATAGCTCAAAAGTGCTCAGAATGCAGATAGAACCTTATATATATAATGTACAGGACATATGTACGCACACACACACACACACACACACACACACACACACACACACACACAATCATAACATGCGTTTTGAGTGTGTGTGTGTGAGTGTGTGTGTGAACTAGTAGGGTGGTCAAACTGACGAGAGGATTCAGCAGTCTTGTTAGATCAGAGTCACTGAACAACTGAAGTTTTTTTTTTTTTTTTTTTCTTTTTATGCTGCACAACTAAAGAAAATGTTTCACACGCTTGTTTTGTTCTGTTTGTGTTGTCTGATTGGTAAGTTACCGATTAATTTTTTTCAGCTTTGTTTATTTTCATTTTGGAAAAATAATGCTTCTGCTGATGTTGTTTATGCACATTCACAGATATCATTGCGAGACCTATTTTGGATTCAGGTCTCTTTCTTAGTGAGCCTGTTATAATGAATCAAATATAAAAATATGAAGCCACTGATGGTGTCTATAGCAGAATTACTGTAATGTAATGTCTTTGTAATTAACCTATCATGAAACGTTAAAGAGTAACTTCTTAATTCACACACATCTGTCTGTTAATATGTTGACTTAAATTTTGTTTGGTGTCTTTGCTACTGTTAAAGGTTACAGACTGATTTCAGACTTTTTAAACCAATAGAGACCTTGATATATGTAAAATCTGTTTGTTCAGGTGTGTTTGGTGAGTCAGTGTCAGTGATGGAGGGAGATTCTGTCACTCTAAACATTGATGTTACTGAAACACATGAAGAGGACAACATAATATGGAATTTTGGCACTGGAAAGGCTCTCATTGCTGAAATCAACAAACTTTATAAAATCTTCTCCACATTTAATGGTCCCGATGGGAGATTCAGAGACAGACTAAACCTGGACAATCAAACTGGATCTCTGACCATCACAAACATCACAACTAAACACGCGGGACACTATGAAGTACAGATTAGTGGAATGACACCATCAAAAACATTCAGTTTAAAAAAATTCAATCATTCAGTTTCTGTCTATGGTGAGTTGACATTATTTGTTGAGCGTTCACATATTTCTGTTTTATTAAATTAATATTTTGGGTTAAAATAATTATGGACATAATTTGCATAAGGTTGATTACCGCAAAAATAATTTTGACTCGTTAAGAAAAGAATAAAAATCCAAGGTTGCGGCAACGCGCTTACAACGGAGGTCAATTTCCTTTTTCTTTTTAAGTATTTAAATCAGAAATGTGAAACTTATAATTCAATAAAACATATTACTTTTTCTGTTAAAATCAGTAAATTTGTGCAGTAAAGCTGTTTTAATCTTTTTTTTATTTTATTTTATTTTTTTTTCCAGTCACTTCAGGATTTATGGTCTTATTGTTTTGTCAAGCCACTAAGTTGTAAAATTAGACATAACTTTGCAAAGAAATTAATATTTTAATGTTTACAGATTGACCCCATTGACTTCCCTTGTAGGCACCTCATCGTAACCTCAATTTATTCTGTTTTAAAAGAAAACAAGGGAAGATTCATATTTTTTGTTTGTGATAATATTATACCACTAATGCTGATGATTGAGCTTAACTTTTTTATATTCTGCTTCTGTTTCATGTTTTTCAGCTCGTCTGCCCATGCCTAACATCACCAGAGATTCTTCACAAAATCTTTCTTTATCATCATCATCATCATCATCATCATCATCAAATTGTTCACTGCTGTGTTCAGTGGCGAATGTGCATCGGGTAACTCTCTCTTGGTACAAAGGAAAGGAAATTTTATTGTCCAGCATCAGTGCGTCTGATCTCAGCATCAGTCTCTCTCTACCTCTGGAGGTGGAATATCAGGATAATAACACCTACAGCTGTGTGATCAACAATCCCATCAGAAACCAGACTCAACATCTGGATCTTTGTGAACTCTGTTGGCCTTGTGCAGGTATGTTGGTGTTGATATTAATGATGATTTACAGAGCTGAACAAGTTTCGTAGCACTTGATCAAAAAAGATTTATTTACACTAATGGCTCATTTTGTCCATTACAGAATTGTCCACTGCAGGACAACCCCTACCTTTTTTGTACATAGTGCTGATTTCTACTGCTGCTGGATCTCTGTTGACTGTAGCTGCAGTCGTGATGTGCTGCATCTGCAAGAGACTTAGAAAATCAGGTCAGGAGGACAAACAATTTATCTGTACAAATAATAATCTTTTTGATTCCAATATATTGAAAACTTGGTAATTTTAACACATGAGTGTATTATTGTTAATGCAGTCGAGATCCAAGAGGAAGACAGAACTGATTCAGCATTGTGTAAACCAAAAACAAGAAAAACGGTAAGAAGTTGCAGGAAGTCATTGCAGTCAGTTAGTATGACTGAAGTTTGTTGATTGAAGTGTTTTTTTTTTGTTTTTTTTTTTCTCATAAAAGGACAGGCGGTGGAGACTTTCAGTCATAACAGTATCCTCTTACTTCAACCTAGTTCATACACAAGCCAAGTAAAACATTTAAGCAATTAAAACCGGTAGACGTTCGCGTTTGCCGTTTGCCGCGGTCGACGACTAGAGATGAGCAAGTGGTGCAATGAAGTGCGGTCGTCCTCCTATAGTCGTGCTTTTTTAATCAAAACATTAATATAATCCAATAAAATATTATAAACCTTAAACCATAAACAGATTTGCTGTGTGTGCGGTGTATCTTTTGGCTAAACTAGATCACTACCATTATAATCGTTGGAGTTGTGTAGTTGCATCAAGACAAGTCTTTAGTTTACGAACAGTTTTTGTTTTGTTTTTTTGTTTTGTAGTTTTTGAAGTCATGCTGTCTGAATTAAACTTTATTTTATTTTGTTTTATTTTATTGATTGATTGATTTGTTTGTTTGTTTGTTTAATTGCATACATCATAAATTTGGTGTTAGGATGTGGTCTGTGGCCTATACTAATTTAAATGATCATTTGTTCATATGTTAACAGTTATAGCTCTAAATAAATTGGTTTGTTACTCTATAATGGCACATACAAAGTCAAAGTTAGCTTATATACGAGTATATCGTCACAGGAAACAAAGTAGGCCACAAAACTGTTAAACCCATGTTACCTGCTTAAGTCCGACCTCGAACTGCAGCTGCTTTGCGGTTCATGTTCTTGAGGTGAAATGCAGCTTCAACGGCCACTGGTTGATTTGTAGACGCGCTGCAACAAGTATCTTTGCTGCAGAGACTGTTTGTCTTTGTTGCAAACCATAAGAACTTAAATCATCTGTTTGATGATTTAGCAGCATAGAAAGTCATGTGACGAATGGGATTGATGTCATTTTTTTCTTGCTGCGCCAAGTTACATATTAGCACCTGTTGTGTTTTTCAAAATTAAACAAAACGGCAAGTATTTATTATAGATTAAGTTTTCCGTTAATAAGGTTTGCATCCTTAATGCAGTTAAGAGAATAACAATGTTACTGGGGTTATTAATTGCTGGTTGCATTAGCAAGATTCCTGATTGATTGTATTTTTCTTTGCAGAAACCAAAGGCGGACCACTTGTATGAAAATGTACCCAAAAAAAAGATGATCAAATAATTCTTGAGGACAATATTGCTTTCCACGATGTCTCGGTTTTATTTTCACTTTTGGTATCACGTATTTTAGTGTTATTGTGATGTCTGACATTTTATTTTGATTTAGTTATTCCCCACTTGCATAGTCCTAAACTTTATATTATTCCTACCCTTCACTGTACTCTTTTGGCTTTCATTTTTTGTTGTTTCTTATATATATATATATATATTGTTTTTTTTTGTTTGTTTGTTTGTCAACAGTTTTTATCCAGTGAATTTCCATGACTCCTAGATATTTACCGCTTAAATGTTTTTTTTTTTTTTTTTTATATATTTCTAAGATATTGCTAGAGAGGATTTGCATTTATAATCCTTGAAATGAATGTAAAATAACAAAAGACGCATGATATTTGTGTAGCATTTGGGCCAATCAGACACACAATTGTTCATTTGATTTACTAAATCAATTATTCATTAAATTAACAAATAATCACAGACCCCCTCACCCAATCCACAACACTGGCTGCCGGGACGTCTCCAGTGGCCCACCAGGCCCCTGGTTACCATGGCAACCAGAATACCCCAGCCAGATCAGATAAACTTTACGACCTACAAGTATGTAGAGAGAATCGTCCCCTACTAATCTCTCTAAAACAGAAACATACTGCTATATGAAATTAATACTTTTATTCATTCACAGACAAACCTATCCTTGATCTTCCTATCGGTCATTGTGTATAGTATTACTGCCTTGTAATTTTGTGTTTTTCATTATGCACTGTTATATGCATTTGTTATGATAGATCTCTAGTGTAGTATAACTTACCTATGCCATGTTTGGTCTCTTTGAATTTGTATTTTGATCATCTAAATGATGGTGTATATTATATGTTGATACCTTTTGTAGTAAAATTAGAATAAGATCAAATTTAAGTGATTCAATTGGGAATCGAATCCAAAGGATTCGTATTAGACTTGATTAACTGATTCAGAGTTAGTAGTTTACACTTTATCAACTGTTCGTCCAACGAAACGTTTAACTTAAGAAATCTTACCAACTGGGTGTTTATATTATTCCTGAGGCCATCGGATTATAATATAAACAAAGTATTCGGTTGTTATGAGCTGGGTAGCAAAATCTAAGGCACAGTCATTATTTCATGAACATAACAAACAAGACAATGTTCTTTTTAATAAAACAAGAATTTATTGAACTACTCTAAGATACATGAACTAAACTACTAAAATTGACACACACACATACACACACACACATGCATACGGTTCAAGGAATAAGAATTACTGAGTTTGAATGGAATCCCAAAATTTCTAGTATCTGCTATTGCAAGCTGAGAAAAGCACAAAAGCAGAGATTTGACTTTTAGCTGCTCAAGGAGATTTAGCACCAGTTCAGGAAGAGATTAAGGAGACCTTGTTGTACTTGCGTTCTGATCGAAACGTGTTTTCCTCTGTGGGCTCGTCTTAGCAGAGGGAATCACGCAACTTCTGGCTGGTTGCCTGGTTCTTTGGATGACGTCTTTGGGAAGCCTTCGGTGGTGATTGGACAGTTGGAGAGGCTGGATGAAGCTTGGGTTGGTTGCTTGGTTACACAGATGATGCTCTCAGAGCTGAGGTGAGCGCTGGCGAAGTGAGGGTGGCACAGGAGGTCCAAAGGGTCACGCTGGATGGGTCATGTGAACCCTGCAGGCTGGACGTGTCATTGTAAATCTGTCTTTCGTGTTTATTCGATAGCAATTTATGCATAGCTGGTCACCAGTTGCCCTGGCCATCTGTTTTCGAGACAGCCTCAGATGAGGGGGAGATTCCTTCTATCACTATTTTATTGTTCTTTTGGTTCTCGTGATGGGTCTGGCTGATCGCTCTCTTTCTGTGTCTCCTCCTGTATTAGCAGAACGGTCAAGGAGCACTATTAACCATGTGGTTTGCACGGGGGTGTCTTGTTGCTTGGGGAGATAACGCAGGATTGATAGATTCTAATAGTCTCTTAAGAGTCCATAGGGATGGCCATAAATGAAGTTTATTGCTCAGGCTGGTCAGAGAGGTAACTTTAGATTCCCCTGAAATGTAGTGATGCTGTTTCTCTTTTGGCGATTTGGGCAAAAATCCTCCGATTGCTGCCCGTGCGGAGGAACCCACGGGGAGACTGAGCCGGCACAGGGCGTGCCCGGCGGGCACGATAGGCCCCAACATATAGAGCTGTGGCTCTCGACCACAAAGAGCCAGATATTTGAACTCAACCCTGGAGTTCATCTTCATGGAAATGTCCTCGAACAGACATTTCTCTTCAGCATTTTTTTTTAGTTTCTTCACTCGTCTCACATGAGTTCTTTTAGAACCTAAGAGGATGAGGAGGATGAGCTAGAACTCATCGGCACTTCTCTAAGTTGCACCAGGCCTTGCAGCCTTGTCTTTGCATTCCCCAAAGATCACAGGACTTCAGCTGGGTTCCTCTCAGCTCTTGGTTCTTCTTCACTTTTCACATGGGAAGAAACTCCCAGTCACCATCAAGTAAGAACATCACTCCCCAGACCCGTAGGAATGTGATCGCGATTCCAAAACCACCACGGCTCTAAACCATCGAGACTTTCACCCGATACTGCATTCGGACACTTGTTCAACGACCAAAGCAATGCAAGTATAGTACATTTAACTAAACAAAACAGAGGTTTAGTATAAGCTGTAGACAGCACTGATGGTTTCACTCAGGTGGTTAATTGACTCTTTCATAGCTTCATTTCCTTGTCTCTCTCTAACTGCTTCTCACTGACCCTTCCCCCATGTATGAGTTATTTCATGTTTGTTTGTTTAGATTAGATTTAGATTATGTGTTAGTCCTTAGTTAATAAAACTCCTGAGCACAAATTACATGATTTTTGATTCTGATTCTGCCTTGTAAATTAATGTCACTCTAAGAAATCATATTTCTTCGATTCGAGCTACATGCTCTAATGCAATAGTACTTTAAGAAAGTTATTTTGTGTGGCCAAGAAAATATAATTTCTTAGAGTTGATATGAAATTATACTGAACAGTCGTTCTGCTACAGTTACTACTGGCAGCTGATATAAATAATTGTAATTAATCATAATTAATTATAATTACTTACATCCCACGCAGTTGGAGACGTTCTCACAACCTTGCGCAATGTTCCCTAAAAGTTCTCTAAAGGTGACGAATATCCCGAACATTTACAGAACATTGGAGACGTTCCTAAAACGTCCTCTTTTGGTTACGAAAGTGCTGGTACTCAATTTTCGTTGTACGTTTTTAGGGGGACGCTCCATTTTGGTTATTTTTTGGTCACATAAGAACGTTACAAAGATGACATTTGGGACATTAACAGAACGTTCTCACATGGTGCTCTTTTAGTCATATAATAACGCTCACAATACGACTTTAGGAGGACGTTCTATATTGGTTATTCTGTGGTCACATAACAACGTTACAAAGAGGACATTTAGGACGTTAACACACTGAAAAAATGTTTTCATTTATCCAATGAAAAAAACTTAGATTGAAAAAAATGTTTTCATTCATCCAATTAAAAAAAAAAATAGATTGAAAAATTTTTTTCATTCATCCAATTAAAAAAAATTTAGGGTAATGGTTCACATCTATATTTTATAACTTGAGCCAATGAAAAATAAATAATTTGCACTAAACAATATGTTTTCATTTATCCAATGGAAAAAAAAAAAAAGGTTAATGGTTCAAATCTATATTTTATAACTTGAGCCAATGAAAATAAATAAATTGCACTAAACAAAATTTCTATGAAAATTATTTTATAAAACCTGGCACGAAAGTATATTTTTCTTGTCAATTAATTTAAATTCTAGTTTTGATCTAAACAAAAAGATATAGATTTAATCAAAACAAAAATTTAAAAATCCCATTTAAGAAATAATTTATTAAAACAATTTATAATTACTACAACTGACTTCCAGTCACAGCCTTAGATAAAATCAACTGAAATAAAAGATTAAATCTCTCAAGATCTCAGCAGAGGAGGATTAAACAACTCCACCAACAGCATCAGCAGCTTCACTCATTACTAACCAGTTTGACTTCATTTCTGTCATATGTCTAAAAAAGGTTTTATTGAGAACAGAGGTTTAGATGTTGAATGGTTTGTTTAAAGACACCATTAATGTGGTCAGTGTGTGCTTTAGTTGGGCTCATGACCCTTGACTTTTTAATATTAGCTTTTCTCTGGTTGCTGTAACTCTGTGTTTGCAAAACACATTTGTTATGGCAAAAAAGCCAAAAGAAAACATGATCAGGTAGTGTTGGATGGTTGTTAACAATAATGTAGTCATGTACTGGCCTGACACACTGATCTCATCCAAAATCTGAGCCTATGAGCATTTGACTGTAAAAATAACTATATTGTTGATAAAAGTAATGTTTTAATTTGAACATTTGTTCCGTTTAACCAAACACATTCATCAAGAATCAGCATATGAAGCTCAATGATGGTGACAGTAAACAAAAAGCTTCATGCTGCAGTGCATTACGGGAACTCCAATCAAAACTCAATAATGGCTCCCAGAATGCATTGCAACATGAATAAATTATGCACCTGAATTGTCTTAGTATTTTCTTTTATTTTTACTATTTGCTTTAATTTTTGCTATTTGTGTTGCAACTTGTTAGTAGCTTGTTTTGTGATGTTCAAAGATCTGTTCATCTGAATATTTTGTTGATTGTCACCATTGTTGAGATTCTTAGGCCAATTCTTCATGTCTATGTGTGCCACAAACCAATCTTCTTCATGCACAAAACAAATATGTTTACATGGTCAAAAACACAATCAGTACACCGATGAGCTACTATAATAACAATGCAACAATCAATGAGTCAAGCCACTATATAAAGATTTCACCAGTGGTACAATGTCAACAACCAAGTGACCAACTAAAGCAAACACTATTCACCAAAATGGTAACCTTCAAATGAAACTGTGAAAATAAACCTCTGTTAATTCTCAGTAAGAACTTCTGCATGACAAATAAAGTCAAACTGTTTGTGGAGTTGTTTAATCCTCCTTTGCTGAGATCTTAAGGAATGTAATGTCTTTTATTTCAGTTGATTTCGTCTGTGACTGGATGTCAGTTGCAGTAATTCTAAATAATTTATAATCTTATTTCTTAAGTGGGAAATTTTGTTTTGATTAAATCTATATCTTTTTATTTAGATCAAAACTAGAATTTAAATTAATTGACTTTCTTCAACAAGAAAAATATACTTTCATGCCAGGTTTAATAAAACAGTTTTCATAGAAATATTGTTTAGTGCAAATTATTTATTTTTCATTGGCTCAAGTTATAAAACATAGATCCGAACCATTAACGTCCTGAATGTTCTGTGAATGTCCTCCAAATAACATCCCCTAACCCTTTAAAGAACTCCACATCATGACCGTCTCGGAACGTCCTGGGAACGTTAATAGGTGACGTCCTTGACACCAGCGTGGACGTTCTAGGAACGTTTTGGGAACGTCACATTTCCAAATAAAATATGGTCCTCTAAACGTCCCAAGAATGTCATGAATGTTCTGTGAAGGTCCTCCAAATAACGTCCCCCAAACATTTAAAGAACTCCACATCGTGACCATCTCAGAACGTTATGGGGACGTCCTTGACACCAGTGGGGACGTTCTGAGGACGTTCTGGGAACGTAAAATTTCTAGCGGGGATACATTTCCTTTTTGAGCTAAATCATGACATTTGAAAGCAGCTTAAGGTAATCAGACGCAGGAAATCTGTTCTGTCTAATGATCTGTTATTAAATAAAGACAAAAATTATCATCATGTATTTATCTTTTATATGTAAGTTACTTCACACATTGGTTTTACTGCAGAGCGCATGAGTTTAAAGTATATGTCAGCATATCTGCTGCTGTATTCAGTTTATATATATACAGTACAAACAGCAGCTGATTTTAGGCTTTATAATACAAAAGGAGCTTTAATCTGTCCATATTCATGTTCTTCAGGTGTGTTTGGTGCTAAAACAAATGAAACAGCATCAGTGTCAGTGATGGAGGAAGATTCTGATCTCTTCACTCTTCACACTGATTTTACTAAAATGCATAAAGACCAAAACATAATGTGGTATTTTAGAAATAAAACATTTCTCATTGCTAAAATGAACAAAAATAAGCAGATCTTCTCCACGTTTGTTGATCCTGATGGGAGATTCAGAAACAGACTGAAGAACAGACTGGATCTCTGACCATCACAAACATCACAACTCAACATGCTGGACTCTATCAACTAGAGATTATTGGAGCAAAGCTGTCACCAAAAACATTCAGTGTTTTTGTCTATGGTGAGTAGAGATAATTTGCCCTGGCCTTCACATGCTTTTGTTCTATTTAATAGTTACACTAAACATTCAGTCAGAACATTAAAGTGAAAATAATACTTAAGATTAGATTTGATTTGTTCATATTTCTGTTCATTCTCTCATGTTTTCAGCTGGTTTGCCTGTTCCTGTCATCAGCAGTAACTCTTCACTATGTTCATCATTATCATCATCATCTTCACAGCAGAATTGTTCACTAAAACCGAAAGCACACTACTGCTTAATCTCTTCATCAAGCCTCTTTTCGCTGCGCTTAAAACAGTATGAATTGCTGACAGCTAGCGGTTTAAATGGGTAAATGGGTTACAAATTAAAAATATCTCTTTCAAGTGTAGAGGTATAGAAGTATTGTAGCCTACTTTTCCTACTGTAGTGTAAAGCAAAAATAATATACATTTGAAAATAATATACATATGAAATATTATAATATATTATTTTCATTCATCTTCTGTGTTATTTTTTTACGGAGAGCTACAGAGGAAAATCGCGTGGAGTATGTACCTATCTGCATAAGAAAATTAAACTTTCTTATTTTTTCCAAAGTATATGTGTCCCTTTTATTTGTCATTTGGGTTTAGTATGTGGTCTCTGATCTTTAGAAGCCCTAGACAGCTTCCAAAGTTTGGGATGGTTGAGAGTCCACAAATGCTGATACAACAATTGTATAATGTAAATACTTTATATGGTTCACAACATTCCCAGTTGGAGTACTAGTTCGGTTTGAAAGCATGTGGTCTTGTTCCCTTAAATATGCACCGATATGTGGTTTGATCGGTCTTTTAAACTGCATGGCATATAAATGTTAGGATAAATGCAAAGAGCACAACTTCTGAGTATGGGTTACCATTCTTGACAACGTCACGTCATGGGCATAATGCCTATAACTGAACATTTGCGGTTGATGTGCATGTGGAAGTGCATGTGAGGTGTAAACAGCATGTGGTTAAAAAGCTTTTTCCTCTGTTGCTAATGTGAAACTCACTATTACGACCTTCCAAAAACCCGCCGATGTTGGTGGTAGAAGTGAGCAAGTAATTGACGCGTGCAAATTAAATCCATGCACAGTGATGTTTAAAATGCTAACAGTGTCCTTTAGTGTGACTCAATAAAACATTAAACATAAATAAAGAACAATTAAGTATGTTAAAGGAAGCATTGGATGTGAACTTCACTTTTACATGGTGTTTGCATATAAAAGTGTCTTAGCAGTGTGTGGACACAACCGAAACCCATTCTGTGAACCAGTGAATTATGCAGGCGTTTATCTTGTCTTGAATCAGTTTTATCAATTTGTAGACATTTTTAACAAGACATTTGTGTAATTATAAGGATGAATAGTAGTTAATAGTCTCATACTGGCCTGTTTAGACACACCCTGCAAGTTAACAATAATTATTAAAACACATATAGGCTAGAGACACCTCACATTTTAATTGCATTTAATATTAACATTTCAAGCATGTACACGCATTTGACCAGCAGGTGTCACTAGCGTGTGGTGTTTAGAGCTCTTCGAAACAGTGAATCATTTTGCAAAGCAATTGGTTCAGTTGAGTCAAGCTTCGAAATGGTTCTTTTCTCCCATCACTACTGTGAACAGAACTGTTTTTGACAATGTAAAAAAGGTGTTGTTTTACAATAGTGGAAATTGTTTGAAATTTAATATATATATACACACACACACACACACACACACACATTTTTTTTTTTATATGGTCTGCTATACAGTTACAGGAGAGCTGTTTGATTATTTGGCGAGGGATAGAAGAAACTCTCTTGAAAGAAAACATTCACAGAAATGAAGAGAAATGAACACTGATGATTCAGTTACACACAAATACAAAGACTCTTCAGTCTCATGAATCCGATAAACTGAATCACATTGTCATCCTGATGTTTAAATGCAGTGTCCAATGCTTTGTGATTAAAATAATCACAAACTATTCAGGAAGAATTTGGATGTTTATATACAAGAATTTACATTTTTAAAATTTTGCCATTAAAAATCCAGTCATCTCCGCTAAACAACTTGCACATATAAAATGGCACTACTGTCTTAAATAGTCAATTACATTGGTGTTTTTCGTAATGATGACTGAATGAAACCATACCACACATGCACACAGAGAAGACACATTGACTGAAATTCTCACCTGTTACACCTGCTACCACCAGCAGAACACCAACACATACTCCAGCTATAGCAAGAAAATACACAATCCCATCTGTAATGAAAAATATACTTATTTTTCAGATATATTTAAGTGATATTCTACCTTCATCAGTTATATGACATTGAGTGAACAAAAAAAATGGCGCCATCTGGTGTTCAATGGCTTACAAACGTCATTACAGTGCTCATGGAAAACGAACTTCATTGTTTGGTAATAACTTTCGACATCTGTACAATGACATTGCAACAAATGCGTGTCACTTGACATGCATGTCACTGCGATAGTGATCAGTGATCCCACAAGTTTCAGACAGGCCACAATGAAAACAAAACGCTGCTATTCTATGCCTGAAGAGAAAATGAATTGAATGAGTGAATTATACTCCCTAGAGCCAGCTCCAACAAGGCTGATAATTCTGATGTTGTGCTGACGGTGGATGCTGCTGCTGTTGGCGATGATCTCAAGATGATACACTCCAGAGTCTGTGATTCTGTTTTTTTTGTGATGGTCAGAGATACAGTCTGATGATCCAGCTTCAGTCTGTTCCTGAATCTCCCGTCAGCATCGTCACACTTATCACCTGTACAGATATTAGCTGGCATCTCTAGCAATTTCAGCTATTAAAGTACCATTAAAGTACCATGTCATCAAATCATTTGGGTTGGTTATTACACCATGGATCTAATGTGACAGATTCTCCCTCCTTCGCTGACTTCATGTTATCCATCTCTACACCAGGGACATCTGAAAAACCAATTACCATTTGCTGTTTTTTGCTGTTATAGAAAACAGCAGCAATATTAAACTATTGATCTGTTAGCCAATTAACAATTATTAATTAACAATTAATAATGGGCCCACACGTATGGAAAATTCCTCAACAGCATTCGCTGCTAAACTAACATACGTAAATATGAAATTAGAATGTATAAGATGCATTACTTACCATATTATTAGGAAAACGACTGGATATATTTGTATGTTTGTGTGAATCAGTTCGCATTTCGCCCCCTAGTGGCAGTCGCACACAGAATTTTCAAATTTGCCGTGAACCAATCACATTCGCTTATTCAGCATAGCAAAATAAATTATTTAAATAAATGTATAAATATATATCTACACAAAACCCTCAATAGTTCTGAAAGAAAAGTAGTTATCTTTAACTGTGCACTCAACGGTACACAGCTATGAATACTATGGTGAGGCAGGAAAGGAAAAGGAAATGGGAGTCTATTTGCAGCAATAATGGTTTATTTTCATAGCAGAGATAGTAACAAGAAATAAGAAAGGAGAGCATAACACTTTTGCACAGCAAGACAATACCAGGCTCTGAAACGAAAGAAACTGATGACATTTATACACAAGAAAACAATGAACTAAACAGCACACATGCAGGTAAGGATGACAACTAACTGGAAACTAGAACAAAAGAGAGAGGAAATATATCAATAGGAAAACAAGGAAAAACAAGTCTCTGAAACAGAAACTGAAACCAAGCTGAGTCACTGTTGTGATAATAAATATCCTCCTACTTCTCCGCTGGTCCCGTCCAGCCCTCCAGAGCACCCTCCAGTGTCAGCGCCTCCAGAGCGCCTGAACCGCCTGCTCCGCCATGGCTGCCTGAACCGCCTGCTCTGCCATGGTTCCCGAGCTTCCTGATCCGCCATGGCCTCCCGAACTGTGTGCTCCGCCATGACTTCCTGAGCTTCCTGATCTGCCATGGCCTCCCGAACTGTGTGCCCCGCCATGGCTTCACGAGCTCCCTGATCCGCCATGGCCTCCCGAATTGTGTGCTCCACCATGACTTCCTGAGCATCCTGATCCGCCATGGCCTCCCGAACTGTGTGCTCCACCATGGCTTCCTGAGCTTCCTGATCCGCCATAGCTCCCCAAGCTCCCTGATCCGCCATGGCCTCCCGAACTGTGTGCTCCGCCATGGCTTCCTGAGCTTCCTGATCTGCCCTGGAGGCCTGGGGCACCCACCCCCACTCCCCGGTGGATATGTTATGGTGCGAGACGCACCTTCCGGGAGGGGGAGTATTGTCACATCCCTGAGGACTGTTTATGTTGGTTTCATTTTTATTTTTATTGAAAACAATGCCTTTCCGATATAAAATGAAATATGAAAAGACAGAAGAACAACTTCGGCAATAGGCGGACGCGAACTCGGGCCGTTTATGTCAAAAAACCTTAATTACTCGCCCTCGAGCAAATCAGCCTTAGAGCAGGGGTCACCAGACTCGGTCCTGGAGGGCCGGTGTCCCTGCAGAGTTTAGCTCCAACCTTAATCAAACACACTTGAACCAGCTAATCAAGGTTTTAATAGGTATACTTAAAACATCCAGGCAGGTGTGTTGAAGTTGGAGGTAAACTCTGCAGGACACCGGCCCTCCAGGAACAAGTTTGCTGACCCCTGCATTAGAGGGTTAAGGCTAGACGGGAAACAGCTGTGGCTATTGGGCATGCGCACATCAGTCTAACGATATTTTTTTTCACACTCTACAACAATAATACTGTTTTTGTATTAAGGGCTTAGTTTAGGGTTGGAGTAGGTGTAGTGTTAATACAACACAATCTAATAGGTAGTAAAACTGATTTTAATGTTAATTTCTGGTTGGAGCTGTATCACTTTTATCCACAACCCAGTTAGAATGTGCACCGATCTGCACTTAGAATTTTAACAGGAAATACTCATTTCAACATATTATGATTTGACATACTAATTCTATTTGCAAATAGCCTACTATTTAGGATGGATAGTATGCAAATTGGTGTATGCAAGATAGTATGCAAGCACGAATGCATCAATAGTTTATGGCTTCCCTCACAGACAGATTGCTGCAAGCATTCAAAAGTGTTCACTCATACAGGAACACATTAATTCATTTAAAACAATTCCCTATTCCCAAGTCAAACATGACCCGTCCGTTTGGGCCAAAAGCAAACATGTCATATAAACAGTACAATCACAATCTACAGTCAGTAGCCATGCCCCAAACTATCGTTATTGGCTGTGCAGAGGTATGCAAATAGGTTGACAGGAAATGAGGACATGTAATTCTTTTATTGCCTACCCTAGCTTAAACAAAACTTTTTATGATGACACCTTTCCCTCTTCAGAAAAACATTTAAAACTGAAGTAATCAACCATTATATTATGCATTTTTACCAAATTATAACACTATACATTTACAATGATTACTCAGTGATAAGGAAAACACTGAGGGGTTTTTTTGTAAGCTACAGCAAAGCAAAAAAAAAAAAAAAAAAAAAAAAAGCATAGACTGCAAAGCTATTATGTGTAGAAGAGAACTGTGAGGTTCATGACAGCAGGACAGGAAGAAACTCTTCACCTACAAACTAAACACACATCAAACAAATGGTTGTTGTCTTGCAGAAGCTACTTGTCCACCAAACAGATCAAACCAAATTTTTGAAGAAAATTAGACCGCTGCAGGTTTCAGTTTGACTCAGATGTTAAAATGCTTGTGTCACACTCAAGACAAGTACCAATGAGGGACAGCGGGTATTCTTTACCATTTACAAAAATGTAATGACTATAAAACCATTTTAAAATCTGTAAGATTTATCATTACATTTAGGATGACTAATCTTGTTTTCCACTGTCCTACTTTTTCATAAATCCAAAAAAAAAAAAAAAAAGGTAAAACACCTTTGCCAAATTGAATTTCAATGGAGGAACACAAATCACCCTGGCTTCAGTAAAATATCTCAGGTTTTGTTTCGAAAATGTCTTAAAGGTACTGGAAAAGTGAAGGTGAGTAATTGTTGATAGAATATATATATATATATATATATATATATATATATATATATATATATATATATATATATATATATATATATATATATATATATATATAAATGAGATAATGATACTGAGTGAATGTTCCTGACACATATTATACGTTCATCAAATTCTTTTACTTCAAACTCACTAAATTTCAGCCTCAGCCCAACCAGAAGTGCCAGTACTTACATAGAAACCTATAAAAAGTAGCCAGAAAGAAATGCTCATTTTAAAGAAATACATCAGATGGATTTAGTTGGTTTTGCATCTGAACTCTTCATATATATGTATATATATATATATATGCAAAAGCCTCTAAGTCTATCTGACGTTTTTCTTTAAAATAAGTATTTTTATCAGGCTCTTATTGTCACCTTAAAATATATGAAATTTTTGTCAAAATTTTGTTATTTACATATTCTTATTAGGTGACAACTTATTTACATGGTGTGATGTTTTTTTAGAAAACAAAAATGGTTCTATCTACAGAAGTCTATGGAACGCAGAAACTTTGAAGCTCAATATCTCAGAAAGTGCTCAGAATGCAGATAGAACCTTATAATTTTAAGGCGATGCTATGTATAGGTTTCTACCTAAGTAGCGCTACTTCTGATTGGGCTGAGGCTGGGATTTAGCAAGTCTGAAGTAAAAGTATTAGATGGATGCATAGGCCTAACATGTCGAGAGCATGCACTCAGTATCATTATCTCATTTTTGACCGAAGTGGCTTTTAGAGGGTTTTGCATCTAACTCTTTATATATTTCTATACATACCAGATATATGTACGCACACACACACACAATCATAACATGCGTTTAAAGTGTGTGTGTGTGTGTGTGTGTGTGTGTGTGTGTGTGTGTGTGAACTAGTAGGGTGGTCAAACTGACAGGGGAGGATTCAGCAGTCTTGTTAGATCAGAGTCACTGAACAACTTAAGTTTTTTTTTTCTTTTTTTGCTGCACAACTAAAGAAAATGTTTCACACGCTTGTTTTGTTCTGTTTGTGTTGTCTGATTGGTAAGTTACCGATTAATTTTTTTCAGCTTTGTTTATTTTCATTTTGGAAAAATAATGCTTCTGCTGATGTTGTTTATGCAAATTCACAGATATTATTGCGAGACCTATTTTGGATTCAGGTCTCAAATATAAAAATATGAAGCCACTGATGGTGTCTATAGCAGAATTACTGTAATGTAATGTCTTTGTAATTAACCTATCATGAAATGTTAAAGAGTAACTTCTTAATTCACACACATCTGTCTGTTAATATGTTGACTTAAATTTTGTTTGATGTCTTTGCTACTGTTAAAGGTTACAGACTGATTTCAGATGTTTTAAGCCAACAGAGGCCTTAATATATGTAAATCTGTTTGTTTATCAGGTGTGTTTGGTGAGTCAGTGTCAGTGATGGAGGGAGATTCAGTCACTCTAAATATTGATGTTACTGAAACACATGAAAAGGACAACATAATGTGGTATTTTGGCACTGGAAAGGCTCTCATTGCTGACATCAACAAACTTTATAGAATCTTCTCCACATTTGATGGTCCTGATGGGAGATTCAGAGACAGACTGAAGCTGGACAATCAAACTGGATCTCTGACCATCACAAACATCACAACTGAACACGCAGGACACTATGAAGTACAGATTAGTGGAATGACACCATCAGAAACATTCAGTTCAAAAAAATTCAATCATTCAGTTTCTGTCTATGGTGAGTTGAGACATTATTTGTTGAGTATTCACATATTTCTGTTTTATTAAATGAATATTTTGGGTTCAAATAATTATGGACATAATTTGTGGCACAATGTTAATTGCCACGAAAAAGATTTTGACTCGCTAAGAGAAGAATAAAAATCCAAGGTTGTGGCGACGTGCTTACAACAGAGGTCAATTTCCTTTTTCTTTTAAAGTATTTAACTCAGAAATCTGAAGCTTATAATTTAATAAAAATAATAATTCTTCTGTTTAAATCAGTGTACCATTTGTGCAGTAAAGCTGTTTTAATCATATTTTTTTCCAGTCACTTCAGGGTTTATGGTCTCATTGTCTTGTCAACCCACTAAGTTGTAAAATTAGACATAACTTTGCACAGAATTTAATATTTTATTGTTTACAGATTGACCTCATTGACTTTCCTCGTAGGCGCCTGATCGTAACCTCAATTTATTCTGTTTTAAAAGAAAACAAGGGAAGATTCATATTTTTTGTTTGTGATAATATTATACCACTAATGCTGATGATTGAGCTTAACTTGTTTTTTTTATATTCTGCTTCTGTTTCATGTTTTTCAGCTCGTCTGCCCATGCCTAACATCACCAGAGATTCTTCACAAAATCTTTCTTTATCATCATCATCATCATCAGCATCATCAAATTGTTCACTCCTGTGTTCAGTGGTGAATGTGCATCGGGTAACTCTCTCTTGGTACAAAGGAAAGGAAAGTTTATTGTCCAGCATCAGTGCGTCTGATCTCAGCATCAGTCTCTCTCTACCTCTGGAGGTGGAATATCAGGATAATAACACCTACAGCTGTGTGATCAACAATCCCATCAGCAACCAGACTCAACATCTGGACCTTTGTGAATTCTGTTGGCCCTGTGCAGGTATGTTGGTGTTGATATTAACGATGATTTCCAGAGCTGATCAAGTTTGATAGCATTTGACCAGATAAGATTTTTTCACACTAATGGCTCATTTTGTCCATTACAGAGTTGTCCACTGCAGGACAACCCCTACCTTTTTTGTACATAGTGCTGATTTCTACTGCTGCTGGATCTCTGTTGACTGTAGCTGCAGTCGTGATGTGCTGCATCTGCAAGAGACTTAGAAAATCAGGTCAGGAGGACAAACAATTTATCTGTACAAATATTAATCTTTTTGATTCCAATATATTGAAAACTTGGTAATTTTAACACGTGAGTGTATTATTGTTAATGCAGTCGAGATCCAAGAGGAAGACAGAACTGATTCAGCATTGTGTAAACCAAAAACAAGAAAAACGGTAAGAAGTTGCAGGAAGTCATTGCAGTCAGTTAGTATGATTGAAGTTTGCTGATTGAAGTTTTTTTTTTTTTCTCTCTCATAAAAGGACAGGCGGCGGTAACTTTCAGCCGTAACAGTATCCTCTTATTTTAACCTACGTCATACACAAGCAAAGTAAAATATTTAAGCATTTAAAACCGGTAGATGCTCGTGTTTGCCCTTTGCCATTTGCTGTGGTCGACGACTGGAGATGAGCAAGTGGTACAATAAAGTGTGGTCGTCCTCCTCTAGTCGTGCGTCGTTCAAAACATGAACTAATTGCATTAATATAATCCAATAAAATATTATAAACCTAAAACCATAAACAGATTTGCTCAATCTCTTGTCTACACCGGGTGTGTGCGGTGTATCATTTGGCTAAACTAGATCACTACCATTATAATGGATGGAGTTGTGTAGTTGCATTGAGACAAGTCTTTAGTTCACGAACAATTTTTGTTTTGTTTTTTGTTTTGTAGTTTTTGAAGTGATGCTGTCTGAATTAAACTTTTTATTTTATTTTATTTTATTTTATTTTATTTTATTTTATTTTATTGATTGATTGATTTGTTTGTTTGTTTGTTTAATTGCATACATCATAAATTTGGTGTTAAGAATGTGGTCTGTGGCCTATACTAATTTAAATGATCATTTGTTCATATGTTAACAGTTATAGCTCTAAATAAATTGGTTTGTTACTCTATAATGGCACATACAAAGTCAAAGTTAGCTTCTATACCAGTAGATCATCACAGGAAAGAAAGTAGGCCACAAAGCTGTTAAACCCATGTTACCTGCTTAAGTCCGACCTCGAACTGCAGCTGCTTTGCGGTTCATGTTCTTGAGGTGAAATGCAGCTTCAACGGCCACTAGTTGATTTGTAGACGCGCTGCAACAAGTATTTTTGCTGCAGAGACTGTTGTTGCAGAACTGTTTGATCTGTTTGATGATTTAGCGGCATAGAAAGTCATATGACGAACGGGATTGATGTCATTTTCTTGCTGCGCCAAGTTACATATTTGCATCTGTTGTGTTTTTCAAAATTAAACCAAACCGCAAGTATTTATTATAGATTAAGTTTTCCGTTAATAAGGTTTGCATACTTAATGCAATTAAGAGAATAACAGTTACTGAGGTTATTAATTGCCTGTTGCATTAGCAAGATTTCTGACTGATTGTATTTTTCTTTGCAGAAACCAAAGGCGGATCACTTGTACGAAAATTTACCCAAAAAAAGATGATCAAATAATTATTGAGGACAACATCTTAAATGTATTGTTTTCCACGATGTCTCGGTTTTATTTTCACTTTTGGTATCACATATTTTAGTGTTATTGTGATGTCTGATGTATTTTGATTTAGTTATTCCCCAGTTTAATAGTCCTAACCTTCATATTATTCCTACCCTTTACTGTGCTCCTTTGGCTTTCATTTTTTGTTGTTTCTTTATCATTTTTATTTTATTTTATTTTTTTTAAATAAAACTGAATACAGAGTGTATTACTGATGTCTATGATATATCTGCCGGTACGCGCTTGATGTCAAAAAGGGGCACAATTGCGCAACATTTAAGTAAGATATTACTATTGCGAGCAAATAACAGCGGCAAATAATGAAAATATTCGGTACACAATCAAACCCAAACAAGTCACGCAACTAATAATCCGAAACTAAGCCAACTGCCTAAAAGAAAAACGTAGAAACAAAACAGAAATCTTCAGCGTGTTCGACGCTTTAAATAGATCACACTATTAAAAAAAAAAAAAAAAAAAAAAACACCTGGCAGCGAGTATTCTTCATCTTACAATAAAGAAACCACCTGTAGCTGTTGGCGAAAACTAGCCGAATTTAACAAAATAAAGGGGTTTCAATACAGCAGCGTAGCATAATCAACTCAGAATTAGTCCTATGTAAAACCACAAACACCACCATGGCTAATTGTTACCGGAAACAAGTGTTGAAGTGTAGCGCTCGATGGTCTACACTAGGGTTTCTCAACCTTTGTCCTCAAGACCCATTTTCCTGCATAGTTTAGCTCCAACCTTGATCAAACTCACCTGCCTGTAACTTTATAGTAATCCTAAAGATCTTAAATAGCTTGTTTAGGAGTGTTTGATTAGGGCTGAAGCTAACAAGAATGGACCTCAGGGGCCAGAATTGAGAACTTCTGGTCTACACGCATTGATCGCACTTGACAGGAGACTTCCATCCTGGCGCTAAATCAATGCGGACTGCAATAAAACCAATGCGGATATCAATAAAAAAATAAAATAAAATAAAATAAAATAAAATAAAAGAACAAACGTAAAGATGTGACGAAGTTCAAAACCGCATGACAAATAGGCTACATTAACAAACAATCATCACTGACTAAACTGAAAGCAACTGAAAGCACAACGTGTGCTCTGACACCGACCTTGCTTCACTCATGAAACGTTAACAGGGCTTTTTTCTGCCTGCACGTAAGCGGATTGGTCGAGCGTCGTGACGTTATAAACATGATTGACAGTCGTTCAGTCCATGTTCATGAACTTATTTAGAATACAGAAACAGCGGCAAAAAGGGAGCAAGAGTTAAATAAATGGCGCCATCTGGTGGGTTGAGCAACAGCAGGTAAACCTGCTAAAAAGTAAAGTCAGTGAGCTCTGTTTTCTGTTGAGCACATAGGCCTGTAATGCTTACGACATCATCTTATGCAAGTGAAATGTGAAAATGTGGAAATTCTCACTTAATACACACATTAAGACACCATACTTGACCATGATCACAAGATACATTTAAAGGTGATCAAGATTATCTGCTTCAAACTTTAATATAATGCAAAGCTAACTTATTAATTTATATGGCTGACAAAAACTCTAAAGGAAAATGCATTTAACAATTCAATAATAATCACCAGTGACAGTAAAACTTAAGTTTTTTCAGCAGTTCTGATAATTGTGATGGTGAGAGATAGAGATGAATCATCGATTCATACATTGACTCATCAGCATTGATCAGTGCATATGAGAGCTCCCTGCTCATCCAGATTTTATAACAATGCATAAAACTATTATAACAGTGTATTACAGTCTCAAATGTAATGACTTATAGCCATTGTATACCTAGGCATAAATTGATTGACTGAGCTAGTATGTTTCTAGGCATAGGGCATAGGGCGCCACCAACTTGAGGGTGCGCCAATGAGCGCATATGCTGACTTTACATTTTAGCAGGGTTGCGATAAAGAGTGGCATGTCACCCTGAAATATTACTGCCACCCCCACTGGTCCCCCAATATCAAAGGCCAATTTAAAATATTGGTACAGTAAATTATTAGGGTTTTCGCCTAGGGCATCAAATTGACTAGAAATGGCCCTGGGATGAGCATCAGCTGATGTGATCTTGACTGATGTGGCCTGCATGAATGGACACTTGATTTATTAAATATGGGCAAAATAATCACTATATAATAATAATCAATAATTTATTTTGTTTTTCTCCCTCTGTCAAACAAAGTGTCTCATCATGGTTTGTCTCTGTAGATTAAAGAGTCATAAAAGCTAGCAGCAGGACAGGAAGATACTCTTCACCTACAAACACACATACACTGAATGTCCACTCTAACCTACAAACTCCATCCAACAGATTAAACCACATTTCTAAAAAAAAAACAAAAAAAAAAACAAACAAAAAAAAAAACAAAAACAAATCAAGTTTCAGTTGACTGAGAAAATAAACATCAATAAAATGGATACCGTGAGATGGCAGATGGTTTTAACTGGTTCTTACACTAAAAGTATAAATATATGCAACCATTTTAAACAAGAGTTCAATTTTGCCATGTGATGTACTTGCCAAATAAAAAAAAAAAAAAAAAACATGCAATATATACTTTATTTCCACCCTAAGACATGTTCACAGAGCATGTGCATGTAAAATAGGTGGGTCATATGCTGCTGTGGGAGGTTTTTCAAACCAGATGAGGTTGAGAGTTTTCAGTAGATGGTCTTGTTAGATCATTCTTTTTGGTGAATGGTTTCATAAAATGTTTTGCATGTTTTTGTTCTGTTTTTGCAGGTGGCACCTGATCAGTAAGTTATACAAGTTTTTATTATTATTAATAAGTTTATAGTATGACCTAGTTTCCATTTTGTGATAACAAAGCAAACTCTACAATTCAGATAACATTATTTTAATCTGCTGAGGTCTGTATTTTTATTTATTATTTTTTGTTGTTGTTGTTGTAATTTTTTCTTGCACAGAAAGGAAAAAAAAAAAAAGAAAGAAAGAAAAAAAATCTTTCATTAATTCATATGGGGTGTCAACAGTTTGTATCCTGTGAATTTCTATGACTTTTTAGATATTTACTGCTTAAATGTTTTCATTTATTTTTTTATTTATTTTTTTTTTTAATATTTCTAAGATATTGCTAGAAAGGATTTGCATTTATGATCCTTGAAATTAATGTGACATAACAAAAGACGCATGATATTTGAAAGCGGCTTAAGGAAATCAGACGCAGGGAATCTGTTCTGTCTAGTGATCTGCCTATGAGAATAAATAAAAAGCTGTTATTAAATAAATACGTAATTCTGATCATGTATTTATTTTTTATATGTAAGTTACTTCACACATTGATTTGATATATGAAGAGTTCAGATGCAAAACCAGCTAAATCCATCTGACGTTTTTCTTTAAAATGAGCGTTTCTTTCTGGCTACTTTGTATAGGTTTCTATGTAAGTACTGGCACTTCTGATTGGGCTGAGGCTGGAATTTAGCGAGTTTGAAGTAAAAGTATTTGATGGACGTATAATATGTGTCAGGAACATTCACTCAGTATCATTATCTCATTTTTGACCGAGATGGCTTTTAGCTGGTTTTGCATCTGAACTCTTCATATATACGATGATTTTATATGAACAGCTGATTTTAGGCTTTATAATGCAAAAGGAGCCTTAATCTGTCCATATTCATGTTCTTCAGGTGTGTTTGGTGCTGAAACAAATGAAACAGCATCAGTGTCAGTGATGGAGGAAGATTCTGTCACTCTTCAAACTGATTTTACTAAAATGCAAAAAGACGACGATATAACGTGGTATTTTAGAAATAAAACATTTCTCATTGCTAAAATGAACAAAAATAAGCAGATCTTCTCTACGTTTGTTGGTCCTGATGGGAGATTCAAAAACAGGCTGAAGCTGGAAAAACAGACTGGATCTCTGACCATCATAAACATCACAACTGAACATGCTGGACTCTATCAACTAGAGATTATTGGAGCAAAGCTGTCATCAAAAACATTCAGTGTTTTTGTCTATGGTGAGTAGAGATAATTTGTCCTGGCCTTCACATGCTTTTTTTTATTTAATACTTACACTAAACGTTCAGTCAGCACATTAAAGTGAAAATAAGACTTAAGATAAAATTTGATTTGTTCATATTTCTGATCATTCTCTCATGTTTTTAGCTCGTTTGCCTGTTCCTGTCATCAGCAGTAACTCTTCACTTTGTTCATCATTATCATCATCATCTTCACAGCAGAATTGTTCATTGTTGTGTTCAGTGGTGAATATGAATCATCTGACTCTCTCCTGGTACAAAGGAAACAGTTTATTGTCCAGCATCAGTGTGTCTGATCTCAGCATCAGTCTCTCTCTACCTCTGGAGGTGGAATATCAGGATAAAAACACCTACAGCTGTGCGATCAACAATCCCATCAGCAACCAGACTCAACATCTGGACATCAGTGAACTCTGTCACACATGTTCAGGTATGTTGATGTTGATATTAATGTTAACTAACTGAGCTGATCTACTACGTTATAGTGCTGATGTTTGATAGTGTTTGTTGTAGATCAGACAAACATATTCAGTCGCACTAATGGCTCATTTATGTTCATTACAGATCAGGGTCTACCTTTATTGTACATAGTGTTGATTTCTGCTGCTGCTGGATCTCTGTTGACTGTAGCTGCAGTCATGATGTGCGGCATCTGCAAGCAACTTAGAAAAATTGACAAAGAAGGCAAGTGTTAACTACTGCTCATAATTTTGCAGTTAATGCCATCTAGTTTTCTAATATTTTTAAAATTAATAGTATATATTAATGCTTACATTTGAGTCTTGATAACGATACGTATGTTGTAACGAAACAGATCTAGTTAAGACTATCTGTTTAATGCATCTATCACATCTATTGTTGTTTAAACAGTTGAGACTTGTGAAGAAATGATCACTTATGCTGAGCCCAAGTTCTACAAAAGAAAAGCACAATTGGTAAGATCATTTAATCTCTGCGAGCTGTGAGACACATTTAGATGTGAGCGCTTGTGTTTTTGTCTGTATAATGATCGATCACATTCTTACACACATAACAGCACTATATCATATATGTACGAAAGCCATAGGATCATCATTAAGTCAATAATGCAGTAAATTGGATGTACTGGTACAGCAAAAAAATGTAGGTAGAGGCACTTTTTTTCCAAGTAAATTATGTGAACAGTATGTGTTTACTGCAGTAGAAACATGCTGTAAAATGTATCTGACAGGAAAATAAAGCCTTCGGGAAGTAAAAGTCATAACGATGCACACATTTCTCATAGTTTGCACAACAATCCATTAAAAAGTGTGCTTTTTAAATCATGTGATTAAAGTTAGATCTGATTTTTATCACTACGGCACAATTCGGCACAGATCGGCTTTTGCTACAATAAAATCGCGTATCACATTTTTATTCATATATTTATTTGTTTGTTTCGGTGTCCATTCTGTTATTACTTAAATTCAGGGTATTGAATCTGTTTAGTACTCTAACTGTATTCAATTTTTTTTTTCACTGTATATGCCAGTAGTATATGATGTATTCGAATTTGTTTAAACTGTCACGTTTAAAAAGTGTTATGAGATTTGCATTTTGCAGCAAAATGCAATATAACAAACCACATAACGTGCACTAGCAGGCAACGCATTCTAGTGTGAAATTCCACATGCTACTTCACAACCGAAGAAATGGTTGACAGGTCTGTTCAAATACGGTCACACATCTTCTGTTACTTATGCATTTGGAAAAACTGTGAATTTGTCTATGCAGCTTGCATCACATTCAGAATTTTGCATAATGTGAGGTCTGTGCAGTACACTCACAATAGTACCATAAGAGTACGTATTACAAGAAATCAAATGTGACCGTTTTTTTTTTTTTTTTTTTTTTTACTGAGATCTCTTCTCTGATGGCATGTTTACTGGCACATGAGCTTAATCAATTCCCAACAGACAAAATACTATTGCACCTTGTGTTTAATGGTGACTTAAAGGGCACCTATTATTCAAAATCCACTTTTAGAAGGTGTTTGGACAGAAATATGTGTTGGAATTGTGTGAACACAGCCATCTTAGAATGATAAAAATACATCCAGTCTTTTTTTTTTTTTTTTAATCTTCATAAAAAACAAGCACTTTGGAGCCTGTGCACAAAATGACGCCTTTTTTTTAGTAGTCCCACCCACTGCTGTTGACTGACAGATACATATTACCATATCCTCAACCATCTGCGTGTGATTGGCTGTGTCGAAAGCAGTGTCCCATCGGGAAACACTGATTAATGATCATAAAACATTCAAGGATGTTAGTGTTTCTGCTTCTAACATTTATTCTAGGGTTTAGGAATTTTACAAAATTTTTTATAAATTACTTTGCATCTACATCAGGGGTGTCGAGCTCAGTTCCTGGAGGACCGCAGCCCTGCACAGTTTAGATTCAACCCTAATTAAATACACCTGATCCAACTAATCAAGTCATTCAAGCTTGTTTGACAACATGGTTTGTGTTAGATAGATTAGATTTCAAAAGCAAAAGTGAAACCGGTAAAACAGCGCACGTAAAAAAGCGACTGCATGCTTTGATTCATCATGTATTTGTTCCATTTAAGTACAGTGATACCGGCCCTCTCACCGGCCTCTTGCTCATGTTGCTTCTCCTCACTGTTCTTTGGCACACGCAAAACAGAGATATCTAGGCTCTGCCCCCTTGCAGATTTGCAGCTTGTTTTCATGTAAGGGAACACACCCTTGAAACACTTTTTAGACCCGCCCCAAAAATGATGCTTTTCAACACGTTATAATAAACAATATGTATTGTATTTGGATCTGAAACTGCACAGGCACATTCAGGAGAACCATAAGATTAATATTACATCTTGTAAAAAGGGGTGTAATAGGTAATCTTTAAGGGTACTCTAGGGCAGTGGTTCTCAATTCCATTCCTATTTAACACATCTGATTGAGATCATCAGCTTGTTAGTTCAGTTCATGGATCTCTTTTCTAATGAGCTGAGGAGTGTGTTAAATAAGGGAACATGCAAAATGTGCAGAGCAGGGTAGGTGTATGGAGGGCTTTATTGTCCCAATACAGTAACATCCATTTAATAATTAGAAATAAATATTTTGAATTGAATAATTCTGAATTAAACAATTTACACTCAATACGTTATTACTGCATGCTGCTTTATAATGTACTACAATACTGAAGTGCAGATAGTTTCTGCAGATTGCAATAAGTACTACAAATAGCAGAAAATCCTGCTATTGTAACAGTGTAAATAGCATCTATCGCTAAGAAAATGTTTTTTGTAAATAGAATCCTCTATCACTATTTACACTTAGTGCAAATAGCTGCTGCCATAAATAAATAGTTTAAGTTTGTAATAAATGTGACAACAGCAGAAACATTGAAATAATGATATTAACACTGATTGCCGGAATGAACAAAGTGAACCATGTGAACAAAAAATGCTGGTTGGCATTTGTTTATGCAGGCCCTGCCCCCATAAATTATTACTGGGTTACTGTCAGTCCAATGAGTTACCGTCAAACACCCCCGATTTAGAAAGCGAAAGTGAAACCGAAATAAAAAAATAGTGCGTATACGAAACTCAGATCACAGACTGCATGCTTCTTATCTGAAACAAACTGAATTTAAGGGAGTTTTTCAAATCCTGGTTGTCAAATATGGTTTAAATACTTGTGGTTTTGATACAAATCGTTTCAGCTTGGTTTATCATATCGCTATTTGCAACCCTCAAACTACAGTGAGCTTGGCAACTTCTTGTAAATCTTGAGGAACCCATACTGCACATTTCTACTGTTATAGTTTTGTTATTATTAACAATTATTATTATATCTTATTATTATTATGTCTTGTGTAATGCTTGTTTGTTTGTTTTACAGAAAATTGAAGAGGAGACTCACGTAGAGTATGCATCTGTCGCCATAAGAAGATGAACAAACTTTATCAGATCCAGCTATGTGATCATTTTCACTTTCATATGAACTTTTGTAAGTCTGTTGTTGAGTTTTGAGATTAGTGAGAATCACCACATGCATTTGTTAAAAATTCATAGAGACAACATGATTGTCAGACTTTTAGACATGTTTAGTCTAGTTTTGCCCCTGTCTCTGTTCCTGCTTTTCCATTTTCCTGTTCTTTTTTAAACTGATTGATTAGTCCATGCACCTGTGTTTCCCTATTACCCTGTGTATTTAAGTTCCTGTCTTTACATTTTGTCTCTGTCAGTCTACTTGTTGTCAAAATGTGTTAGCGCCAGTTCTTCACTCTTAAAGGGGTCATCGGATGCCCATTTTCCACGTTGATATGATTATTTAGGGTCTTAATGAAAAGTCTCTAATATACTTTGATTAAAAATTCTCAATGGTTTTGTAAAACAACACCCTTTTTACCTTGTCAAAATGAGCTCTGCAAAAATCATCTCATTCTAACGGGTTGTTCCTTTAAATGCAAATGAGCTCTGCATTTAGCCGCGTTTTACCGCTAAACTTCCTAACTGCTGCGTTATAAGGAAAGGCGATCACAAGATTCATAAAAAAATCCTTATACACACTTCTGCTGTAAGTGAAGCTGGATCACGAATGATTCTCGCGAACATAGACGGATATATGTAGATCGGGATGCGCATTCCATTCACAAACAAACGTAATCCACTGCATCTTCAGCGGCTCAGATGTCAGGAGTAAATGACGACCACTATGTTAATTATTACATCCAGCAACACAACACCTCAATCGCTCAATCGGAGATATTCTTGTCTAACTTACATCCCTGCTTCGGCATCGAAACATGGAAAGTTACTGGACTGTGACAGCTGGTCTGAGGTAAGAGCTCATGTCAATCAACTATTGTGGGAGCGGTCTCTGTCGGTGTGACGGCACATCGACAGGCATCTGAGAACGGCTCGATTTGTAAAAGGGGATATTATTTTTACAGATTAATTAAAAACCACTGCGTGGATTTTTATCATTATAGAGTAGATTTGTACATACACTAACAACACACATTAATGTTCAAACAACATGAAAAAGTGAAGTTTGCATCCAATGACCCCTTTAAAAAATAAAGGCACTTCACAATGCCATAGAAAAAACTTTTTTTTTTTTTTTGTCTAAATGGTTTCAAAATGAACCTTTAACATCTAAAGAACCTTTCTGTTTTAAAAAAGTTTTTCTTTTTTGTGGTGAAAGAAGGTTCTTCAGATTGTAAAAAGGTAAGAAAGAGATGGTTCTTTAAAGAACCTTTGACTGAATGGTTCCTTGTGGAACCAAAAATGGTTCTTCAATGGCATCGCTGTGAAGATTCTTTTAAAGCACCTTTATTTTTAAGAGTGTTGTTTGGATTTTCCTGTGACTGTTTTATGTTAATACGTGCCTCCCTTGTGCTTCTGACAAGACGCAACGTGACAATGATATCAAACCCACAAGACTTTCATTCATCTTCAGAACACAACTAAGGTTTTTTTTTAATGTTATTTTAGCTTTTTTATATAAATATAAAAATAATATTAATATAAATACAGACTTGATATGCAGAAATGATCCTCATTATTTCTTGCACATCAAGCATGCAGGTTTGAACTTGTTGAACCATGTTTAGCATTTTTAATTTGCTCAATGCTTGTGCATTGTCATCTTTATGAATAAAAGTCTTTATAAACTATTTGAAGCTTGAGGGTTGAGGTTGGTTGTGTAGACTTTCAATGGATGATGTACAATGATAAGAGAATGTTAAACACATTCATATGTGTTCTGGAGATGAACAAAAGTTTTATGGGCTTGCAAAACGTAGATGCAAAATACTCATCAAAAATAGTCAAAGTGAACCCTGCTTCTTTCTGTACAGATGTGTTTTTGCATGAGCTCATTTGCTGCTAGACAATGGTGTTTGATGTCAGTTTGCGAGTGAGGTGTCAGAAGCGTGTCTGTGTGAATGTGTGGGTGCAGGTGTTTTTGTTTTTTTCCAGTGCTACTCATGATTCTCACAACTGACTTCTACAGTACAAAAAAATAAATAAATAAATAAAATAAAAATAAACTTAAAATATTACTGCAAATACAACAGTTTTTATACAACAGTTCAATAAACAAGTCATTATTTATTAACCCTTTTTGCCCTACAAAAGTTAAACAAAGCAGAACAGTTTTCCAACAATACAAACTGATGTTTTATTCTTGAATGATGCAGTTTTTTTTTTACAAACTGGCAAACTGCCAATGATTCATGATGAACAAGGAAAAAAATGAACTGTCATTCACCTATTTAAAAAAAAAAAAAAAAAAAACTGTCACTTGCTTCATTCAGAAACTAATCTGCTGATTTGAATGAATCAGTTGATTCTCTTAACAAGACTTAAGAATATTATTATGAAAATGCACAGTCATAGTCCACAATTAAGCTTATTATACTCAATTCACACAGCAATTAAGTGAACAAAAATAATGTTTGTTTTGTAATCAGCAGATCTTGTTTGGTCAGCAGTTGAACATTTTTAGCGATCAAGAGAACAAAGTTAAAGCCCATAATATTAAAGATGAGTCAAAGACAGATTTAGACAGAAAATCTCACTTTAAAGGAAACTTGAAGAGGTCAAAGTCCAGATGATGGCTGCTGATAAAGTCTGAAGGGGTGATGTTAAACATAACAGTAATGCAAAACCATTGTTTAAAAATAAGCGGTATAAAATACTTGGTTTGATAAATGAATACAGTTTACAAATATGCAGGTAGTAAGGTGAAAGTGGTATTTAGTTCTTTAGCTATGTGGTTACTAGGGTACTTCAAGTGATCGGTTATTTATTGTTTAAAAGAACCCACCTTAAGTCTTCACGGGTGCACTTGGAAACTTCCCTAAGCACTTCCTTCTAGGGGAATCCCCGCTGCCATTTAGAAGTGCACTCTACTTCCTCAAGTGGATGAGGGAAGTTTATAAAGACAGGTCCTCATCACTTCGCTTTTGACAGAGAGAGTACACAGTATGTACACTTCAGGCGGCTTCATACCACAATGCAACAGGATTGTGACGTCAAAGCATCATGCTTAAGTTACTCCCACACCACACAACTCTGTAGAGTATGAATTATTCTGAGATTTAACCTCATAACACAAAATTAATTTAGTTAATATTTTATTTGTTCGTTTAACAGCCACAGCATATCTATACGCATACAGAATGGTGCATCAAATTTATCAAGTAAGAAATGTAATAAAATAAAATAAAATAAAATAATAAAATAAAATCTATAGTGTCCTCAACAGGACATTTGAATTTAGGAATATATATTTATGCGTCAGACAAACAATCGTGCATCCATTTTTAGATTTTCGCGGAAGCTCTTTAGTTTCGCTTTTGAAGAGTAATTAGCTGGTGAGGTAGTGTCCAGTTACACATGGGACATGGTATTTTTCCTAGGAAAGTGTTTCAGCAACTTTAAAACAAATCAGTGAATGCAGCAATGTATTCATGTAAGCACAGTCAGTTATACTGTATTAGTTGAGAATCATAGACAGGACAAAATAATTATGTTAAACAGATCAGTATATTAATAGGTTTTAACAGTAGTTACTGATTAGCTCATAGTAAACTGTCACAATCAACTGACCACTAAATTGCTTATTAATTCATTAGAGTTTCTTAATAGTAGTTACTAGAGTATTAAGGGGATCATCGGATGCCGATTTTACACATTTTGATATGAGTCTTTAGGGTCTTAATGAAAAGTCTATAATATACTTTGCTTAAAAATTCTCAATGGTTGTGTAAAACAACACCCTTTTTACCTTGTCAAAATGAGCTCTACAAAAATCAACCCATTCTGATGGATTGCTCCTTTAAATGCAAATGAGCTCTGCTTGCCCTGCCCCTCTCTTCTCTCAGTGGAGTGACCAGCTGTGCTCTGAAAGATTGTTTACTTTAGCCGCAAAACTTGATAACTAGCACATTATTGGGAAAGGAGATTGCAGAGATTCATAAAAAAAAAAAAAAAAAAAAAAAAAAAACCTTATACTCACTTTTGCTGTAGGTGAAGCTGGATCATGTAGGTGAAGAGACTCATGTCAATTAACTATCGTGGGAGCGGCCTCTGTGGGTGTGATGCCATGCATTTGAGAATGGCTCGATTTGAAAAAGGGGATATTATTTTTACAGATTAATTAAAAACCACTGCATGGATTTTTATCATTATAGGGTACATACACTGCCAACACACGTTCAAACAACATGTAAAAGTGAACTTTGCATCCGATGACCCCTTTAATCGTGCATTAGTCATTTGTTCCTGTGCAGTTATTCATTAATGTCAGAAAGTGTTCATCAACAAAACCCATAAAGCACTGGGCATGTTGCCTTTCAAGGCATGCACAGCCATGGATAGGCTTGACCAGGGTCAAATGCTTCCTGAAGATACCACAAAGTCAAAATAATGAATTATGTTACATTGGTGTCTGATTAGCAGCCTCAGCCTTATTTCCATCAGGAGACATCTAGCTGACAGCATCCATCACTGAAGAGTCACACAGGTTAGGGAATGAGTCTAAATGACTCTCCTATAAGAAAACACAGATTCACATGTAAAAATGATGATGATAATTCGGTTACACAAACATATGGTGCCTTTTCCTGACATTTACTGAATGCACTCAGGGTTTCTTTTCCTAATAACCGCAATGTCTTAAATTAGGCCAGTCGTGGACTTGTGGGTTCGAACTTGTGGGTTTTCGGTCCCAGCAGGAGATGTAGTAGGGGGGAGTGAATGTACTGCACTCTCTTCTACTTGCAGTACCACAACTGACTCTGGGTGTGTGTTAATGGTGTGTGTGTGTGTTTGTTCACTACTCACTGCTGTGTGTGTGCACTTGGATGAGATGAATGCAAAGCACAAATTCTGGATATGGGACATCATACTGAGCTAAACGTCACATCACTTTCAAGTTTACTTTCACTTTCAAATACAATGAATCAATCTGATAAACTACATCACACAGTGATCTTAGTACAGATCTGTAGTACAGTAGTACGATGTTTTTGGTTCAGTTTGGTTCTGATAGCTTGCCACATCAATGTGTTTTTTTGTTTGTTTGTTTGCTTGTTTGCATCTAATTAACAACAAAATACTCTTGTAACCTATATACACTGGTAAAAGCGTGGATTGTTATATGTCTGCTTAATATTTGTTTTGAGAGAGGTATTATTTTTCCGATTTTTACACAAAATAGAATGGGTTTCATTTATACTGGACGCCAGAGGGCGCCCTCGTGCAAAAAAGCCACATATGCTTCAAAGAGATAACACTGATGACGTTCCAGTCAGGAAATCTCTAATATGGGTAAAAGCGTCACTATTGCTGTAACTGAATAAATACAAGATATAACGTTAAACATTTTGAATGATGAAATGTAAGAATAATAAACACTCGTCTGCAATAATATATGGTTTATCTGTGTTCTTCAAGCCATCTCGGGTATTTTCATAATGATTAAGTATATTTGTAAGCCACTGCTAATCGACATACAGTATAGAATATGTTGTCTGCTTCATTCTATGATAAGAAGCCACATCAAATCACAAAAGAAAGTTATTGCAAACATTCGACTGATGCTCTGAAGTAAAAATAAGTTAAAATGTTCTCTTTTGTTAGACAACAAGTTTAGAAAGGCTTATCATTGCATTTCATTAGAAGGGAAATAAGCGTTTCCTCATCTCAGCACGTGAAATCTCGGGCACACAGCAAATTTCGAGAGAAATAAAACAAGGAAATTATTTAAATGCAAAACTGAAAAAAAAAAAAAAAAAACCGCTGCCTCCTGCTGCCTGTTTGAACAATAAAAAGCTCAATTAAACACACATTACTTTGGTTAATTGGCATAGAAATATACAATTTTACAAATATTAATTCAATGATTGCTTGCATGCAATTTCTATCTTGTGGAATTATACTAACCTCCTTCTTGTTTGATGCCTGCCATAGTAAATCGCACCAGCAACTGCAGCAATCAGCAGTAGAACACAAACGCATATTCCTGCTACAGCAGCTGAAGACAGAGCAAAACCTGTAAAGTTCATGACAGACAGTCATTATTACAAGAGAGAGACAATCAGTTTTGCTAATTTACAGCTTTCTACTTTGATCATCAGTTTTAGATATAGATATAACTGATAAATTATAGGTTTTTGAAAAACAGCAATATTTTCTTATTGAGTCAAAGCTCTTTTTTTTCACACAGGCCACAATGCAAACATTTACTGGGTCGATTGAAACATTTCTAATTGTATTTCACAATTCCTTAAGATCAAAGGCCCTGAAGGACTACATTTTACTCACCAGTGACAGTAACAGTAAAGATTTTCCAACTGGTGATGCTAATGCTGCGTCGATGGCGGCGGATACTGCTGTTGATCTGTAGTTTATATTCTCCAGAGTCTGTGGTTTTAGTGTTTGTGATAATCAGAGATCCATTCTGATGATTCAGCTTCAGTCTGTCTCTGAATCTTTCTTTACACTGATCCGCTGTACAGATCTTACTCTGATGTCCAGTAATTTCAACAATGAGAGTGTCATTAAAATACCACATCATCATATCATTTGGGTTTTTTATTACAACAGGATCTAAAGTAACAGATTCTCCCTCCTTCACTGTCTTTGTTTTTATTTGTTCTTGTTCAGCAGCAGAAACATCTGAAACATAAACCAAAAGCTGCTGGAGGATTTTTTTGGGGGGGAACTATCACGAGAGAACTGTGCACATCAAAGTGATTGTACATCTCAGTCTTAACATTCAGTGTGAAATGCAATCTGTTATGTCCACCAGAGCACAACAACAGCCTTTTCTGAACCAAAACTTTAAAAACTATTAGCTCATCAATGGAAATAATTTACTTTTCAGTCAAACTGTTCTGTTTAATGAGAAGGAAAAAAAAATCAATAAACACATTAATATGATTTATACATATAATCTGCTTTTGCTTGTTTCATGAAATGACTCACCAAGACTGAAGGTCTTTTCACTGATGCTGCTGTTATTAATGATCTTTACCTCATAAAGTCCAGAGTCTGTGGTTCTGGTGTTTGTGATGGTCAAAGATCCAGTCTGATGATTCAGTTTCAGTCTGTCTCTAAATCTCTCAGTATCTTCGTTACACTGAACATCCATACAAATGAGATCTCCACTGAATTGAGCTATACGAATGCTATTAAAATACCATTTAATATCTTCTTGGTTTATTGTAACATCAGTGTTCAGAGTGACTGAATCTCCCTCCTTCATGTTTACTCTGTCTGCATCAACACAGAAAACACCTGGAAAGGAAATTAACATTTAACTATAAATGATGCCTGGAATAGTGGGACAAAACTCTACAGCAGGAAAGTGCTGTGATTTTATTTTATTTATTTATTTTTTACTTACTTTATTTATTCAACAGATCATGAAGCTTATGAGTACAGAAATGTGTCTGAATTTATAATGTAACACATGCAAACAAACCTGTGACCAGTGGTTCTCAACTCATCACGGAGGGGCTCTAAAACAGTGGTTTACAAACCGGTCCTGTGAGCACCCCAACACTGCACATTTTCTGTGTCTCCCTCATCTATCACACCTGATATAACTCATCAGTTTATTAGTAGAGATAGCAAGTCCTGGAATGAGTGTGTCAGATATGAGAGACCTACAGAATGTGCAGTGTTTGGGGTGTTTGCA
>CM070028.1:37711247-37996799 GCA_036247105.1 Cirrhinus mrigala | reverse complement strand
GGACTGGTTTGAAAACCACTGCTCTAAAAAACACTGGTTTAATAGTACTCAGTCGAGTGCATGGAAAATGTCTTAAAGGGGTCATCGGATGCCCATTTTCCACAAGTTGATATGATTGCAAAAATCATCTCATTCTGATGGATTGTTCCTTTAAATGCAAATAAGCTCTGCTCGACCAGCCCCTCTCTTCTCTCTGTGGAGTGATAAGCCTGTTTACTTTAGATGCATTTAGCCGCGTTTAGCCGCTAAACATCCCAACTACCACGTTATAAGGAAAAGGGATCGCAAAGATTCATAAAAAAAAAAAACCCTTAAACTCACTTCTGCTGTAAGTAAAGCTGGATCACGAATGATTCACGCGTTTAGTCCTTGAAAAAGAGATTAAAATGTATATAGATGTAATGTCAAAATCTAAAAATAGTAAAGCGGTTAAAACGAATAATATATGCTCATCCCTTAACATTTTCACATAAAATGAAGTTTTGTTGAACTATAATATAAAAATAATACAATATAAAAATATAATATAATATAAAAATGTATGATTCACGCAAACATAGACGGATATATGATGGGGAGCTGCATTCCCTTCACAAACAAACGTAATGCAGTGCATCTTCAGCGGTTCAGATGTCGGGAGTAAATGACGACCACTATGTTCATTCCCAGCAGGCACTGGACGTCTATATAACGTCAGGTTGACGTTGGACCTGATGTCAGACAGACGTTGCATTTTGGTTGAGAATGAAAATTGTGTTGACGTCAGTATTTGACGTCAGTTTGACGCTGACTTAATGTTGGATTTTGGTTACACAACCTAAAAACAACAAAATATCAACGTCAGCTGACATTGGTATTGGACATCAATTTAACGTTGACATTAGATGTTGAATTTACATTGAATTTTGGTCAGCCGACGTCGCAACCAAAATTTAACCAAATATCAGCGTCTTATGACGTTGTGTGCCTGCTGGGTTATTACATCCAGCAACACAACACCTCAGCTGCTCAATCTAACTGTTCCGGCATCGAAACAATGGAGGTTACTGGACTGTGACAGCTGGTCTGAAATAAGATGCTCATGTCAATCAACTATTGTGGGAGCGGCCTCTGTCGGTGTGCTAATAAATGTTCCGTTCGGTTCGTACGTTAAGTGAGCGCTTATAAAAGCGCGGAAGGCGCGATTTAAATAATTAATTAATAGCCTGATTCGAGGTTTCCATGGAGGTCCCCCTCCCACACACAAACTATGCCCCTGTGTTACGTAGCCTATAACACTGAAGCTTGAAGCCGGAGCAGTAAAGGAAGGTCACAGTTCTCCATGAGGTTTCATTTCCTTTTAGCCATTTTTAAAATCTTCTATGAACAGCGACACCACTAAAGCTGTACCACAGCACCATTTGTTTTAGTAGTTTACTGCATTGCTTCACAAAACTCCACAACTTCACATTTTGTCTCCCTATTTCAGTTTCTACTAATAAGCTGAGGAGTTAAATAATGTGTAATAAATCAGGGATACATAGGCTACGAAAGATGTGCTGGTTACTCCAGGACATATTTGATAAGCACTGATTTACAAAAAAATCAGAGCGTAACAAACAGATATCTTACCAGACAGGAAGAATGCAGTCGATGTGACTCGAATAAAGAACATAATTTTCACCATTTTCCACTGAAATTAAATTAATCCAAATTCTGTTGAAATAAAAGTGTTTAGTCCCTCTGTCAACTCCATTGTCATGAAAAGAAGAAGTAAATTTGTCAGCTGACTGCAGAGCAATGGGTGGACTTTAATAACCAGCTCTCCCTCTTCATAAACAAACTTAACCCTCTATGGTACCGTGTTGCCTCCAGGCAACGCACCCTATTTTGGGGGTTTTAAATAAAATGAGCCACCCATTTAATGAATCAATGCTATCTTAGTAAAGAAGAAGTGAAATACTAAAAAACAAAATTGCAAAAAAGTGGTCACATGACCCATAGGGGTCTATTTTGTTTCTTCTTTCAGAACATGTGCACATGTCACATGACTCCATATTTTGTCCAGAGAAAGATGCATTTTGCATCATCAATTTTCATTCATATAATTGCCAACAAAAAATCTGAATCACCTTCACTGGTTAGTAAAGAAGTATTTTCAAAAACTTTTCATAATATATCATCAAATATATCATAAGAAATTACAAAAAACTGCATGTTGCCTCAAGGCAACATTGTACCATAATGGAATCACATATGGCCACACCAGGCATATAGCACAGCATACGTGTAAATGATATTTGTAAGAAAAAAGTTAGAATTATCTAAATGTATTTGCATTTTTGCATGATATTGCAATGCATTTATAAGAATTGTAATTCATATACAATATTTGCACATATTCTGTTGAGAGGATGTGCTTCCTGAGTTTTCACAAGCAGTGAGGAGTCATTAGTGAGGAAGAAGATTTTACATGCATGTGCTTGTGTGTGTATGTGCATGCTTGTGAGGATAAGTTATATATTAGCATAAGGTTATGATAATTAATTTTTTTTTTTACTTTGAAACAACTATAATTATAATGTTTTGGTATGATAACAGATATGATAGTTTGGTTATACTTGTGATCCACGATGGTACAGTGTTGCCTGAAAGCAACATGTGGGTATGAAATCTTACTTTTTGTTAAATATGAGATGTGCAAAACATCAAAAGTATGATAAATCTGTTTGTTCAAATGTTTGATTAAAGAAATTGATGTTTTAAATACATTTATTATTTTTTTCTGCATGAAAATATCAAATGTTTCATTTTGTCCATTGTGGTACAATGTTGCCTTGAGGCAACAAACTTTTAAAAAATAAATAAATAAAAAAATAATAAAAATGTTTATTGATATTGTTATAGTGTCCAATTTTAAGCAGGAAAAACATCACAAATATTTTTTTCCTCATTGATATCATATTGCGTACCGTAGAGGGTTAATCAAGATTTGCATGTAAAAGCAGATGTAAACCATGTCTGAACTGTGTTATTTGCTTTAAGCGCCATGCCTGGGGTGGAGAAACAACTGTCATCAATGTTTTGAATTTTGGACTGTAGCACGTATTACAAACAATATCTGTCAATATTACAGACTGCACCTTTAAAAGATATTCAACTCAATTTATTTAATTCAATTAAAAAAATAAAAAAAAATCATTATGCCATCAACAGTATAGGAAGGACAAAGTACAATTATTCACTGATAAACCATATAAAACATATTAGCATGTTAAAAGCATTTACCAAAATATTTATTGCAGACATTGTTTCCACTATACAAAAAAATATATCAAATACATCATTTAATACCAGATGTTCTTCAAAGAATGTACAATAATAACATGATAAATATATTCATATAAAAAGATAATTAAAAGATAAAAAAATTAAATAAATGAATAAATAAGTCACAAATTAAACAAACTAAATTTAAAATGCATGTACTCTGGCATTTATGGTAGTAACTTTTAGTAACTTCACAAATTAACTGACAACACAGCTACGACATTGGATACTATCTTCTGCAACGATTTAAATGCGATTCTTCACCCCTGCGTTAAATATTTTTAACACATTAAACTGGAAAAAAATATATTTGCATGAATTAATGCATTAATTGTGACTGGATTATTTCAGTGTTATATATTCATCAGTCAAAAAGAAAACAAACAGAAAAGCTAGCACGTTAGTTGAAGTTCAAATACAATCTGTTTCACAGACAAAAACTAAAGTAGCACTTTGGTTAAAATATAAAAATCATATAAAATATAAATAGTTAAAAAATTATATATATATATATATATATATATATATATATATATATATATTATATATATATATATATATATATATATATATATATATATATATAACAATTAAAATAACTAATGCTATGCTGATGTTTCTTTGACAGCCTCAGTAGATTGGGAGATGACTGGTAGCATGAATGAACCTTTGTCCTTTAAACAAATACAGATGCACAGAAGACTCAGTAACATAATAATAATTATACATACAATATTCATACCACTGTTCTTCATTCTATTATAGAGATGCTGTTTTCTTAAGTGACGTTACACACTTTTTTAGTACTCATATAGTATCTCACCTCATTGTTATTGTCCTGCTTCTTGATGCCTGTTTGAAGAGTAAGACACTCGAATAAAAACACCTTACTTTGGTTGATTAGGATTGAAAAATATATGTTTACATCTTTCAGAGATTCCGTTTATGACTTTTCTGTCTTATTAAATCAGCTGTTTGTAATCTTTCCTACCATCTTAACACTTGCAAAAGCAACCAGCAATTACAGCCACTACCAGCAGAACACCAACACATATGGCTACAACACCTGGAGATAGATCTGAATCTGGAATAATACAGAGACACAGTTATTATCACTAGAATTAATAGAATTATTTAGAATTTCATTAGCATTGTAGTCGTTGTTTCTTGTTTTCTATTAAATGGCGCCATCTAGTGGGTTTTTGAAAAAACAGTAACTGAATTTTTCCTGTTAATAAATTTAGATAATGTCACAGAAAATGCAATCGTGTAATTTGATGTGCAGGTGATGGGCATTATTTATAATGTATAATATATAACTATAATATTGAGTCAAAGATCACTTGGATTTATATACAAAACAAGTACTGAATTTTAAAATTGCTATAGGGAAAACACAATGAATGACTAAAATACCTTTATTAGTAGTAGCTTAACTTATGCTGTGGCTGGTGCTGCGACTGCGACTGATGTGTAGTTCATAATCTCTAGAGTGTTGCTGGTGTTCGTGATGGTCAGAGATCCAGTCTGATTATTCATAAGAATGTCATTAAAATACCATGCCATCGAATCATTTGGGGGTTTCATTACTCCAGTATCAAATGTGACAGATTCTCCCCGCCTCAGTGACTTTGTGTTCATTTCATCTCGTTCAGCAGCAGGAACACCTGAAACACAAACCAAGTTTGAAACCAACTAAAGGATTTTTGCTGATTAAAAACACAATTACACAAACCCTTTATTGAATTTGATTCTTACAATTTTACATTAAACACTTTGTAAGAGCATTAATTTGTTGTTCTTGTTTCTTATTGGCTATTCGCTGTCACGAGGGTTCACTGGCGATCACTTCCGTTTCCTTTATTTTAAGTGGCGGTGTATTTGTTTGGAGGAATGGGCGAGTAGCGGGGCTAACTTTCTGTTGACCGCTTTGCGTCGGTATGATCTGTATTATGTCTCCATATGTTTCATTCAAATATTTCAAAGCAAGTTAAACAATTTTTTTAGTAAAGATATTCCTTAATGCCGACCGACAGCGAACGAGTCACGGATGATCCCACTATCTTGCCTGTATGTGGCGATTGGACGTCGCTTCACACTTGTCTAAGAGAAGCTAATCACAGCTTGCATGGTGAGAAATTGTCTTTGTTACCAGAGCACAACTAGCAGAGCAAAACTTCAACAGCTTTACTGTAAATACCATGATTGAATATTATTAGTGTAGCAAAATCGTGTTAATTTGTGTTTACCATAGTTTAACCAGGTTCTTTTTTATAGTTAAACCATGGCTAATTTTCGTAAGGGAGTGAATTTCTACAAATATCTGTGTATTTGGCATATTTGATATCTGTAGTGCAAATCATCACACTATCTGATATTATAATGTAACGTTTATTTAAAAAAAAAAAAAAAAAAAAAAAGTCAACATCTATGGACGAAAGTTTCAAGCGTCGATTTAATCGTGTTAATCATTTCACCCTATATTTTCCTCCCCCTGCTGGACGAACCAGGAACAACAGGAGCGTAAAACTGCCTGGCCTTTTAATTAGTTTGTGTGCTAATGTATCACGCTATTAGGTCAAGTTGCTTTCAGAATATTATACCAAATCACTTGACCTAAGCATGTACAGGGACCCCATTTAGGCTATTCTTCAATATTCTTTAAATATTTTTAGATTTTCATTCATGCCACTCAAATGAAACTCATCTACATCTATTGTTGTAATGATACCAAAATTTTAACTTTGATACAATACCTGACTAAAATGTCTTGATACAACTACTGAATCGATACCAAGACGAAAACATAAAACAACAACAAAAAAGGAAATTTAGTAATCTGCAGTAATGGAAAAGTGGTATAAGATAAGATCTCTGCAGGACATAAGGGAATTACGATTTGGGCGAGGCCAAATTATGTCAAGGGGTGCTCATGATGTCAAGGTTTATTCTCATGATGTTAAGTTTACTCTTAAATAACTTTAAATCAGCCCGGCGCTTAAAAGCCTATTAATTGTGGGCAGGGTGCATGCAGGAGTGAAAGCAAAGCGCTGCACAAGAAATAAGAAATACGGCTTTTATTCAAACGCTGTCAAAGTAAAATGAAAAATCGTATCGTTTTTAAATTCAGCGTCGCCTTTTAGGCTGTCTGTATTTCCTGCAACTCTATCTGCATTCGTCGTTTGATTAAATATTTTACAGTAGTCGAGTAAAACAAATTGCGAGGAAAATACAAAAAAAAAAAAAAAAAAAAGCATTTCTGTCGAAATAAAGTGACTATAGCTGTAATGACATACACCCTGCTTATGAATGAGTGGACCACTTATTTAAATGACTTACCATGGTAGAGGAAAATCAGGAACCAAACACCCGCTTTATCTTCAGGCCTTAAAAATTGTGGGTTTAAGTTGAAGCTGCGCTGCGCAGATCGATCCGTGTTTGACTTCAAAATATAGAGATTACGGTTAACATTGGGAGAGTTGTAACAACACAGATTCCACCAATCAGGGAAAAGCTAGGAGTCTTATGATAATTTAATTAATTACTTCCTCCCAGATCTAATATAAATGGTTGTCAAGGCTGTAAATAGGTGCATGTTTTTAGAACATGTTTGAGAACTGTCGATATGGAGCTTTTTTCTTTTATTATTATTATTATTATTATTATTATTATTATTATTAATAATTTATTTATTTTTTATTTATTTATTTTATTTATTTATTTATTTATTTATTTATTTATTTATTTATTTGGCAGCTCAAAGCTAAAGGAATTATGGGTAAAAGGTGGCCATATGCAGTTTCTGGTTTCACTTTAGGGTTAAAACATTGATTTGTCACCATTGTGAGTCTGATTAAAAACATTAATACAGCAGTCAACATTTGAAGTGGATCAAAACCTTTCATCAAAGTAGCCCTAAAAGCAAAATAATACCCGTTTTTGTCTTAGAAAATCTTTGATTACTTATTTAATTTTTTAAACACTTCAAATGTTGACTAGCTATGCAATATGATGAAACAAACTGCATTTTCCTTGTTTTACTAAAATGTAATTTTTGGTTAAATAAATAAATAAATAAATAAATAAAGTATAATAAGTATTGATCAGCATTTGTGATTGTTATTGTAAGGGTTGGGGTGAGCTAGCAATGCATTATTGGGTAATCTTAATTTTTAAGTAGTAGTACTTACCAATTTTGAATATAAAATCAACAGTCTTCAAAGGCCAAGAAATGTTCAAGCAGCTACCACACATCTCCTTTGTGCAGACATTGCAAACACTAAAATAAACCATATTAAGTATAGGGTTGTGGAGTAACTGATGCTATGAGGTGTTAATGCACCCGTCACTCTTGCCTGTTTTTGTTTTTATTGCAGAAACTACAAGATCAGGGAAAGATGGTTGTATCCTAAACAGCAAACAAACATAATGAAATAATAATAATAATAATAATAATAATAATAAATATCATGGATTTCCTACATCACAGTATGAGTTTATACACACTGAAAAAAGCACATTGACAAGGTTAAATGTATTTGAATAATTCATCATAATGCATAAAAATATACTTTTTTGTTTTCTATAATCCTGAGCGATGAAACAATAGAGTTAAATTTAAGAAGAAAATGAGGGGGGGAAAGAGATTTAAGCCACTTTTGCTTGTGGATGAAAAATATTGCACATAAAGAAATTAACATATTCAAGAGTCAACGATTTTGGGTTTTTTTGTAATAAAAAATGTATTGAGGATAAAACTGTGGGTCAAATATAAGAACTTAAATCAACCCAAAGTATATTGGATATACTTTAATCACAAAATAAATAACCATCTGTTTCATCAAGAAGACCACAAAATGAGCAAATTTCATCAATATCAAGATATTTACAGATGGATGAATTAAACTTGTCGCTCATATCTTTTAAGTTGCTGCGCTTGTTATAATGTCGAAAGTCACACGATAACTTAAACATTGCGGATGATGTCCGGATCGAATTTACAGTTCATGAATTCAGATATAATACATAAATCTTTTAGCGCTTGTTAAATAAATACTAAATTAAAATTAAGTACCTACTCAGTATGCGGTTTCAAACAAAGCCACAAAGAAAAGTTTAGTATTCATTCAGTTTTCAGAAGCATATAAATATTAATCCTGTAAGGAAAAGAAATGTTATTAATGATTAATTAAGACAAGTCTTCAACAGAGTGAATCATGTTTTTAATAATGTAATCACACAGACATACAAAGATCTTTAATGTTTTGTTTCAGAAAAGAAAATCCATGTGTGGGTGTCAGTCTCTTGACTGATGTACAATTGAGAGAAAACAAAAGAAAATAAGCACCAAATGAAAGACGAAAAAAGCTACAAAGTAACACGAATGCTACCAAAAGAAAGCACCATGAAAACCTGAAGGAGAATGGCTTCATTTAAAGAAAAGCAATCATATCCATCAAAATATGTTGATATTCTACAATACAAACACAGCAGCAAAATATAATTAAAAAAAAGAAAGCAAGAAAGAAACACAATCACACTTGACGATCACAACAGAACTGAAAGACATAAGGCACATGCAAACCAAACAATTATAAAAATAACTAATCAGCACCACATAAAATGCCACGGATGTTTGTTTGATGAATATAAAGAAATATCTACCAAATATACAAAGACTTTAAGATTTTTTTGCAGAACTTATATTCAAGATCGGTGAAACAGATGGTTGTATCTTAAAACATAATAACAAAAAAAAAAAGTTTTTTTTTTTTTTTTTTTTTCTGTTGTACCGAAATCGTATCGAACCCTTGAACCAAGTTACGTACCGAACCGTGACATCTGTGTACCGTTACACCCCTAATATATTTACACATACACACACACCACACACACACTTTTGCAGACTAGTTTTAGATTTTTTGCCTGATCAAAGCTAAACCCATGCAGAAAGATTCTGTGGAGTCCAATTGTCAATTATTATCTAAAAAGTTGTCATTTCAATTCTTGGTCACTAAGGGGGCCTATAACATGGAGAAATATATAAATGGCTATAACTATCCAACCCTTAGTCTCAAAGAAGTCATGTGGTGTTTTGTCTAAGGTGCCAAGACTACCTTTGAGGAATCTCGTGTACCTTGAAAACCACAGCTGCCATCAGCCAGTGTTCTGAGCAGCTGTCAGACAAGGAGGCAGATTGAATTAAATGACACCCCTAGAGGCATTTGAGAAATAAAAAAAAAATAAATAAATAAAAAAAAATGCCACCAGGGGGTGCCTTGGGATTTCTCACATGCTCTCACATGCATTTTTTCAGCACATGCCCACAACATGGTAGAACTCCTCATTCTAAGCAACTCAGCCTCTAAGGCCGCTGCTGTCAAGCAAATTATTTGTCGAATATTGAAAATTTCAAAAGCAAAATTTTGTGAACTAGTCCTTGATTATTGGCTCAACCTCAATAACCATTAAAAAGCACTAAAACACATACATTTTCTTTGTAAACTGCCTGTGTTGGCTGTAAATGGTCTTTTCTTTCAATGGTGTTAGTGGTTACTTGCTTGCTAAAGAAAACATTACTTTTATTTTTCAGCCATTGTTTTAAAGGCACTTGACCCCTGATAAATGCTGATTGCAGCTATAATTTAAATTAATGCACATGGGTTTAAGCTGGCTGTAGCTCTAGTGTACATATAAAAATCTGTTATTCAAAGTTGGTTAACCAGTGTTTCTTTTAAAAGTGGATGACTGAAGTGTTAGTGGTTAAATAATAAACATTAGCAAAATAAATAAGCAGAGCGTTAGTTCTGCCAGGTCACTTTTCAGCTTGCATCTTCTGACTCTCAGCTGGTAAAGTTGTTTTCTTTTTCACTTAATGCAGTATTTGTGGAAGTGCAGTCAGTTCTATCAGTGAGGACTAATAGAACAAGATCAGCGCATTAAGACTTCTTGTGGAAAAGACATGAAACAGATGTTTCACTGTTCTGTTTCTGTCTGAATAAAGTATAATAGGCAAAGTATAAAAGGCAATAAAGTATAACTCTAACTACACATCAAGCACTCACTGTTCTGTTGCCAATACCATGTTGCTTACAATATTTCTCATATACTGTTAAAGGCCAAATGTTACCTTTTAATCTATTTAAATAGTAGTAATAATAATAATAATAATAATACTTTTTATATAATTTAAATTGGTATGCTATATAATAGATGTGACAAATTTTGGGATCACTTTGTGCGTGAACAGAGTTTAAGGACATCCCATCTACCTCAAACAAATGGCTGGATTAGGCGAGTTCCCCCCCTGTAAGAAAACACATTCACAAAATGGTAAAATGAATGAGGAGGTCTGATGTTTTAGTTAAACAAAAATAAACACAAACTCAATGAACAAAAACAATTATTGTATGCATTTGTGACAGTTCTTAAGACAGTTTACAGATGCACTTAGGGCACTAAAGAGACATTTCTGTTGACTGTGAAAAACACGAGTGTGAAGATGCTCTGGGTTTCTGATCAACTGTGTGAAGATGCCATAAACCTGCTGCAGGAGTCATGAGAACTGCAGATGTGAACAGAGCAATAAACTGCAAGCGTCTGTAATGTAAGACACCTAAGACAGGGCTACAGTGAGACAGAAGGACAGCTGATCATCCTTACAGTGCCAAACCACATGTGACCATATGAACCCTCATGTGTTCGAGTAATTGTCTTCCGCTGCTGGACACACAAGAAACACTTGATATTGACTCTCTTCCCTTAAAGGAGAAGTCCACTTCCAGAACAAAAATTTTGAGATAATGTACCCATCCCATTGTCATACAAGATGTTCATGTCTTTCTTTCTTCAGCCATAAAGAGATTGTCTTTTGAGGAAAAAATTTGGGGATTTTTCTCCATATAATTGACTGATATGGTGCCCGATTTTGAACTTCCAAAATGCAGTTTTAATGTGGCTTCAAACACGAGGCTGAATCCAGCTTCTTATTTGCAGCTTCTTATTGAGGCTATCCATTCCACCTTAAAAAAGCGATGCTTCCGCCTTTCTTAGCTTCTTATTCACGCCTGACTTGGGGACCGTCTCTTTTTCAAATACGAACAATAAAGTATTGTTAAATATAAATAACACTGAGATAAGAGTGAAAACGGACTGTCAACATGAAATCTAATTACATTATTATTTAGTTATTGAACGCATCATCCTTTGAATGTGTCAAATTTGTTTTTTTTTTTTTTTTTAAGTCTAGCCTCTTATGAACACTAAATATGGCCCAGCACTTGTGAATAGATGACACCTACCCCTGCGGGGACTCCAGATACAAAATGATGGCATTTTTATTGTTTTAAAATGCAAGTTTGCTTAATGCATAAATGGTATTTGTAAATATAATAATTTTTTAGTAGATTCTGTAAGTACTATAACTTGCACTAGATTTCAGCTGTTCTTTCTGATACTTATTCCTGTAAATACTATTCTGGTTTCTTAACAGAAAAAAAAAAAAAAAAAAAAAACATTTTTTGTCAAACTGTTCTGAAAACAAAATGTGATGTAAAATGCATTATACAAATGAATTTGAATTAAACTGATTAAGCCATTGCATTGTTGGTTACTGTACACTGTACTGTATATATGTGTGTGTGTGTGTGTGTGTGTGTGTGTGTATATATATATATATATATATATATATAATATACACTGCTCAAAAAAATAAAGGGAACACTATGTAACTCCAAGTCAATCACACTTCTGTGAAATCAAACTGCCCACTTAGGAAGCAACACTGATTGACTGAATGGAATAGACAACTGGTGGAAATTATAGACAATTAGCAAGACACCCCCAATAAAGGAGTGGTTCTGCAGGTGGTGACCACAGACCACTTCTCATTTCCTATGCTTTCTGGCTGATGTTTTGGTCACTTTTGAATGCTGGTGGTGCTTTCACGGTAGTGGTAGCATGAGACGGAGTCTACAACCCACACAAGTGGCTCAGGTAGTGCAGCTCATCCAAGATGGCACATCAATGCGAGCTGTGGCAAGAAGGTTTGCTGTGTCTGTCAGCGTAGTGTCCAGAGCATGGAGGCGCTACCAGGAGACAGGCCAGTACATCAGGAGACGTGGAGGAGGCCGTAGGAGGGCAACAACCCAGCAGCAGGACCGCTACCTCCGCCTTTGTGCAAGGAGGAACAGGAGGAGCACTGCCAGAGCCCTGCAAAATGACCTCCAGCAGGCCACAAATGTGCATGTGTCTGCTCAAACGGTCAGAAACAGACTCCATGAGGGTGGTATGAGGGCCCGACGTCCACAGGTGGGGGTTGTGCTTACAGCCCAACACCGTGCAGGACGTTTGGCATTTGCCAGAGAACACCAAGATTGGCAAATTCGCCACTGGCGCCCTGTGCTCTTCACAGATGAAAGCAGGTTCACACTGAGCACATGTGACAGACGTGACAGAGTCTGGAGACGCCGTGGAGAACGTTCTGCTGCCTGCAACATCCTCCAGCATGACCGGTTTGGCAGTGGGTCAGTAATGGTGTGGGGTGGCATTTCTTTGGAGGGCCGCACAGCCCTCCATGTGCTCGCCAGAGGTAGCCCGACTGCCATTAGGTACCGAGATGAGATCCTCAGACCCCTTGTGAGACCATATGCCGGTGCGGTTGGCCCTGGGTTCCTCCTAATGCAAGACAATGCTAGACCTCATGTGGCTGGAGTGTGTCAGCAGTTCCTGCAAGACAAAGGCAATAATGCTATGGACAGGCCCCCCGGTTCCCCAGACCTGAATCCAATTGAGCACATCTGGGACATCATGTCTCGCTCCATCCACCAACGCCACGTTGCACCACAGACTGTCCAAGAGTTGGCGGATGCTTTAGTCCAGGTCTGGGAGGAGATCCCTCAGGAGAACATCCACCACCTCATCAGGAGCATGCCCAGGCGTTGTAGGGAGGTCATACAGGCACGTGGAGGCCACACACACTACTGAGCCTCATTTTGACTTGTTTTAAGGACATTACATCAAAGTTGGATCAGCCTGTAGTGTGTTTTTCCGCTTCAATTTTGAGTGTGACTCCAAATCCAGACCTCCATGGTTTAATAAATTTAATTTTCATTGATAATTCTTGTGATTTTGTTGTCAGCACATTCAACTATGTAAAGAACAAAGTATTTAATAAGAATATTTAATTCATTCAGATCTAGGATGTGTTATTTTAGTGTTCCCTTTATTTTTTTGAGCTGTGTGTGTGTGTGTGTGTATATATATATATATATATATATACATGTATATATAGTGATAAAGTCACATTAGCTGCCACCCACACACACACACCCGCTCGCTTACCTCATTCATTCACCGCAGCATTCCTTACACACAATCCTGATAGCACATGGACATTATCCCATTTCAGCACTCTCCCCTGTCCGTATGCATTTCCCAGTCATCTCATAGACATACACCGAACTTATTGTGTTGTTTCGTCCTTGTGATATTTGTCTGTGTGGCGTAGTCAGTCTTCCGGCGGGAAACGTTGCGCCGGCCAAACCGAACGAACGAGCAGCAGCCGATTATAACATCACGGGCTTGGTCGCGCCGGCGCAGCGCAACCGGAAGCTGGCGAAACCATTGCGTAGTTTGAATGGGTGTTTTTGTGTGTATTTATGTGTGGAAATTATGTATTTAAAAGTATTATGTGTTAATGGATTGTGTGTTTATTATTATATGGACAGCTGCAATGAATTATTATTGATTAATTATAATAGATGTCAAGTAAATGTGGTATTTGTGTGTGTATTAAATTTTATACTTACCTGTGAAGGGTATGGTCCAGAAAGGGGCGGGGTTTGGCCTATATAAGCCGGGGCCAAACCTAAAGACATTACTTGTTTACTATTTGACACAAGAGTGCTACTGCGGTGCCTTGAGCAAACAAAAAACCTCTTTGTATAGTGTGGATACCTGTTTGTTGCATATATCATTGGATTATTTTCTGGTTTATTTTCCCTTTTTGTTGTTTCCATGGTACTTTGGATTTTTGTCATTTTTGTGTGCACTTGTATATAATCTTTACTGTGGATGAACTTTCTGGCACTGTAAATAAATTTCACCTCACACGAAAGTGCTTTGCGAGTGAACCATCACTTTTTTTTACATCCTACACAGACTCACATTTTCCCCCGAAGGCAAGCTGGTGGGCTCGTCTTCATCACATATATATACATATAATGTGTATGTTTACTGTACCTTTTAAAAGATGGACCTATATTAAAGGGGTCATCGGATGCAAACTTCACTTTTTCATGTTGTTTGAACATTAATGTGTGTTGGCAGTGTATGTACAAATCTACCCTATAATGATTAAAATCCATGCAGTGATTTTTAATGAATCTGTAAAAATAATATCCCCTTTTTCAAATCGAGCCGTTCTCAGATGCCTGTCGGTGTGCCGTCACACCCACAGAGGCCGCTCCCACGATAGTTGATTGACATGAGCGTTTTACCTCAGACTAATGTCACAGTCCAGTAACTTTCCTTGTTTCGATGCCGAAGCAGGGATGTAAGTTAGACAAGAATATCTCCGATTGAGTGATTGCGGTGTTGTGTTTCTGGATGTAATAATGAACATAGTGGTCGTCACTTACTCCAGACATCTGAGCCGCTGAAGATGCAGTGGATTACATTTGTTTGTGAATGGAATGCGCCTCCCGATCTACATATATCTGTCTATGTTCGCACGAATCATTCGTGATCCAGCTTCACTTACAGCAGAAGTGTGTATAAGCGTTTTTTTTATGAATCTTTGCGATCGCCTTTCCTTATAATGTGGTAGTTAGGAAGTTTAGCGGCTAAATGCAGCTGATGTAAACAACACCGTCTTTCCACAGAGAGAAGAGAGGGGCGGCGTGAGCAGAGCTCATTTGCATTTAAAGGAACAGTCCCTTAGAATGAGATGATTTGTGCAGAGCTCATTTTGACAAGGTAAAAAGGATGTTGTTTTACAAAACCATTGAGAATTTTTAATCAAAGTATATTAGAGACTTTTCATTAAGACCCCAAAGAATCATGTCAACTTGTGGAAAATGGGCATCCGATGACCCCTTTAAATCATATGTGAATGTGGAATGGCCCATTGCACTGATTGCCCTATTGGAGATGTTTTATCACAGCTGTACTTGACTGTGCATTGAAAGTTTCATTACAGGTTCATTCACCATGAAAATATTACAACATTTTTACTGTACCAAGTTATGGACCTATTGATATATGTGACAATATAGACTAGAACTATTGCATTAATGGCCCCATTAATGACTGTCACCATACAAAATTACAGTAATTTCTTCGGTAGCATTTTGAAGTTATGGACCCATGAATTCGACAAATATGACAATTCAGTAACAGGTCAAACTGCATCATTGGCCCAATTGGTGGCGCTACATCTCAGCAGTCTGTGAGAGTGCGTTACAAATTCCACTGGAGGCTTATTCCCAAGGTCCTTGACTGTCACCATACACAAGTACAATAATTTCTACAGTAGCATTTTGAAATTATGGACCCATGAAGTTGACAATTATGACAGTTCCGTAACAGGTCAAATTGCATTATTGGCCCAATTGGTGGCGCTATATCTCAGCTGTCCTTGAGGGTGTGTTGAAAGTTTCAGTGGGGGCTTAAACCCAGTCTGCTTGTCCACACTGGGTATAAGCACCTTTAGAAAGTTTCACTACACCCTCAAGAATAGCTGAGATATAGCGACACCAATTGGGCCAATGATGCAGTTTGACCTGTTACGGAATTGTCATATTTGTCAAATTCCTGGGTCCAAAACTTCAAAATGCTACCGTAGAAATTATTGTAATTTTGTATGGTGATAGCCAAGTGGCTTGGGAACAAGGCCCCAGTGGAATTTCTAACCTTAACAAAAAAGGTAAAACAGTGATATAGAATGATTTTTTAAGTTAAGAGAGAACATGAGATGGGAATTTTTCGACATACCCTAACTGTCATGAACCAGAAAAAAAAAAAAAAAAAAAACAGTTCAGGCAGAGCAAGACGAGACGAGACGAGACGAGACAAGCGTTTGACATTAGGAAGTGTATAAATTGTATCATTTTTTTTTTTTAAATAACCGTTTCCGGGATCGTTTACAACCACATTTGGGATAGTGTGTAGCCGCATTTAAACTGCATTTTGGAAGTTCAAACTCGGGGCCACTATATGGAGAAAAATCCTGAAATGCTTTCCTCAAAAAACATAATTTCTTTATGACTGAAGAAAGAAAGACATGAGCATTTTGGATGACAAGGGGTGAGTACATCATCTGTCAGTTTTTGTTCTGCAAGTGGACTTGTCTTTTAATGTTCAAAAATGTATTCCTAAACCTGCAAATACCATCCTGCATCGCTTTGCAGAAGTGAACGTGCAAAAAAGCTTAAACGCCCTTAACAAAAAAAGGTAAAACAGCGATGTAGGTTAACTTTAAAGTTGGAGGGGAAAATGACATGGGAGTTTTTCGACATACCCTAACTGTATTGATCGGGATTACACAGTGTACATATGCGCATGGCAGAGCTAGAGTATTAGAGTATTTTGTTTTTTTGTGACTGATCGCTTTGCAAGATCAGACCCTTATTCCTTTGCTGGGATCGTTTAGAGCCCTTTGAAGCTGCATTTGAACTGCATTTTGGAAGTTCAACTCATGGACACCATAGAAGTCCACTATATGGAGATAAATCCTGAAATGTTTTCCCCAAAAATCAGTTTCTTTATGACTGCAGAAAGAAAGGCATGAACATCTTGGATGACAATGGGGTGAGTACATTGTCTGTATTTTTTTGTTCTGGAAGTGAACTACTCCTTTAATACAATGTCTTAAACTGCATCAAACGGACATTTTCATTATAAACTTGAAATATTGTTATTTAAATATCACATCTAGAATTCTTTAAACTGATGTATTGGTGTTTTCTAACAATTGCTCTGTGACAAAAGTTGCACTTTGTGTTGTCATATTAACTGTTATTTAGTTTATTTGGGAGTAGGTATATAAATTGCAGGAATCAGGGAGCCACTGTTAGGCTAATATAGGTGGCATTGAAATTAATTTTGATTTAATTTTTGAATTATTTTTTTCAAATACAAACTGTGTGTGTTTTGCCTCAAGAGCAACCATACATTTGTGCTGTGTTTTGCTTTCTTTTTATATATTCTTAATTTATTCTTCATTCATGTATTAATTTATAATCATTTAACTTTTAATCATTTTATTATTCCATTTAACCATATAATCATGTATATATTTATTTTACTGATTCATTGATTGATTAGTCATTTATTGTATAGTTGTATTATAGTGTGGTTTCAAGTGCTGTTTGTCTTCATGAATAAGAGGTCAAGGGAATGTTTATAGAAACTCAAGGTTTATGGGATGTTGTTGTGAATCAGTTTGGTATAACAATACTTGTTGGATTTGTGTTCTTCAGACAAAGTCTGAGCATTGAGACATACACAACTAAGACAATAAACTCTGCTCCTTTTTCCATCATACTTCATCTCCTCAGTCAAAGTCTTGGCTGGCAGAAGACTGTTAATAGTGTTTTGGGTATTTTGGGGTACCAGACAAGACCTCCTGTTCACAGGGTTTGGGTATTAGACTACTCTGCTAACGAGTTGTTCTGTTACCGGACAAACCGATATTTTCTGACGGGATCTGGTGTCCGGGGCTGGATCTTAATTGTCTAGGCATGGAGACAGTGATCTAACACAATCGATTTTCACTTTCACTTTCGAGATTTTCAATCGCACTTGCTCTGTAGAGCAGCAGTACTTTTCACATGTTTTACAAGATTAGATGCTTGTCAGTGGTGCTCAGGATCTGTAAATCAATCACCATCATCCTCAGTCATCTCTCCTTACTGTTTATGGGGTAAGTGCAATTTTATATACTGTAATGTAACAGGCTACCACTAGCAAGCAGCTAACCATGTCTCTTTAGTGGCTCACATTTAGTGGACATCGCCAATCCTATTTGGGAGTTGTTTGTGTTTTTGATTGTTTTGACACTGCCTCACTGGTAAATATCTGCTTATGTGTTAATGCTACTGAAATCATAAAATGATATCTTGTTAAATCAGCTGTATGTAATACTTACATTCTGTGGTACTGTTGTACGGCCCCCACGACAACAGTAAATAACACCACCAGCTACAGCAACCAACAGAAGAGCAGCAACAACTACACCTGCAACAGCAGCTGAAGACAGTCTTAAATCTGGAACAGCTAAAGACAGACAGTCATTATTATTAGAGAGTGAATGATAATAAATCCAATATTTACCAGTATCTTTAAATGATATTTACTGCTCTGGCTGTGTTCATGGTGTGTGTGTGTGTGCACATGGATGTGTTAACCGCAAAGCACGTATGGAACACCATACTTTGTCACGCACCGTGTCTCCTTCACATCGTCACATTTCTTTCTTTTACTTTAATTTTTGTGTTCTAAGTAATGTTTTGCCGCTAAGCCGTGTCTCAGACTTCGTGCCCACCTCAAAACTTCAACCAGCGTACACGACTCCTCCAGCCAATGCCCAAGACATCACTTCAAACGACGCGAACTTCCAGCCAATCAGCAACCTCGGGAAACCCCCTTTCTGCAACGACGTCATTGAATGGAACCCCTCAACACAAAGGCAACGCAAGTACCTCCAGATTCTAGCTGAACTGGTGCATTTAATATAAATTTAATAACCTCATTGAGAAACTCAACACGAGGGTTAATTAAATGATTGATGGTTGTTCAGGTCTAAGCAATTGCATATATTGCTATAAATTTGGGATTTCATATTCACTCTTCTAAACCCATTCTTTCCTCATTTTCTCTCTTTCTGCAACTTGTATGAATGTGTGAATGCACGTCTATGTGTTAGATTTTATATTAGTTTATATGTCTTAGGTTTATCCAATAAATTCCTATTCATATTGAAAAGAGAAGTATCTTGTGTTTTGTGCTTATAAATTAATGTCTTAAACTGCCGACCCTGTTACTGTGCTAATAAATAGTGTTTTCACTATATTTTGGATATTAGTATCCATTGCAGAGTTGATGTTATACGGCTCGCTTAATGAATCACTGGCCGATTAATTGATCTGCCGTAAAACAGAGATTCTGTTCAATCTTAAATGATTCCCTTTGAGCTAAATTGACCTGTGTGTGTAAATCCCTTACAAAAGTGTTACTGACTCGAAACATGCTTTTTAAACAGTTCACAACCCAACACATACTGGGTTATATATATATATATATTTTTTTTTTTTTCTTTTTTGCTTGTTTTTTAATTCCTGTAAGGAAAATGCTTTAAATGACTGTTTCTGTTATTTCCTCACCAGTGACAGAAACACTGAATCTCTTCACTGTGGTGAAACTGAATGAGTTGCTGCTGCTGCTGATGATTATGATCTTGAGTTTATAATCTCCAGAGTCTGTGATTCTGATGTTTGTGATGGTCAGAGATCCAGTCTGATGATCCAGTTTCAGTCTGTCTCTGAATCTCTTATTACACTGATCATCTGTACAGATCTTACTCTGATCTCTAATGATTTCAGCAATGAGAGTGTCATTAAAATACCACGTCATCACATCATTTGGGTATTTTTTTACACCAGTATCTAAAGTGACAGACTCTCCCTCCTTCGTTTTATATAGTTCAGCAGCAGGAACACCTGAAACACAAACCAACAGCTGCTGGAGGATCTTGTATTTTAAACATATATTTTAAACTGCATTCAAACACTCATTAAATGAATTACCAGTGATGGAAACATTGAAGATCTTTTCACTGTCACTGCTATTGATACTATTGATTTTTAGTTTATATTCCCCAGAGTCTGTGTTTGTGAGGTTTGTGATGGTCAGAGATCCAGTCTGATTATCCAGCTTCAGTCTGTCTCTGAATCTCTCAGTTCCTTCATTACACTGAACATCTGTACAGACAAAACTCAGATCTCCACGGATTAGAGCGACGTGAATGCTGCTGATATACCACTTAATACTCTCTTGGTGCTTTCTTTCAACCTCAGTGTGTAGAGTGACTGAATCTCCCTCTGTCACTGACACTCTGTCTATATAAATACCAGACACACCTGAAGAAACAAACACAAACACACACACACACACATATATATATATATATATATATATATATATATATATATATATATATATATATATATATTATTGTTATTATTATTATTATTATTATTATTATTATTAATATCACAATAATGCAAACAAACAGTAGATGTACATCATTGATTTACACATTCACATAAGTCTCATGAATGATCTTACGCAACACAAAATCTACTTCCTCATTCATATTTTCACCCCTTCTCGATGTTAACATTCAATTATCACACATTCTCATTATAAATACTCATTATAAATATTACATAGATGACTAGTACCCACAAAAATACACACCGCATAAAGACATTACAGTGCAGTGTTTTAATACATAAATATTTTTTAGTCCTAAATCTCCCACGGAAAATAACGTGTAGGCAACATTTATGCCTCCATTTTATGAATTTGCTAGAAGCTTTTAACCAGTAAGACTCGTTACATCCAAACAGATCCAATCTCGATTCAACTGCGATAGCAACGTTTTTTATTGTTAAAATGTATTTGACTGGCCATCGATTTCTATGAACAGTGTTACACTTTGCTACGCATCAGTCAAGTGAGCCCGCCGTCTGTGAACACTCGGTCAAGCCACCCGCGTCCTGGATTTGAATGCTTGTCTATTTTTAGTTTTGTTACGTATAGTCAAGATACTGGCGGAAATAAAATTGTAAAATCTCACCATGGTCGAGCAAAAACCAAACCACTGCAAGTACATTAAAGAAAAGCTTCATTATCACAGTTTTCCTCCCTCAGAAAATGAATAGAAATTCTGAATCATTAGTGGTGTTGTTCTTTAACGAAGAAAAAGTGAAAGTAAACTGGGAAGCCTCGTCTTCTTCTTCTTCTTCTTCGTTGTTTTAATGGCGGCCGGCATCTAACGTTAAGGTGCATTACTGCCACCTACTGTACTGGAGTGTGGGCCTGAGTCAACTACCTCCCAGATAATTGGAGAAAGAAAAGAAAGAAAAAAAAAAAAAAAAAAAAAAAAGAGGGGGGGGGGGGGCGAGTTTCAGTCACTCTAAACACTGATATTACTGAAATATATGAAGGTGATGACATTCTGTGGAAATATGGAATTAAAACATCTGTCGTAGCTAAAAAAGAAAAAAAAAAAAAAAAAAAAAAAAAGAAGAAGAAAATCTTCTCCACATGAGATTCCCGATGGGAGATTTAGAGACAAACTGAAGCTGGACAGTCAAACTCTAAACCCAGATAAGTTGAATTTACTTAAAAAAAAAATTAAGGAAACTGGTTGCCCTAAAAAAATTAAGTAATGTAAACTTTAAAAAACTTAAAATGTTTTGTAATATCATTTCATTTGCAATTTTTATACCTAATATATTTAAGCTAAACATACTCATTTCCAAGTTAAATCTATATCAATTGTTTTATTTTTACAATTTGTTAACCTAGAAAATTAAGAAAAAAGCAAACAAATAAAGAAACATTCATGCAACTTTTATCCCTTTTATTTTAATTCAGTGTTATTTAAAGTGTTAATTTGAAAACACAACAAATTGTGTTCTGTTTTTATTGTTTACATGTTTTATTCGTTACGTCTCATTTTTATCCTCTTTTATTCTTTTGGGTTTCTCTCTCTCTCTCTTTCTCTCTCTCCCTCTGTTATCTTTTGGGGCTTCCCCGTTTGTTCCGGCGCCAGCTGAATGCCGTCTGCAATCAGCGCGCTGCTTGTTTGGCGCACCTGCTTCGCCTTACCTTTTAATTAGTCTGTCTATTTCTCCTGGCTGTTCTTTTTGTACCGTGTTAGTGTGTTCTAAGACTCTGCGTGCTCTACCTTCGGTTGTCTCCTGTCTAGTCAAGTTAACCGTGAGTCTGTTCTGCCCAGTTGGTGTAACGTGTGCTCCCCCCTTGGTGCTCGCTCTTCTTGGATTGTCTCTGTGGACCTGACCCGTGCTCTGGTTACCGACGCTCTTATTGTCTACTGTCTACATCCCTGTCAGCAGCTCTCTCGACCCTTTCCCGCACGACTATTCTCCAGCCTGACGTTTTGGATTTGTTGTCCTCCTTCTCCGCCGGGGCTCACGGAGGCTGAGCGTCTCGCCCGAACGGGGTTTGGATTTTTGGAACTTTTGGATTTGTGGAACTGTCTTTTTCCTTCGGACTACTTATTTTGTCCTGCCTTTTTGCCGGAGTGTCTGGCTAATAAAATTATTCTCTGCCTTATCCGCTCTTGGGTCCTCTCTCTAGCCTGACGCTTTGATGTCTACACTTTATTAAACGCTTATTTCAGACATGAAATTCTGCAAAAAAAAAAAAAAAATGGTTTGTTTAGGATGGAAAAAGTATACATTTCAGGATTAGAATGATCAGAAAGATCTGCAAAGGTTTTATTAGTTTACATGGATATGACAGCTAAAAACAACCTGCAGGGAACGTTCTGGGAAGGTTGTTTTTAGGTTATAAAATTAAACCTAAAAATAACCAAAAAAAATTTGTAAAAATAACCTTCCGGGAACGTTCTCTGTAGGTTATAAAACCTAAAACTAACCTGCAGGGAAGGTTTATTTAGGTTATAATATTAAGCTAAAAAATATTGCATGTTATATGCTTCTTAGCTTTCTCATTCTGTACTTCAATAGCTCTTTTCTTCACCTCACATCCCCCAAATGCAACGCTGTGATCTCCTCCACAGTTGCAACACTTAATCCCTGTTCCTTCACATTTTCCATAATCATGCCCCCCCCCCCCCCCCCCCCCACATCTTGGCATCTTTTCCTAGACTTACACACTGTAGCCACATGCCCATACCTTTGACAGTTATAGCACCTTAAAGAAGGAGGCACAAAAGGCCTAACTGTGTAACTAATAAATCTAAGTTTGACCTTATCTGGCAGAACATCACCAAATCTAAGTTTAACTGAAAGACTCTCCATTCTATTCCCTTCTCTAGTCATATACAGTCTCCTAGCACCAACTATTCGCCCTCCATATATGTTGTTTTTAAGCTCTTCCATAGACACAGCTAATGACACTCCAGTTATTACTCCACTAAGCCACTGCCTCTGTCCTCCAGTTTTGCTACTCCCCACTTCCTTCTTGCACATTACTTTGATTCCCATCACTATCCGCTTTTGCTCTTCATTGTTGCAAACTAAAATCAAATCTCCATTTTTAACATTCTTGCAAGGTTAATCCCTCCAGCTATTTTCCTCAATTCTTTAGTTAACGCAGTTAGACTTACCTTTTGTATACCACCTTCCTCTTTGAATTTCAGTATTACCTTTGACTCATCCAGATTTCCATTTCTTATCTCCTGTTCATTTCCACTCTCTTCCGAACTTCTTACCTCTCTTTCCTGATGTTTTTTCTTTCATTTCTTTGTACCCACAGCTACCCACCTATCTCTATTACCCTCCTCTCCTGTTCTCCCTACATCCATTTGATCTTCCTCCTTATCTGTTTCATCAATACTATCTAGTGTCTCTGGTCCATTTCCATTACAACTTCTTCTATACAGTGCATAGTTGTTGTATTTATTAGGCTAAGCATTTATTTACTTTATACTTAATTTGTGATTGGCTTTATTATCTTATTGAAGCTTCAATTTGTTGTCATTCTTTATGGTGTGGAACTTTTTCTGAAGATGATTCATAAATATAAATTGTTTGTTCAAGTTTCCTCTGTTATATGCATTGTTTGTGAGTTAATGTTATGTTATAGTTTAGCTATTTTAATCCCATTTATCAGATAATTGTGTGGTGCTTTCATCTCTTATAGAGACACATAACTATTCAAAATGGGGATACATTACCTCAGCTGCAGCAGTGCAACAAGTGTTGCAAAACCCATCTTCACAGCCACTTTAACAAGGCAGCTGTCTGTGGAGGTATGACTATCTTGAGTTGTTTGTTTAATATATGTACTCACAATATATTATTGCATAATAGTTTACCAGTGTACCTATTTATTTATTTTAGGCTTTACTATACACAGATGTGGACTAGGATGTAGACCAGGGGGCCGTTCCATAAACCAAGATTAGAGTATAAGCCAGGCTTATTTCGGTTAGTCAGGCTTATTTTTGTTAGATTCGGTTTCATAAATCAAACTTAAAAAAGTTCAAACTCAGTTACCCCGGCAACTTATGCTGGCAAATTAACCTGGTCCGGGGCAGGCTAACTGTCAGGCTAAGTCTGAGTTCAGGCTTAACGAACATACCATTTATACTCACCTGCTGGTAATTCGATGTCATTTTATTTTACTTAACCACTATTAATAAATTTTTTTTTTAAATAAATAAATAAATAAGGAAATGTACTTTACTAATAAATGTAAGAAATTATAAGGTATAAATACACTAAGAAATGTTCAAAACTTGTGTGTTTAATTGGTGAGTTTGGTTAATGAGTTTGGTAATTAATTAATTAAAAGTATATAAATAGGGAGCTGAACTCGTTTCCAAACTTAACCATGGCGTGTCCTTTCATAGATGAGGTGGTGGATGAGGGAGCTATAGTCTTGCGGAGGGCATTTCAAAGAGAGAGAACTTTCAGAGACAGGTCAGACCCATTGGCTTTTAATGACAGCTACCTGTATGAGCGATATAGGTTCTCAAGAGATGGGATTGCATATATTTGTAGATTACTAAGCCCACACATTGCAAATAATACACGCCGCAACAGAGCGCTCACAGTCCCACAGACGGTGTGCATTGCACTTCGCTTTTTTGCCAGTGGAACATTTTTGTACACAGTTGGAGATGCAGAGAATATCAGCAAAGCATCAGTTTGCCGCTCTGTACGAACTGTGTACCTTTCTTTAAAAAGACTACTCAATGTGTTCATCACATTCCCTGGCCACAAAGCTATTCGTACCATTAAACATGCCTTTTATGGAATAGCTGGTAAGTTCAAATAACTCTATAAAACATGGAAATATTTCTTGACTGTTGATTTTACATGGGACATTTTTAAAACAAACAAATAATTTTCCTAGGTTTCCCAAATGTTATCGGTGCATTGGACTGCACCCATGTGCGTATTAAGTGTCCGTCTGGTCCACATGAAGCGGACTTTGTGAATAGAAAATCAGTACACAGCATCAATGTACAGGTACGGTCCCACTGAGATGATATTGAAGGCTATGCTCTAGCACTGAGTGTTCTGTACTAAGCTGGGCACCAGTGTTTAGTTCATTGCAATTAAAATGTAGTGACCTACAGGTTTAATTTATTTTAGATGATTAGTGTTGCAGACTGCATCATCACAAATGTAGAGGCCAAATGGCCAGGCTCTGTGCATGACTCCAGAATCTTTAGAGCCTCATCTCTCTACCAGCAACTAGCAAGAGGTATGCTAGTAATCACTTAAATCGCAAAAAGTCTTACAAAAAAAAAAAGAAGAAAAAAAAAACTACATTATATATCTATATATATTCATTCATTCTGTCTATGCAGGAGAATTCTCAGGAGTTTTGCTGGGAGACAAGGGATACCCATGCCTGCCTTACCTCTTGACTCCCTATCAGGAGCCCCAGACAGAGGCACAGCACCGCTACAACATTGCCCATGCACGCACAAGAGGTCGTATAGAGATGGCATTTGGGCTGATAAAGTCAAGGTTCCAGTGCCTGAAGCACCTCAGAGTGACTCCACCTAGGGCATGTGACATTGTAGTTGCTTGTGTAGTGCAAGGATTGTTGAAGAGGAAGACTGGGGCAATGAAGCAGTATTGGAAGAAAACGAAACAGGCAGACTTATACGAGACACATATGCAAATAATTATTTTGCTTAATATGGTCTAAACCATGTGTAGCCTTTAAAATTTTCCACTGGCCCCTCAACTTTCTCCTTAGTTGAACAAACACACAGAAGTCAAAGTATTTAATGTGATTTGTCTTTATTCAGAGTGAATCTGCCTGTTAGGGGTGAAAACACACAAATAAATGTTGTGGAAAGTGATCAAAAAGGTAATGTTTTTTTTTTTCTTTTCCTTTTTTAAAAATGGTAGTTCTACTTGCATTTTTCTGTAGCTGTTGAATTTCCAGCTCCAACTTCCTCATCTTCAGTTTTTATACTGGATGTCGATATCAATCGCTTCCATTTGTTTAAGGAGGTAGCGTTTATACACTCCTTTTATGTTTTCTGGGTTCTGTAGCAACATAGATTTAAGTTATTTCATTGAATACTCTTGGCACATTGTTTTCATTTCTTAATACTCACTTTGTCACATGTGGTCCCACACTGAGAGGGCTCTAGAACAGTGTCAGCATCCTGAAAACACATTATGATCATTTTATCACACAAGTACACTTTTTAATATTCAATACAGTATCGCATGGAACCTGTGACTACCTCAGGCCTCCTTGAACATACAGACACAGTCTCCTCATCCTCCTCAACTGATGGGCCTTCTCCCTGTGACCACTGATTAAACTCAGTTAAACTCATTAGCTTACATGACTGATTTAAAAGGTCTCATACTCACAGGCAACATGATGTCTGGTGGATCCATAAAGCATACAGAATCTTTTGTCACTATGAAACCAAACATGATAGAAAAAAAATATTTTTTTTTTACCAAAATGCACCATTACAGTAGCACAAGTACCTCTACGTGACATTACTGCTATGATGTACTTAGGCTTACAATGCCTAAGGAAGGAGGAAATCAGTTAGTCAGGAAGGAATGATGATAATAAAACACACACACACCTTTTATATACTCACTCCTTATACTACGTGATATCATTTTAGATGATGCCCCCCCCCCCCCCCCCCCCCCTCCATTCCCTCAAGGACGGGCCTCCCTTTATTAATTTCCAAAGCCAGCTCCTCTACAGGAGTGAAGCTGGCTGGTGGTGGCCCTCCCCCAGTGCCAGCAACCTCAGTCTTCTTTTTGGTCGCTGCAATTAAAAAATAAAAAAATTAAAAAACCTGAATAGTTGTAACTTCAAGCTGGCATTGATTACATATGTACATACCATTAGATTTACTTACCATTCTGAACTATATTTTTATATTTTATTTTCACCTGCTGCCAGGTTCTTTTTCCTTCACTTAAGTTGCTGCTGCATGAAAGCAATTAACGTTACTGTTATTCACACACAAACTTTGCAATGTATTGTGACACACATTCAGTGTTGATAAAGTATTTTAAATAGTTTACACCACTACTTACGCATTGAGGCGATCAGCAATTTCCTGCCAACCTTTCTCGCTTGCTTTATTTATTGCCGCTGTATTGCCTTTTTTGGTGATGACATCTTTAAATTCTTCATATGTTTCCAATAGCAAACGCTGTTCCGTTGCCGTGAACATCGCTGCTCTATCTTTTCCTTTTGTTGCCATGGTAGCCCACAGTAAATCGATTGACCCATGCTCGACTTTTCAGGACTTTTAAACAATGGCGTGCACGCGCAATTATCTAGACTATTTAAACCTGACTCAAATTAGTAAGATCACATGATCCTCAACTTACTGTTATGGAACCAATTTAAGCACGGATGTTTAGCTCGGCTCATTCAAGTCAGGTTTTGGACTTTAATCCCCGCTTTTCTAAGCGGCTTTTATGGAACAGCCCCCAGCACTGCATCACCACTGTCCATTCTATGAAACAACAATTTTAAGAAGAAGTGATTTTGAGACGCATGTACAGGTTTGTAAAAAAAAAAAAAAAAAAAAAAACACCTGCAACTTCAGCCACAATTCCATGTTCAACCACTGCAGCGTTGGTCACATCATCTCTGACCACACCATCTCCAACTGCAGTGGTAACCACACCATCTCCAGCTACTACAGGATTGACCACATCATCTCCGACCACACCATCTCCAACCACTGGAGCACAGATTATACCAGCAGTCACCTCAAGAAGAGTTAGTGTGCGGCCTGTGATCAAAAAAAGATGCCCAGTTTGTAATATCCTCATTAATAAAAGAAACACGTTGACTGCAAACACACAGAAGAGCCAATACAGAACATTAATACCACATTCCATCTTGAGAGCCAGTGCATCAACAGGACAAATGGTATATTTACAGTCCTTAAAGTTACCAAGGATCACAGTGTTCCTCTTCATATTCAGCACAAGATATGGGGAGAACACCATAAGGTCATTTGTGAATCACATGAATGTCAGGTCAACATGTAAGTTGCACAGAGGAGTGGCCTGTCATCTTACCAGTGCAAACACATCTGCTCTGTAATTTACTGCACATCCTCTGCAGAACCAGTCTCCCTGAAAGAGGAGATTTTATCCGAGATGGTGAAAGCAAAGTGGTTTAGTAATGAAAAGGAAAAGTTTTGCCTTAGTCGGCAGCAGCTTGCCAACAGCAGTCACATACCACTCTCTGTTCAAACTTCGATCAGCACCCCTGAAACAAAGAAGTTTATTTCAGTATTTGAACCCAGTGTTTCCTATTACAGCCGGTTGGGACGTGTTATGGTTGTGTATGACGCAAAATTAAACACATGGCATTGGCCCTGTGCCAAATTGTGGTGCTCATGTGTGCACAAATATATTGCAAAATGGTACTTTTTTCAGACACAACGTGACTTGTTTCAAACAGTCTTCAGCAGCGAAGTCACCACACAAAGAACCATATGCACAGTCTGAGAAGAAGGATTTCAGAGAAGACAGATCTGTTTATCCCCCAAAAGTTTAGGGGCTAAATAATATGCGATTATAATAATACCACTTTGAAGTCTACACTTTATTAAACGCTTATTTCAGACATGAAATTCTGCAAAAAATAGTTTATGTATGATGAAAAAAATGATACATTTCAGCATTAGAATAATCAGAAACATCTGCAAAGTTTTAATTAGTTTACATGGATATGACAACTAAAAATAACCTGCAGGGAACCTTCTGGGAACATTCTCTGTAGGTTGTAAAAATAAAACCTAAAAATAACCTGCCGGGAACGTTCAGGGAAGGTTCTTTTTAGGTTATAAAATGAAACCAAAAAATAAGCTGCAGGGAAGCGTTCTGGGAACGTTCTTTAAAGGTTATTAAAAAGAGACCCTACAGGGAACATTCCTAGAATGTTCTCATTTGGTTCCCAAAAAAAAAAATAAAAACAAACGGGAACCATAGGGGAAAATTCTGTGTTTGCTGGGACGTGTGTCATACAGCGCTATAGTGGCTGCTGTGTGTCAATCATGACACGTCACCATGGAAACAATAAAGGGAACATTCTAAAATAATAGTCGGCTAAAAAAAAACTCACTCTGGGTGGTCAGATAGAATATTTTAAACTCACTAGTGAAAGTGTTAAATTGGAACAACTAATTTGGTACTTAATGCACTTTAATTGTGTGGAAGTAGTGCTGAGGTCCAACTAAAGATACACTTAAGTATATTTGATTGTGTTACAGAACTATTGCAAGAGCATTTCAGGTGCACTTTAAATATCTTGCATTTAAAGACTGTAATTATACATAGATCATACAATCCTTATTAACTGCTTTGTGAATAGTTCTACAAGATATGTCATAGTGATTCTTTTCTATTTTGAAAAAATATAAAACTATTTATTTTTTTGCTTCTCTTTTTCCATAGACAAAATTGGGAAAACTAGTCAAGGATTTATCTGTAACTGTCATTCAAATGGAATATTATACAGTCCCAAACAGATATGGTGCTCAGATTCCACTCCAGACTTAAGTAAGAGATAAACTCTCAAGTCTTGATGTTGTTTGAGGAAATATGTATGAAGGTGAGGATACTGATCCTCAGCTTGTCTTGAAAAAGGAAATAGAGTTCTATAGAGGAGCCCCACCAAAATGGCTGAACTTCTACTGTGCTGAGAAAAACCATAAACCTTCTGTTAAGAGGGACATATACACAAAAAATAATAGAGCTTATACAAAAAAGAGAAACAAACCATAGCATTTCCAGCACTGATCTCTTTCATCAACCAGGCAGTGGAGGTACTACAAGTTCTCTGGGACTTGAGGAAAAAGCTCAGCTGTGCACACGTAATTGATTCAACAGATTCAAAAGCAATTGCGCAACAAGTAATACATCTGTTTAATGCAGGGGGTTCACAAAACCAGAACACAGTCCTACTATTTGTGGACAACGAAGAGACAGAAGCAAATGAGGACATGCAATTTAACTTCCTGCAAGAAAATTTGATTGAAAATATAAAACAAATCAGCGCAAGCACTCCTGTGGTCATCATTTTGAATTGCCTTCGAAAAAAGAACAAAACAGGAAAAGAGAAACTAATGTTGTGCACAAGTCTTTCGAAAGAAGAACAGGACAGTTTGAATGCCAAGCATGAAGAGGTTGTTCAGAGACATGGCAGACACAAGGAATTTTATGGCTTTAACATAATGCAGAGGAATTTCAGCCAAACGTACATTACAGAGGCCTGTGAATATCTCAAACCTTTAAAGACAAAAAAGAGACCTTGCAATGCTCAAATACTCTTTATTTTTTTGGCTGTGATTAACTCATATGTCCCAGGCTCATACCTTACTGGGACCTTGTGCCTAGTTATCCAAGATATTAAGGAGAAAGAAAACAAATCAAAGTGTGTGGGACTGTTCAAACATGCAGCTAAGAAGTTTCCAGAGGATCCATTTATTCCACAAGCTCTTGCACGTTTTTACTACATTGAACTAAGGGATTATGCAAAAGCTGCATCCTGGGCAAAAACTGCTATCCAGAGGGAACCAAATAATTCTTTTATCAGAGACACACTTGGACAAGTCTACAAAAACCAACTGAAGAACCAAAACCTTGCAAAATCTTCTAGAAACATTATACAGATTGAAGATTTAAAGCAGAGACAGAGACTGCAGAAAGGGAACTAGAACCAGTGATGCAAGAGGACGTGTGACTAACATCTCTGGTGTTTTACTTACAGAGGGCTTTTTGGCTGCATACAGGCAGCAAACACTATTCTCGACAAGCTAAACAAAGTGAATCCAGAATGGTCCAAAGTGCTCAATCAGGAAGCAAAATCTCAGAGTTTAATCCACTCTGAAAAGTGTGGAAAATACCAGTCTCTCCTCACAAGTTTAAGGCAAAGAACTGAGGATCAATGCAATTTTTTTGAGAACTTTCTAATATACTCAAAGCTAAAGATTATTAGACAAGAACCACAGTACATTTGGACAGACACTGCAGACTGCTATGAATAGTGTATAAAAGAAGAGGAACAATTTTGCAGGTCTGCTTTCCACTTTAAGCCATGTCACAAGTGTTTCTGACCTGGAGCAGATCACACTTCATATGAATTCTCAAACTGATAGTGATGCTCTAAACTACATTCTTGCCAACATCATCTTGAGTCAGAAGTCTGCAAGCTCTGAAATTTTCAGAACAGTGCCAGAGCTCCAAGACATATTACAGGAACTTTGGGAGAGACAAAACAAAAACAGAAGCCCAGAGTTTTACCTCTTGGTCCTTTTGCTGTTCTGGCCTGATGCAAAGAAAACAAGCAACACGCCAGACCTCAAAGTGTGTGTCTAATACATGCGTGAGTCATATGAGAGAACCTATCAGAAATACCTTCGCTTTCGCTACCTTGTTCCTCTCTTCTTCCTTGGGAACAGAGACTGGTTCACCAGACCGATTTCACCAGTCTCTTCACTGATAGAGAAAATAAAGGATTTCAGCGTATTCAAGAGGAGATAAAAAAATTGTAAGGTGTTTGCTTGAAGAGGTCCAGACCAAACTGAAGTTTCACCTCACAATCCAGCCAGTGTGTACAATACAGACCTGGTCTCCTTCTACCTTGGCTTTACCATCAGAGGACCTGTCGCCTACAACATCAGATATGTTAAGAAATGTATGTTATTATATTCATAGAACCTTTTTTAGTATAAGTTCTTGAATGTTGTGTTTACCTTTTTCTCCCACTTACACACAAAGCATCAGTTTGTGTCTAAAGCAAAAGAAAAAAAAAAAAAAAAAAATTGTCTTTTTCTTGCAGCTGCTCAGTTTGTGGATAAACACAAAAAGAATATCATTGAGCGAGTCAAGAAGGTGGATTTTATCATAGATGACCTTCGTCCACTGATTCCCACTGAGCAAAACTTCATGGCACCATCATGGCAGCTTCAACAAACAATGAAAAAATGTAAAAACTATACTCTATTCTGTCAGCAGGATATGAGATAAAGGACACCTTTTACCAGAGCCTTTTAAAGAATGAACAAGACCTTATTCAAGATTTGACTAACTTTGGGAAGAAGAGTTCGTTAGTTGTGCAGTGTGTTGTAATGTACAAATATAGCCATATTTGATAAACTTCAAACAGTGTTGCGCTGTGCTCAACAAATATTTGACATTAATTTTAAATATTTCTGTTTTTGATTTTTGTCCTAACAGACTTTAAGATCATAACGATTTGTGTATTCTTTGCCTGACATGGACTGAAATTACTTTAAATGTATAAGCACAGGTTCTAGTTATTGTATATGGGTTAATGGCACTCTTCAATATTTGTATTATGCTCTTTTCACATAGTAATCTGCTGTAGTAAGACTGCATTTATTCCAATAAAAGCAATGTTCCATAAACTCACTTCTCAAGGTTATATTTTGAAACAACAACAATAAGCCATTTAAGGTTAAAAAAAAAAATAAATAAATAAAAAAAAGAAAAGAAAAAGAAAATCTCTCCAGGTCATTAACCCCTTCACTTTTTATTCTTAATATTTACACACTTGCTTACCATGTCTTCAACTATCTGATATTCCGATTCACGTCGCAGGTAGTTGAGAGTGCAGGTGGCGATTGCGAGTGACATTGTAATTTGGTTTCTTTTTTCTTGTCTTCACCACCTGGCTACTGTTGTAAAAGGTTGAGAGATTCAATTAAAAAAATAATAAATATACAAAATAAAATAAAAAAATAAAATAGACTGCAAATGACGTCACTTGCGGAAGTGCAGGCGTCTGAAATTGCAGGTGCATGTCTGCAGCCAGACCCTATTGGGAAAAAAGTTAGGAGTCCTATGATAATTTAATTATTTACTCACTTCCTCTCAGATCTTATATAAATGGTTGTCAAGGCTGTAAATAGGTGCATGTTTTTAGAACATGTTTGAGAACTTTCATGTTGTCGATATGGACCTTTTTTTGCAGCTCGAAGCTAAAGGAATTGTGGGTAAAAGGTTTGTTCAGTTTCTGGATTGACTTTAGGGTTAAAACACTGATTTGTCACCATTGTGAGTCTCATTAATACAGCAGTCAACATTTGAAGTGGATCAAAACCTTTTATCAAAGCAGTCCTAAAAGCAAAATAATACATGTTTTTGTCTTAGAAAACCTTTCATTAACTTTTATTTTATTTATTTATTTATTTTTACTTTTTTTCAAATGTAGCTATACAATGCATTTTTCTTGTTTTACTAAAAAGGTCATTTTTGGTAAATAAATACAAAATAAAAGTATAATTAAGTATTGATCAGCATTTATCATTGTTACTGTAAAGGTTGGGGTGGGCTAGCAATGTAATACATTCTTGGGTAATCTCAATTTTTAAGTAGTAATACTTACCAATTTTGAGTATAAAATCAACAGTCTTCTTCAAAGGCCGAGAAATGCCACTACCACAGCTACCACACATCTCCTTTGTGCAGACATTGCAAACACTAAAATAAACCATATTAAGTATAGGGTTGTGGAGTCACTGATGCTATGAGGTGTTAGTGCACCCGTCACTCTTGCCTGTTTTTGTTTTTATTGCAGAAACTACAAGATCAGGGAAAGATGGTTGCATCCTAAACAGCAAACAAACATAATGAAAAAATAAATAGCATGGATTTCCTACATCACAGTATGAGTTTATATACACTGAAAAAAAGCACATTGACAAGGTTAAATATATTTGAATAATTCATCATAATGGATAAAAATATACTTTTTTGTTTTCTGTAATCCTGAGCGATGAAACAAGAGAGTTTTAAATTTAACAAGAAAAAGAGGGGGGAAAAGAGATTTAAGCCACTTTTGCTTATGGATGAAAAATTTTGCACATAAAGAAATTAACATATTCAAGAGTCAATGATTTTGGGGGGGTTTTTTGTAATTAAAAATATATTGAGGATAAAATTGTGGGTCAAATATAAGAACTCAGATCAACCCAAAGTATATTGGATATACTTTAATCACAAAATAAATAACCATCTGTTTCATCAAGAAGACCACAAAATGAGCAAATTTCATCAATATCAAGATATTTACAGATGGATGAATTAAACCTGTTGCTCATATGTTTTAAGTTGTTGCGCTTGTTATAATGTCGTAAGTCACACGATAACTTAAACATTGCGGATGATGTCCAGATCGAATTTACAGTTCATGAATTCAGATATAATGCATAAATCTTTTAGCGCTTGTTAAATAAATACTAAATTAAAGTTTAGTATTCATTCAGTTTTCAGAAGCATATAAATATTAATCCTGTAAGGAAAAGAAATGTTATTAATGATTAATTAAGACAAGTCTTCAACAGAGTGAATCATGTTTTTAATAATGTAATCACAGAGACATACAAAGATCTTTAATGTTTTGTTTCAGAAAAGAAAATCCATGTGTTGGTTTCAGTCTCTTGACTGATGTACAATTAAGAAAAAAGCAAAAGAAAATGAGCACCAAATGAAAGGCGAAAAAAGCTACAAAGTAACAAGAATGCTACCAAAAGAAAGCACCATGAAAACCTGAAGGAGAATGGCTTCATTTCAAGAAAAGCAATCATATCCATCAAAACGTGTTGATATTCTACAATACAAATACATCAGCAAAATATAATAATTAAAAAAAAAAAAAAAAAAAAAAAAAGAAACACAGTTGACAATCACAACAGAACTGAAAGACGTAAGGCACATGCAAACCAAACAATTATAAAAAATAACTTGTCAGCACATCATAAAATGCCACAGATGTATGTTTGATGAATATAAAGAAATATCTACCAAATATACGAAGACTTGAATTTTTTATTGGCATTGACGTCTCAATTGCAAACACTGAGGAAGACTATACTAGGTAGGGTTGTGGAGTCAGTGATGCTGTAAGGTGTTAATGCTCCTGTCTCATTTTTTTTTTTTTTTTTTTTTTTTTGGAGAACTTGTATACAAGATCAGTGAAAAAGTTGGTTGTATCTTAAAACACAATGCCAAAAAAAAAATAAAAATAAAATAAAATATAATAATAATATATATATATATATATATATAATATATATAATATATATATATACTGTTAAAAAAAAAAAAAAAGCTCAATGACAAGGTAAATATCTTTGATAATCATAATGATTATCATAATGCATAAACGTGTGTGGGATCACTTTGTGCGTGAACAGAGTTTAAGGACATCCCATCTACCTCAAACGAATGTCTTTTGGATCAGGCGAGTTATCATCATCTTCTCATCTGTAAGAAAACACATTCACAAAAGGGTAAAATTAATGAGGAGGTCCGATGTTTTAGTCAAACAAAAATAAAACTCAATGAACAAAAACAATTATTGTAAGCATTTGTGACACAGTTCTTAACACAGTTTACAGGTGCACTTAGGGCACTAAAGAGACATTTCTGTTGACTGTGAAAAACACGAGTGTGATGATGCTCTGGGTTTCTGATCAACTGTGTAAAGATGCCATAAACCTGCTGCAGGAGGCATGAGAACTGCAGATGTGAACAGAGCAATAAACTGCAGCATCTGTAATGTAAGACACCTAAGACTGAAGCACGGCTGATCATCATCCTTACTCTGCCAAACCACATGTGACCATATGAACCCTCATGTGCTTGAGAAATTGTCTTCAGCTGCTGGACACACAAGAAACATTTGATATTGACTCTCTTCCCTTAAAGGAGAAGTCCACTTCCAGAACAAAAATTTACAGTACCCATCCCATTGTCATCCAAGATGCTCATGTCTTTCTTTCTTCAGCCATAAAGAGATTATGTCTTTTGAAGAAAACATTTCAGGATTTTTCTCCATATAATGGACTGCTGTGGTGCCCTGATTTTGAACTTCCAAAATGCAGTTTAAATGTGGCTTCAAACGATCCCAAATGCTGTTGTAAACAATCCCAATCGAGGAAGAAGGGTCTTATCTAGCAAAGAGATCGGTTATTTTCATAAAAAAAAAAAATAAATAAATAAAAAATACATGTTAAATACTTTTAAATCTCAAACGCTTGTCTTGTCTTACTCTGCCTGTGTATTCTGGCTGAAGACAGTTAGGGTATGTCGAAAAATCTCCAATCGTATTTTTTCCCTCAACTTCAAAAATCATTTCAAAATCATCCTACATCACTGCAGAAGTACCGACCCTGTCTTTGCAAAATGAATATGCAAAGAAGATCACCCTTAACAAAAAAGGTAAAACAGCGTTTACCTTAAGTTAAGGGAGAACATGAGATTTTTTGACATGCCCTAACTGTCATGAACCAGAAAAAAAAAAAAAAAAAAAAAAAAAAAAAAAGTTCAGTCAGAGCGAGACGAGACGAGCGTTTGACATTAAGTAGTATATAAATTGTATCTTTTTTTTTTTTTTTTTTTTTTTTAAATAACCGTTTCCGGTATTGTTTACAACCACATTTGGGATAGTTTGTAGCCGCATTTAAACTGCATTTTGGAAGTTCAAAGTCGGGGTCTCTATATGGAGAAAAATCCTGAAATGTTCTCCTCAAAAAAACAATTTCGTTACAACTGAAGAAAGAAAGACATGGACATCTTGGATGACAAGGGGTGAGTTCATCATCTGTCAATTTTTGTTCTGGAAGTGGACTTGTCTTTTAATGTTCAAAAATTTATTCCTAAACCTGCAAATACCATCCTGCATCGCTTTGCGGAAGTGAACGTGCAAAAAAGGTCAAACGCCCTTAACAAAAAAGGTATAATGGTGATGTAGGTTAACTTTAAAATTGGAGGAGAAAATGAGTTTTTCGACATACCCTAACTGTATTGATCCGGATTACACACAGTACATATGCGCATGGCAGAGCTAGACAAGGCGAGCATTTGAGGTTAAAAAAATACATTTTTTTTTGGTGACCAATCACTTTGCTAGATAAGACCCTTATCCCTTTGCTGGGATCGTTTAGAGCCCTTTGAAGCTGCATTTAAACTCGTGGACACCATAGAAGTCCACTATATGGAGATAATTCCCAAAATGTTTTCCCCAAAAATAAGTTTCTTTATGACTGCAGAAAGAAAGGCATGAACATCTTGGATGACAATGGGGTGAGTACATTATCTGTATTTTTTTGCTCTGGAAGTGAACTACTCTTTTAATACAATGTCTTAAACTGCGTTAAATGGACATTTTCATTATTATAAACTTGAAATATTGTTATTTAAATATCACATCTAGAATTCTTTAAACTGATGTAAATTGCAGGAATCAGGGAGCCACTGTTAGGCTAATATGGGTGGCATTGAAATTACTTTTGATTTAATTTTTGAATTTTTTTTTTCAAATACAAACTGTGTGTGTTTTGCCTCGAGAGCAACCATACATTTGTGTTGTTTTGCTTTCTTTTTATATATTCTTAATTTATTCATTCATTTATTCATTTATAATCATTAATCATTTTATTATTCCATTTAATCATATAATCATTTATAGATGATAAATTATAGATGATAGATTTTATTGATTAGTCATTTATATTATAGTTGTTTTTTATATATATTTTTTCCATTGTTGTTTAGTCTTATGACAGTGTAGTTTCAAGAGCTGTTTGTTTTCATGAATAAGAGATCAAGGGAATGTTTATAGAAACTCAAGGTTTATGGGATGTTGTTGTGAATCAGTTTGGTATAACAATACTTGTTGAATTTGTGTTCTTCAGATGAAGTCTGAGCATTGAGACATATGCAACTAAGACTATTCAATATATTCTGCTCCTTTTATCATCATTACTTCGTCTCCTGCTTCTGCTCTTTACTTTCACTGGCTTTTTCCTCAGTCAACTTCTTGGCTGGCAGAAAACTGTTAATAGTGTTTTGGGTATTTTTGGGTACCAGACAAGACCTCCTGTTAACAGGGTTTGGGTATTAGACTACTCTGCTTACGAGTTGTTCTGTTACCAGACAAACCAATATTTTCTGATGGGATCTGTGTGGCATCCGGGGCTGGATCTTAATTGTCTAGGCATGGAGACAGCGATCTAACACAATCGATTTTTACTTTCACTTTCGAGATTTGCGATCGCACTTGCTCTGTAGAGCGGCAGTACTTATCACATGTTTTACAAGATTAGATGCTTGTCAGTGGTGCTCAGGATCTGTAAATCAATCACCATCGTCCTCAGTCATCTCTCCTTACTCTGTTTATGGGGTAAGTGCAATTTTATATACTGTAACGTAACAGGCTACCACTAGCAAGCAGCTAAACATGTCTCTTTAGTGGCTCACATTTAGCGCCCAACAATATTTGGGTGCTGTTTGTGTTTTTGATTGTTTTGACACTGCCTCACTGGTAAATATCTGCTTATGTGTTAATGCTATTGAATTCATAAAATGGTATCTTGTTAAATCAGCTATATGTAATACTTACATTCTGAGACTTTAACGCACAGCAGCAACCAGCAGAACGGCAGCAACAACTACTCCTGCTACAGCAGCTGCAAGCACACCTGAATGTGGAACAGCTAAAGACAGACAGTCATTATTATTAGAGAGTGAATGATAATAAATCCAATATTTACCAATATCTTTAAATGATATTTACTGCTCTGGCTGTGTTCATGGTGTGTGTGTGTGTGTGTGTGTGTGTGTGTGTGTGTGTGTGTGTGTGTGTGTGTGTGTGTGTGTGTGTGTGTGCGCGCGCACACTTGGATGCGTTAACCACAAAGCACAAATTATAAGGATGGAAGACTATACTTTCACACGCATCGCATCACCTTCACTTTCTACTTTAGTCATCAGTTTGCACGATACTGATTTAACTGCAACCACAAAAACACAACACAGCATCACAGCACATTCAGCTCAATAGGAAGCAGCATTGATCAGGGAAACTGGCTGATGTTACAAATTTTGCATGTTAACAACATCAAAGTGTTACTGACTCGAAACATGCTTTTTAAACAGTTCACAACCCAACACATACTGGGTTGTAATGTTTTTTTTTTTGTTTTGTTTTTTTAATTCCTGTAAGGAAAATGCTTTGAATGACTGTTTCTGTTATTTACTCACCATTGATAGAAACTCTGAATCTCTTGACTCTGGTGATACTGAATTCGCTGCTGATGATGATGATCTTGAGTTTATATTCTCCAGAGTCTGTGATTCTGATGTTTGTGTTGGTCAGAGATTCAGTCTGATGATCCAGTTTCAGTCTGTCTCCGAATCTTTCTTTACACTGATCCTCTGTACAGATCTTAATCTGATCTCCAGTCATTTCAGCAATGAGAGTATCATTTAAATACCACATCATCACATCATTTGGGTTTTTCATTACACCAAGATCTAAAGTGACAGACTCTCCCTCCTTTATTTCATATGGTTCAGTAGCAGGAACATCTGAAACACAAACCAACAGCTGCTGGAGGATCTTGTATTTTAAACATATATTTTAAACTGCATTCAAACAAACATTAAATGACTTACCTGTGATGGAAACATTGAAGATCTTTTCACTGTCACTGCTGCTGCTGATTTTTAGTTTATATTCCCCAGAGTCTGTGTTTGTGATGTTTGTGATGGTCAGAGATCCAGTCTGATGATCCAGCTTCAGTCGGTCTTTGAATCTCTCAGTTTCATTACTACACTGAACATCTGTACAGTTAAAATTTAGATCTCCATTTATTTGAGCAATGCGATCTCCGCTGGCATACCACTTAATACTCTCTTGGTGCTTTGTTTCAACCTGAGTGTGTAGAGTGACTGAATCTCCCTCCATCACTGACACTGACACTCTGTCTGTATAAACACCAGACACACCTGAAGAAACAAATATAACATATATATATATATATATATATATACATATATATATATATATATATATATATATATATATATATATATATATATATATATATATATATATATATTATATATATATATATATATATATATATATATATATGTATGTATGTGTGTGTGTGTGTGTGTATGTATATGTATATGTATATATACACATACATACATACAGTGGGTACGGAAAGTATTCAGACCCCCTTAAATTTTTCACTCTTTGTTATATTGCAGCCATATGCTAAAATCATTTAAGTTCATTTTTTTCCTCATTAATGTACACACAGCACCCCATATTGACAAAGGCACAGAATTGTTGACATTTTTGCAGATTTATTAAAAAAGAAAAACTGAAATATCACATGGTCCTAAGTATTCAGAACCTTTGCTCAGTTTTTAGTAGAAGCACCCTTTTGATCTAATACAGCCATGAGTCTTTTTGGGAAAGATGCAACAAGTTTTTCACACCTGGATTTGGGGATCCTCTGCCATTCCTCCTTGCAGATCCTCTCCAGTTCTGTCAGGTTGGATGGTAAACGTTGGTGGACAGACATTTTTAGGTCTCTCCAGAGATGTTCAATTGGGTTTAAGTCAGGGCTCCGGCTGGGCCATTCAAGAACAGTCACGGAGTCGTTGTGAAGCCACTCCTTCGTTATTTTAGCTGTGTGCTTAGGGTCATTGTCTTGTTGGAAGGTAAACCTTTGGCCCAGTCTGAGGTCCTGAGCACTCTGGAGAAGGTTTTCGTCCAGGATATCCCTGTACTTGGCCGCATTCATCTTTCCCTCGATTGCAACCAGTCGTCCTGTCCCTGCAGCTGAAAAACACCCCCACAGCATGATGCTGCCACCACCATGCTTCACTGTCGGGACTGTATTGGACAGGTGATGAGCAGTGCCTGGTTTTCTCCACATATACCGCTTAGAATTAAGGCCAAAAAGTTCTATCTTGGTCTCATCAGACCAGAGAATCTTATTTCTCACCATCTTGGAGTCCATGCGGGCTTTCATGTGTCTTGCACTGAGGAGAGGCTTCCGTCGGGCCACTCTGCCATAAAGCCCCGACTGGTGGAGGGCTGCAGTGATGGTTGACTTTCTACAACTTTCTCCCATCTCCCGACTGCATCTCTGGAGCTCAGCCACAGTGATCTTTGGGTTCTTCTTTACCTCTCTCACCAAGGCTCTTCTCCCCCGATAGCTCAGTTTGGCCGGACGGCCAGCTCTAGGAAGGGTTCTGGTCGTCCCAAACGTCTTCCATTTAAGGATTATGGAGGCCACTGTGCTCTTAGGAACCTTAAGTGCAGCAGAAATTTTTTTGTAACCTTGGCCAGATCTGTGCCTTGCCACAATTCTGTCTCTGAGCTCTTCAGGCAGTTCATTTGACCTCATGACTCTCATTTGCTCTGACATGCACTGTGAGCTGTAAGGTCTTATATAGACAGGTGTGTGGCTTTCCTAATCAAGTCCAATCAGTATAATCAAACACAGCTGGACTCAAATGAAGGTGTAGAACCATCTCAAGGATGATCAGAAGAAATGGACAGCACCTGAGTTAAATATATGAGTGTCACAGCAAAGGGTCTGAATACTTAGGACCATGTGATATTTCAGTTTTTCTTTTTTAATAAATCTGCAAAAATGTCAACAATTCTGTGTTTTTCTGTCAATACGGGGTGCTGTGTGTACAATAATGAGGAAAAAAGAATGAACTTAAATGATTTTAGCAAATGGCTGCAATATAATAAAGAGTGAAAAATTTAAGGGGGTCTGAATACTTTCCGTACCCACTGTATATATAACGAATGCAAACAGTAGATGAACATCATTGATTTACACATTCACATATGTAAGTCTCATGAATGATCTTACTCAGCACAAAATCTACTTCCTCATTTATATTTCACCCCCTTTCTTGATTTTAACATTCAATTATCACACATTTTCATTATAAATACTCATTATAAATATTACATAGATGACTAGTACCCACAAAAATACACAAGATAAATATGTTACACCGCATAAAGACATTACAGTGCAGTGTTTTAATTCAAATATTTTTTAGTCCTAAATCACCCACGGAAAATAACGTGTAGGCAACATTTATGCCTCCATTTTATGAATTTGCCAGAAGCTTTTAACCAATGAGACTCATTACATCCAAACAGATTCAATCTCATTTCAACTGCGATAGCAACATTTTTTATTGTTAAAATGTATTTGACTGACCATCAATTTCTATGAACAGTGTTACACTTTGTTACGTATAGTCAAGACACTGGTGGAAAAGAAATTGTAAGATCTCACCATGGTCGAATAAAAACCAAACCACTGCAAGTACATTAAAGAAAAGCTCCATTATCACAATTTTCGCCCCCTCAGAAAACGAATAGAAATCCTGAAGCGTAAGTGGTGCTGTTCTTTAATGGCGTGAAAGTAAAGTGAAAAGTAAAACTTCGAGTCCCACATCTCTTTTATAGATCAGTGGCTGCGACAAGCTTTGATCTCGCCGGCATCGCCGCCACGCGGTCACGTGATTCAAGGAGCTCTACAAACAAACCAAAGTTGACAGTACATTTGAATGTGTTTAAGTAGGATAGACACGACAGCTTCACTATACAGGTATTTGCAGCAATTTTTGATAAACATTGCATTGATTTTTACGTCTATGACGAGGCAACCCTTACGAAAACTGAATATGGTTTTACTACAAATAAAACCCAAAAAAAAAAAAAAAACATGGTTACTATAGTTAAACCAAGGTAACCACAAATTAACCATGATCTTACCTACACTTTTACTAAAATAAAACCTTAATTTTCATAAAGGTTAATGTGGTTTTCTTGTATTTAACCCTCAGGTATTGCTTACTTATAATGTTATATATATAATATATATATATATATATATATATATATATATATATATATATATATATATATATATATATATATATATATATAATATATATATATATTTTTAAGGAGTTTATTTAATACAAAATACTATTTGTCCAATAATTATGATCCATTAATGACTTAAAATATATTATTTTATATTTATATTACAATTAGTGTAGTATTTAATGTTAAATGGAGAAAAGGGTTTTAAATTCTAATGCAAAGAGGCAAATTAGAGCCATTTTGTGGTCGAAAAAAATCTCATTTTTCATTTGTAATGCCATGGTTTACCCACTAGGTACCTGTATGGATCTTTACTAAATATACATCTAGAATATTGCAGGTCATACCTGCTTACTTATTTTTAAGTTTTTCATTTGAATAATTATTTAGAAATGATTAAACACTATATTTTTAAATGTGAAATTTAAAAAGTTATTAACTTACATCCTTTTTTAAACGATACTCGTATTAGTACACAAAATGAATGCAAGCAAATACTGGAAAAAAAAAAAGCATTCAGCTGTATTTTTATCCCCTTATATGTACAGTATATACATATAAATAGATATGTTATCGAGATCGCCCCCCACTCAAAGAAAAAAAAAATTCTCACTCCAAGCTGAACTTAAAAGTTGGCAACCCTGAAATATTACTGTTTTTGTGTTACGGAATGCAGTTTTAAGAGGTTTTCAGGCAAGAATGTACTTGTTTATAGTTTAAATATTCAGTTCGTTAATAAAGATAACATCTATTTGAAAATTTGCTTCGACGTTTTCGGACGTGACAGCTCCATATCGTCAGCGGGCGTTCTGAACTCATCAATCCCGCCCGAGAGCGCCTCAGCTCGGCCAGATCTTCTGGAATTTACCGCTGGCTTTGATGTCTCTGTAATGGTTACACATGAGATATAAGTCGATATGGGTAAATCTAACGGCAGTCTTTGGCCTCATTAATCTATTATTTGTTCCAGAGAAGAAGATAGTTTTGACAAAATCGCGTGTTTTTAGGAATTAGTAACGAAGCTTGCGGTTTGATATTCGGATTTCTTTTGGCCATAAATACACAGCGCGCTGTCATAAACATGCAAATAATCCCGAATGTCGTTCTCCATGATTTGTGAATTCTGGTGATGCTCTGCCTTTTGGCACAGATCAGTTTTTTTTTTTTTTTTCGATGCGACTCTTAATTTTATAATGCTTATACCTCCGAAAGTTGGAAACTTAGCAGACTGAAACCAGTGTGATCTTAACCAGCATGATCTGTGAATTTTTTCACAGCAAAGCTCTTGTCCGTAAACCCCTTGGTAAGTCCGCTATAAGGAATGTGAAAAATAGGCGCTCTTCATGTTTAACGTGTTTTACCAATAAACACGCAGACTGCTCAATTACAAAAACATTGTTTTAAAGTCAAACTCGATTTGTGAAAACTTTCACAATCGCTATTTATTGCGTATCAGTGTTTCTTTATGCTCTGCTCTCTTTTTATTCTATCTTAATGTCACACGGTGAATAACGGTTTTCCAAGCCCTTAGATAAATCTTACACGTCTCTAATAGACTATTGTTATTTGTGGCATCTTCAAATTTAAGCTTTGGTTGTTGTACCCTTCCTTAAGTCTTGGCTTCAATTTGCTGATTTAAGGAAATGTTTCACAGTATATTTTTGTCATTTGATCCTTCCTGAGCCCTTATGTACTATTCTGATTTGTGACAAATTTCACAGTGCAATTTTGGACAGTTAACCCTTCACTGATTCAATTACATCACAATTTTGATTTGTGAAAACTTTCACAGGTCAGTACTGGTCAGCTAACCCTTCCCTGAGTCAAGAACATCACTATTCTGATTTGTGAAACCTTTTGCAAGTCAGTACTGGTCAGCTGAACCTTCCCTGGGTCATGTACATCACTATATCACTATTCCCCATCACTATAAGTTTTCACAAATAAGAATAGTGATGTTCTTGAAAAATATACTGTGAAACATTTCCTCTCATCAGCAAATTGAAGCCAAGACTCAAGGAAAGGTACAACAACCAAAGCTTAAATGTGAAAGATGCCACAAATCACAATAGTCTATTTAAAGACGTGTATGATATATCTAAGGGCTTGGAAAACCGTTATTCACTGGAACAGCACCGTGTGACATTATGATAGAAGAAAAAGAGAGAAGAGCATAAAGAAACACTGATACGCAATAAGCTGCGATTGTGAAAGTTTTCACAAATAGAGTTTGACTTAAAAACAATGTTTTTGTAATTGAGCAGTCTGCGTGTTTATTGGTAAAACCCGTTAAACATGAAGAGCACCTATTTTTCATATTCCTTACTATAGCGGACTTACCAAGGGGTTTATGGACAAGAGCTTTGCTGTGAAAAAATTCACAGATCAAGCTGGTTAAGATGACACCGGTTTCAGTGTGCTAAGTTTCCAACTTTCTGAGCTGTAAGAATTATAAAATTAAGAGTCACATTGAAAAAAAACTGATTTCGGCCAAAAGGACAGCATCTCCAGAATTCACAAATCATGGAGAATGACATTCGGGATTATTAGCATGTTTATGACAGCGCGCTGTGTATTTATAGCCAAAAGAAATCCAAATATCGGTGTTTAACCTCAGCTGTTTAACAGTCAACTTTAGATTTAAATTTGTGGCGGAAGTAGTTCACACAAAAGAGGGCTTTTAAAGACACTCCGTAGTTATTTTGTTTATGTATTTACACACTTGTGCCGTCGAACTGTTGTATAAATGCAATATCACACTCGTAGACTTGAGATATGGCTGTATATCGGCACTCGGTCTCGTACCTATGGCAAATCACAGCCGTGCCGATATACAGCTATATCTCAATTCTACTCGTCTGATATTGCTCATATATATATATATATATATATATATATATATATATATATGAAGAGTTCAGATGCAAAACCAGCTAAAAGCCATCTCGGTCAAAAATTAGAGGATGATACTTAGTGAATGCTCTTTGACTCCATCAAATACTTTTTCTTCAAACTCTGTAAAATACTAGCCTCAGCCCACATCTGCCAAGCCACAGCCTGCACTTGTCACGTCTGCCAAGCCACAGCCTGCACTTGTCACGTCTGCCAAGCCACAGCCTGCACTTGTCACGTCTGCCAAGCCACAGCCTGCACCTGTCTCGTCCGCCCCAGGGCCTGCTCACGCCATGCCTGCCGCCCCAGGGCCTGTTCAAATCAAATGATGGCTGATCCTCCAGTGAAAAGTCAGGGTTGCACTTTCAGTGCCAAGTCAAGTGACAGCTGTGTTTCCTGAGCCACGTCAAGTTACAGCTGTTCTCCATGAGTCAAGCCAAGTTACAGCTGTTGTTCCTGAATCAAGCCAAGTTACAGCTGTTGTTCCTGAATCAAGCCACGTTACAGCTGTTGTTTCTGAGTCAAGTCAAGCCACAGCTGATCTTCCTGAGCCAAGTCAAGTCACGGCCGACCTCCCTGAGTCAAGTCAAGTCAAGTCACGGCAGACCTCCCTGAGTCGAGTCAAGTCAAGTCACGGCAGACCTTCCAAAGCCACATCACGTCTCAACTGATTGTCTAGAGCCTCGTCACGTCTCAGCTGACCCCCCCAGAGCCTCGTCACGTCTCAGCTGACATCCCAGAGCCTCGTCAGGTCTTAGCCGTCACTCCAGAGCCTCACCAGGACTCACCATCAGTCTGCGCCTATGCCCCCGGAAGTAGCGTCTCCGGATGCAGAACCTCCTAAGGGGGTGACGTCCTCCTATGAACTCTCTGCCCATCATGTCACGGCCAAGGAGGCCAATCACGAACCCTCTGTTCTGCTATGGATGTTATTGGTTGGGTATCTTTGCTCCTGTCTGCTCTGCCTGCCCCGCCATGGCTCCTTGCTCCGCCATGGCTCCAGGTTCCTCGGAATCTAACATGGTGGACTTCGGCCCCAGTGCTCCACAGCCCAGGTCCTCCAGTGTTTCACTGTCTGCCACTGCTCCACAGTCCAGGTCCTCCAGTGCTTCACTGTCTGCCACTGCTCCACAGTCCAGGTCCTCCAGTGCTTCACTGTCTGTCCCTGCTCCACGATCCAGGCCCACCTTCTCTGCATGGACCTGGCCCTCCGTCCCACCCCCTGTTTTGCCTCTGTTCCCCCACCCTCCTGGACTGTTGTTGTTTTGAGCACCAGGAGTCGCTCCTAGAGGGGGGGATTCTGTAACGCCTTACCCATGGACTGCTCCCTCTGTTGCTTCTTTGGTTACTTCCTGTTTGGTGGCCATTTAAGGAGGCCTATACCAAACAGGCCTTCGTGAAGTAATGTTTGGCCTGTGCGGACTCTACCAAGCATTTTTACTGTTTCATTGCCTTGTTTTGTTATTGCCACGGTTTTGTTTCATAGTCATAGTTTTGCCTTGTTTCTTTGCCATAGTTTTGTCTAGTTTCATAGCCTTGTTCATTTGTTACTTTGGACTGCTCACTGGTATTTTGACGTTCTGCCTGTTTTCTGGATTATGCTATTGTTTTGCCCTGGATAACACTGTTTGTTTGGAGATCGACCCTGCCTGTCTTGATTACGATCTGTTCAATAAAGCTCGCATTTGGATCTATCACGCTTCTGAAGAGTCCCGTTACTATATATACATATATATATATATTATCAGTAATATAAAATGTTACATTATTTAAATGACTTTGTAGAAGATAAAACTCTCAGAAGCTTTAATCAGTGTAAAATCTGTTCATCAGGTGTGTTTGTTGGTGTCTGTGATGGAGGGAGATTCAGTCACTCTAAACACTGATATTACTGAAATATATGAAGGTGATGACATTCTGTGGAAAGATAGAATTAAAACATCTGTCATAGCTAAAATTAAAAAAAAAAAAAAAAAGAAAAGAAAAGAAACTCTTCTCCACATGAGATTCCTGATGGGAGATTTAGAGACAGACTGAAGCTGGACAATCAAACTGGATCTCTGACCATCAAAAACATCACAGCTGAACATGCTGGAGTTTATAAACTAGATGTAAGTGGAGCGAAACTGACATCAAAAACACTCAGTGTTTCCGTCTATGGTGAATAGAGATGTCATTTGTCCTGTCCTTCAAATATCCTTGTATTATTAAAGGAATATCCAGTACAGATACAACACTGATAATAAATGAGTTTCAAATCAGCATATTAGAATGATTTCTGAAGGATCATGTGGCACTGAAGACTGGAGTGATGATGATAAATGTTTTTAAAATTAAAAACATTCTAAATTGTAAAAATATTTTTTCTGTATTTTAGATCAAATAAATGAAGGTTTTTGAGCAAAAATATTACATTATGAACTGGTACAAATTAGAACTTTTTTACATATTCAAATGTTTATTCATTTTGTATTTTGAGATGATGGAAACACTCACTGACCGTCATCCTTTTTATTCTCTGATGTTTTACAGCTCGTCAGCCTGTTCCAGTCATCATCAGTATCTCTTCACAGTGTTTATCATCACAGACGTCGCAGGTAGCAGAGAGTGCAAGTGGCGATTGCGAGTGACATTGTAATTTAGTTTATTTTTTCTTGTCTTCACCACCTGGCTACTGTTGTAAAATGTTGAGATTCAATAAAAAATAAATAAATAAATAAATAAATAAATAAACAAAAAGTAAAAATAAAATAGACTGCAAGTGATGTCACTTCCGGAAGTGCAGTTGTCTGAGAGCGCAGGTGCATGTCTGCAGCCAGACCCTTCTCTGTGAGTCAGGGGTGTACACATTGCTAATTAGGAAGCACACAGTTTTTGACCGCACGGCAGAGAAGCATGTAAGAGGGACTGTGTTTGTATGCTGTGTCTGCAAGGTATGGACTTGTGAACAAGGAACACTCACAGCAAGTGAGTGACATTTGTTTGCATCTATTTCCGCTTGCACGGACTCTGTTTATATGCGTTCAAAAACTTGCTCACTCTTATTATCAGCGGCATCGGCTTAATGGAAAGCCGTTACAGGGATGAAAGTACCATTTTTCAGAATAACATAATTGCTGATTGATTTCGCCGCACGGAAACCCATGCAGTTGGACCCTTGTTTCCTTTAACTCCCTCTCTTTCGATATCACCTTATAGCGCCTGTTGAGATGTGAGAGACAAAGATCAATTAAAGTATCCCATTCTCCTAATTCTTTGATTTTAGTGAACCATTCCTTTACTTCTCGAATTGCTCTCTCTGCAATACCATTTGTTCAAGGTAGGGAATGCTCTTCGTTAATATGACTTTATTTTCCTTGCAGAAGTCTTCGACTAATTTACCGCTTATGTTGTGTACACCATCAGCTCGAATACCTTCCATTTTCCCATTATAGCCGATCCATTCACGTAAACACTCAACTATGTTGCGTTCTAGAGCTAATTTCATCGCCCAAATCATCTTCTTCTTTGTATGATTATCGATGGCTAATAGAAAGTAACAATTTCCCTTTTTCGTGGCTGGCCTTAAAGGCCCTGCAAAATCCAAACTGACTTCCTGCCCTTCATATTGTCCTGGCAGCTTGCTCTCTTCCGCGCATTTTGCGGTCATAAACTTCCGCCATGTTTTACAATCTTTTTTCACATCCCTATATCTAGCTCTCCAATTTGGAATACTCAAATTTCTCAACCTGAGCTCCATCTGAATCATGTTGTAACTGGGGTGATTCAAATCATCATGCATTTTTTCAAAGAGCTCTTGGACTTCCTGCACTTTCACTCTGCCTATCAGCTAATCAACTTCTCTATTTCCAAGGGCTGACTCACTATCTTGCTTTGTGTGACTCACTTGGTGATACATCTCTGATTCACTCACTATTCGTTTTATTTCCTTATTTTGATCTACCATTCCTAACTTCCCTATATTAATTAAATCCTCAGGAGACATTAAATTCTCATTTCCAAAAAATTATTTCTAACTCCTGTTTTTTCCATACATGCTTATTTTTGACATTACCTTCAAAATCTTCTACCGTAATGTTTTTTAATAATTCTCCATCTAGCTTGGTTGGTTTCACTACACTTATATCAGTTCCTGTGTCAATACGGAAGTTGTTTTCATCGTAAGTTTTGTACAGTTTTTTTATCCCTTTCCTCTGTACTTAATAATGCTTGCTTCTGGGGAGACGACTCATCCTATGCTTTGGAATTTTCCCTATCCTTCTTCTTTTTGGGTTTTACTATTTCTGTTTCTTTAGTAGCATTGACCATTTCACTTTTAACCATTCCTACTTTCACTTCTGGTTTGTTTCTCTCTCTTTCTGCCATGATTCGAGTTCTCTCCTCTGGACTAAGTTTGTTCCATTTCTCTGGACTAATGTAACCTCCTCTGTCTTTATTATTCTGACTCATACTTGATCTGGATCTAGACCTTTCCCTATATTTTTTTCCTCCACTTGTTGTCTGTCTAGGGCTATTTCTGTCTACCCTCTCTTCTGTTCGCTGTGGTTTCTGCTCTCCTTTACACTCAGGATGCGCTGAGGGTCTGCTTCCTATTTCGTAACGGCTGTTAGGTTTTTTCTCACGGCACGACCTCCTATGCTGACTGTCTTTAGGCTTGTGCTGCTTGCTATTAATAGCTTTCTCTTCGTCTGCCTGAATTATTTCAGTCTTCCCGTCACAACGCAGCAGAGCTCACTCTAATTTTTCAGGGGATGTTTCAGGACCATATAGAAGGAATTCCCTAGCTCCTACTAAAGCATTTCTCTTCACACCCCTAAAGATATGTTTAAGTAATCCTTCTACACCTTTCTCTGCCATTTCCTGACAACGGTGGTCCACTGTTCCTCAAACTGCTGCTACTTATCTGTAGGGACTAACCTTTCTAAAATATTAGCTAATTTTCTCCCTCCATGCAATCCAAATTCAGCTAGTATATGAGAGTCAGTGGACTCACCTGATATTTTCATCTGTTCTCCATAGCAAACTAGTTCTCTGACTTTCCCTTTCACTGTGGTATTTTTTTTTAGTTTTGCCCTCTTCAGAATTTTCATTTTCTGATATTTCCTCATTAGGTCCTCGATGGTCGCTCTGGGTCTTTCTGCTTCAGCCTCAACTTGTCTTGGGGTTTGTATCTGTCTACTTGGGGTTACAGGACGCCTCTGTCCTGGTGTCCCTAAGTGCAAGGCCTCTAAATGCTGTCTTAATTCACTAATCTCAGCTGGTGGGCCCTCTATTATATTTCTCTGTGGCTCAGGTTCAGGAGTTCCCTCTCTAAATTGCAATTTTCGAGGTGGAGGTGGCGGCCGGACTGGAGTGGAGGCCCTCACAGGCCTCCTCTCAACCACCAGTGGCTCACCATCGGTTTCCTCCTGCTCTTCATCATCTGACTCACTAGATGAACTATTACTTTCAGCTCCAGCATCTAAATAATATTCTTCATACACCTTACTTCCTACGCCATTTTGAATTATTCTTTCTAATGCTGCTTTATTGGTCAGGTCTTTCTGTGCTAAAATCGCACGCTTTCCTCGCTGGGTCAAAGAGGTGTCAGCGAGGATCACGGTAGCGTCTCCTCCATTAAGCAAACTCCACGCTTGACCACAAGTTATACCTGGAGCATATTCTTTCTTCCACATTTCTGTTTGGTCTAATAAAGTTTCCTTTTTCCTACTCTTAGCATGTGTAGGCCGGTATGTTCCCTTTCCTAACCTAAATGTATCATAACTCCTACCGTGCTTCAGTCTAGGGAAGGGGTTTTCTACCTGATCCTTCCTGCCTCGTGATGTCTTTATGTGCTTTACCTCTGGCCACTCAGGATCTGATTCTTCTTCTACAGTTTCTATTCTAGGTTCAGATCTCCCCTGTCTAGGACTTGCCTCCTGATTTTATCCGCCTTCTCCTGCCTGCTTATCCTCATTTACTTTTTCTGTGATTCTTTCCAACACTGAGGGATCTGGATGGCAGACTATCCACGTTTTTGGCCAGTCTGTGCGATTGGTTTTTCTCAACAATGATGCTTTGAGGGTGCTCCCATTTTAACTGCATAAAATCCAAAATTCCCTCCGGATATTATTGGCATAGCCACTGTATGATACTTATTATCTCTAGCCGACGTGCATATTTTATCAATCGAGGTGTCCATTGTTAAAATAGCTGTCAATTCTTCCTGTATATCACTATTTTCACCCTTTTCATGCCCTATTGCATGTATTACAGGTTTTTCATTTGGTCCTGCCTTCTTTTGCAGTATTATATAGCTGTTCAATATCCTCTGAAGTTGTCCTAACTAACTCTGCCAGGTCTGGTCACTTAGAGCTTGAATTAAGAATTCTTTCAGGTTCAGATAATAGGTTATAAGAAATAAATCACTCTGAGTCTTGTTATAAGAGAGGTTTAAGCAAATCACCATTTGAAATGGCTTCGATTTAATAAAACAACAACTCATAAGCAATAAATTCAACATGACAGCGAGTAAGTCTTCACCCGAGGTGTGGCAAGGAGGAAGATGAAAGACTGGCATTTTATAGTCTGCCATAAGTATCACAATGTCTCCTCCTCGCACTTCCTTATGAGTCAAACATTTGATACACACACACACACATACATACATATTATTCTCTGTATGGGGGCCCCCATATTGCCATGGCAATTTCTAAGTACATGATACGTGTGGCTTCACACTTGCTCAGATGTTGCAAGTGTCATAAGTTCAACCTGGAAAACTGCAACATCAATCTGAGTGTCACAAGTTCAGACTACAAATACATTATCTTATACTGCAATCAAGCACACCCAATCTTATCTTAGTTGATCACTTTTAGTAGCTTAAGCAAAAATATACTTTCCTTTTATTGCAATATCATACTTCTGTGCTCAAATGCAACATATCTTTCATAGCTAAGAAAAATAAAATACAAGCAATCATCTTTTTTAGGAGGTCCATCTGCAAACATGTTGCAAATGCATCTCCTTTACAATATAATAACATCTGGTTTGAGCTGTTCTCACCTCTTACATACATTTTACATCTTAATAACCCTTAGAGGTGAGAGCAGTGATTTGAATTCTCAGTGTTTCCACATCTTGCATAACAGAATTTAATTCAGAATAAAAATCATTCAAAGCAATCAACTCTTTCAGCAATTTTATTATCCTCTTATTTATATCTTCTTGTTTTCTGATCAACTGAATTAACCGCCTCAGTTTAAAAATCATCCTCCAAATCGTCCTCTTATTTCTATCTTTTGCTGTAGTGTGTCAGTAGGAAATATCAGTTCACATTTCTAAACATTTATTTTGCCATTAATTGTAATAATCCATTGAGATTTTTGTTTGCACAAGGAGTCTGACAACAGCCAGTGCTCCACACAGAGATCTGATCTGACCATCATCCAGTCTGTCTGAAATGACATATATATATATATATATACACACACACACACACACACATACATATATGTGTGTATGTGTGTGTGTGTGTGTGTGTATATATATATAAATATATGAAAATAAATCTGCATTGTTTATCCTTTTAATCTTTCATTCAAAAAATTCACAAAATTCTAACCTATCATTGAAGTAAAACAATGGAAAGCAGGGGGAAAATCTCATTATGAAATAAATGTTTTTCTCTACTTCATGTTGACCACAATTATTGGCACCCAATTATTGCAACGTCCTTTATTCAAGATAACAGTTTTCTCTTTTAATGCCTGAAGAGTTTGGAGAACACCTGACAAGAGATCAGAGACCATTCCTTCATACAGAAACACTCCCGATGTTTCCGATTCACAGCTCCATGTTGGTGCTTCTTCTTTTCAGTTCACCTCACGCATTTTCTACAGTGTTTAGGTCAGGCAACTGGGACGGCCATGGCAGAAGCTTCATTTTATGCTCAGTGACACATTTTTGTGTTAATTTTGATGTTTGATTTAGATCATTGTCCTGATGGAAGATCTAACCACAGCTCATTATAGAATTTCTAACAGATGCAGTCAGATTTAGATATTTTATCTGTTGGTATTTGCTAGAATCCGTGATGCCATGTATCTGAACAAGATGTCCAGGACCCTGACAGGAAAATAAGCCCACAACATGAGAGATCCAGCAGTATATTTAACCGTGGACATGGGGTACTTTTTGTACCAAACCCATCTGGTGGGTTTGTTGCCAGAAAGCTCTTTTTTTAGTTTCGTCTGACCATAGAAGCCGGTCCCATTTGAAATTCAAGTCGTGTCTGACAACTGAATATGCTGGAGTTTGTTTTTGGATGAGCATGGAGGATTTTTCTTAAAACCCTCCTGAACAACATGTGGTGATGTAGGGGCTGTTTGAATTTTTTTTTTTAGTCTTTTGACCCCAAGACTCAAATAATCTCTGCAGTTCTCCTGTTGTGATACTTGGAGAGTCTTTGGACACTTAAACTCTCCTCCTCACCATCCATTAAGACGATATAGACACACATCCTTTTCCAGGCAGATTTGTAACAACTTTAGATGATTGGAATTCTTAATTATTGTCCTAATGATGGAAATTGGGATTTTCAATGCTTTAGCTCTTTTCCTGCAGCCACTTTCTATTTTGTGGAGCTCAAGAATCTTGTTCTGCACATCAGAACTATATTATTTGGTTTCATTCCTTGTGATGGATGATTAAGGGAATTTGGCCTTTGTGCTCCTCATATTTAACATCCTGTGAAACAGGAAGTCATGGCTGGACAATATCATATTCCTAGTCATTGTAGTGTGCTAAATAAATGCAAATATGAATGGGAACATACTTCAGAGATATTTTACTCATTATAATTTCTCAGGGTGTCAATAATTGTGCCCACCATGCATTGGAGAAAAACATTTATTTCATAATGTAAGTTTCCCCCCACTTTTAATTGTTTTACGTCAATGAAAGGATAGCATTTTGTGATTTTTTTGAATGTAAGATCAAAAAGATAAACAAAGCAGATTTATTTTCATAGTCGTCTTTGCTCATATTTACCAAGGGTGCCAATATTAGTGGAGGGCACTGTATATGATTCTATAGTGTCTTAAGGTATTTTGGATTTTTTGAAAAACAAACAAACAAACAAAAACTATATAATTGATAGAAAAAAACATTTACAGCAAACACACACACACACACACACATGTGTATATATATATGTATATATATATATATAAGGTGTGTAAAAGGGGTGTAACGATGTAACCGTCACGGTACGGGCATCTCGGTTCGGTGCATGAGACCTCACAACGAATACAGGCAATTCATCCTCAATCCAGAAGGGGGCGCCCACAGAAATGCATCTTTGTTTGATAACCACCAGCAGAAGAACAGCGAATACCAGGAGTTGCGCTCTTGACAACAAAGCCCACTACACTGTAACGAATTTCTGTAAAACTTACAGCAGAATTTTACAGCAGTGGGCTGTTTTTCTTATAATACAGCATTGCACTCTGGGGTCACGTGGTGGTTTGAGGCACACCTACAGCATAATGCTGTAAATTTCGAATCTACAGAGGTGGGATTTTCTTCAACGGTCGACAATCTTCATTAGGTGTCTGCATTAGCGGTAACCACAGATTAACAAGTCCTCTATCCACGGCCCAGTTAGCAAATTTCCATTGGCCCGGATCTGGCCTAAACCTACAGCTAAAGTGTGGCCCAGATTAGTTTTTGTTCGCCAGCCCAAAATTAGCCCATATGTTTTTAGCCAGAACTGAACCAAACCAGAGCCATAACTCTGCCTATCATGAGCCAAGTAATACATTTTTATGTGGCCCATATAGGGGCCTTGTGTTTCATTTTAGTAAGGCTGAGTTCTGTTAGGACCTCACTGCCCTAATGTGGCCCACATGCGGCTGATTGTATATGTAAAATTCGTATTAACTAGAGAGTAAATCACACACTCAGCAACAAAAATGTAAATAAAATAATTTACTTTTGTAAGTGCAGGTTAAATGCGCTTTACAGTTACTCAGTATTGAGTTAGAATATTCTTATAAATATATAACACATATATTTAACATTACAATTTTGAGTTGGAATCAATTTTTAAGAATATTCAACAGATATACTTTTAACATTCAAAAAGAAAATTATGAAATGGACAAATCTGAGTTGGAATCCATTTTTAAGAATATTCAACAGATATGCATTTAGCATTAAAAAAATTAAATGGACAAATTTGAGTTGGAAACAGTTTTTAAGAACAAATAACATTAAACTTGAGTGTTGAGCAGAAAAGAGTTGCTTAAAAGTGTGTTGGTGTTAGTAATGCTGCAGACTGTCTAAGGGGGCTCAGCAATGCACTGTTGTTTATTTATTCTCTCTTTCCTCCCACCATCTCTTTCTCCAGATAGGTGCAGTCTTTATCTGAAGTCCTTCCAGTCAGGGGATTCTGACAGTGAAGAGAAATGTAATAATTATTATCAGTATTACAAACTGAAAGGTAGACCTGCAGGATTACACTAAAAATCAAAATGCTCAACAGTGTGGGATAACCAAATACATGTAATCTGGATTATATAATCAAGTTTTTACATTTTCAAAACTATACTTACTTTTTACTTATTACATATTATTGACACAATGGCAACAAATTATTCATGATTATCTCATGAATTCTTTTTCATCTTTAAAATTTTCTTTCCTACTGCTAATATAAAGTCTTCAAGTTTTGTTGACATTCACACAAACACCATTTACTAGGCTATACTTACCTCCTGGGCATATAGCATTTGACTTGAAATACAAAAATTATTTACATTTTCTAAGTATTTTCTCAACATTGCGTCAAGTACTCGTGAACAGCGGAGTTATGCCTCTGGTTTGGTTCAGTTCTGGCTAAAAACATACGGGCCAATTTTGGGCTGGCAAACAAATACTAATCTGGGCCACACTTTATCTGTAGATTACGGCCAGATCCGGGCCAAAGGAAATTTGCTAACTGGGACATCTATAGAAAGCTTGACATGTTGTCGATCATTTGCGTTTTTGAAAACCGCTTAAAAAAAAAAAAAATGGGACTATGAAATCGGGATTACTACGTTACATCAAAGCCCATTTTAAGAAAGTTAGATGTTTTTTCTAATGGCTTCGACTGTTATCTTTCACGTCAAGACAGCCAGTATGTTTTACCACACCACAGAGCAGTAAAAAAAAACACTGAAAACGTGAAAAAAATGCTTTATAAACGTTTTCACAAATCAGTCTCTATCTAAAATAAGTGATTTTGTATTAACCCGGATTGCGTGATTATTGGAATCGGTCAGAGGGCTACGCAAACACCACATTCAACAAAGAAAAATGATCTAACTCAACGCTTTTCTCAATTCGAGTGAGACTTTTACTGGGTTTAAGCAGCGCGGTCGCGGGAGGATTTCACACATTCCCGGCCTCATAGCAGCTATAGGCGGAAAGTCTCTGGGTTCCTACGTTAAGAATCACACGCTTCACCGTTCAGTTGTGATTCACGGAAACGTCGTGTTGTTCAACACACTTTCTCGTTATTATTTTATAATGTAAATCAAATTTGCACAGGCAGTCATCTGTTAACAAGGGCGCCGAAATGAAACGCGAGTGCAAATAATGTTTATTAGGTAAACTCCAGCAACAATGAGTGCAGAAGACTGAAGAAGTGAGAAGTGCAGATTTTACCACAGTGCAGGTCCAGTGAATCCAGATCACGCTAGGAGCAATCCGAAAAGTCAAAGTATGGAATAGCGCCTATAGACCAATTTCGAGTAGACGTCACATCCAGATAGCAAGAACTTTTGGGCCAAATGTGGGCAATAGCTGGCACATATGGCTTAGATATGGCATGGCTGAACAGATATGGGCCAGATTGTTACCGTATATGTTTTGCCATAAGTTTAGAATTTGCGGGAAATTATTGCATTTATTGTAATATAATTTATTGTAAATAATTATTGCATAAGCATTTTTCACGTTTTCAGTGTTTTTCACTGCTCTGTGGTTTGGTAAAACATACTGGCTGTCTTGACATAAAAGATAACAGTCGAAGCCATTAGAAAAATCTTTTTACATTTCTTAAAATGGGCTTTGATGTAATGTAGTAATCCCGATTTCATAGTACCGTTTTTTTTAAACCATTTTAAGCGGTTTTCAAAAAATCAAGTGATCGACAACATGTCAAGCTTTCTATACGTCCCAGTTAGCAAATTTCCTTTGGCCCGGATCTGGCCGTAATCTACAGATAAAGTGTGGCCCAGATTAGTATTTGTTCGCTGGCCCAAAATTGGCCCATATGTTTTTAGCCAGAACTGAACCAAACCAGAGCCATAACTCCGCCGTTCATGAGTACTTGATGCAATGTTGAGAAAATACTTAGAAAATTGAAATAATTTTTGTATTTCAAGTCAAATGCTGTATGCCCAGGAGGTAAGTATAGCCTAGTAATTGGTGATTGTGTAAATGTCCACAAAACTTGAAGACTTTATATTAGCAGTAGAAAAGAAAATTTTAAAGATGAAAAAGAATTAATGAGATAATCATGAATCATTTGTTGCCATTGTGTGAATAATATGTAATAAGTAAAAAGTAAGTATAGTTTGAAAATGTATTTGAAAATGTAACAACTTGATTACACTGTTGAACATTTTGATTTTTAGTGTAATCCTGCAGGTCTACCTTTCAGTTTGTACTACTGATAATAGTTATTAAATTTCTCTTCCCTGTAGGTGCTGTCAGGCAGAATCCCCTGACTGGAAGGGCTTCAGATAAAGACATTGAAATTAACTTTATAAAGTGGATGCACCTGTGTGGAGAACGAGATGGTGGAAGGAAAGAGAGAATGAATAAACAACAGCGCATTGCTGACCCCCCTTAGACAGTTTGCAGCATTACTAACACCAACACACTTTCAAGCGACTCTTCTCTTTTCAACACTTTTCTTCTCAACACTCAAGTTTAATGTTATTTGTTCTTAAAAACTGGTTCCGACTCAAATTTGTCCATTTATTTATTTATTTATTTTTATTTTTTTATTTTTTTTAATGCTAAATGTATATCTGTTGAATATTCTTAAAAATGGATTCCAACTCAGATTTGTCCATTTCATAATTTTCTTTTTGAATGTCAAAAGTATATCTGTTGAATATTCTTAAAAATTGATTCCAAATCAAATTTGTCAATTTCATAATTTTTGGTTTGAATATTAATTGTGTTTGTTTTATATTCTTAAAAAATGATTCCAACTCAAATTGTAATGTTAAATATATGTGTTATATATTTATAAGAATATTCTAACTCAATACTGAGCAACTGTAAAGCGCATTTAACCTGCACTGACAAAAGTAAATTATTTTATTTACATTTTTGTTGTGTGTGATTTACTCTCTAGTTAATACAAATTTTACATATACAGTCAGCCGCATGTGGGCCACATTAGGGCAGTGAGGTCCTAACAGAACTCAGCCTTACTAAAATGAAACACAAAGCCCCTATATGGGCCACATAAAAATGTATTACTTGGCTCATGATAGGCAGAGTTATGGCTCTGGTTTGGTTCAGTTCTGGCTAAATACATATGGGCCAGTTTTGGGCCGGCGAACAAAAACTAATCTGGGCAGGAAATTTGCTAACTGGGCAGGGACGTCACTTGCAGCTGCGCAAGCATAGTGGTTGCAGAAAAACACTGGTAGCAAGTGGAGGTAAATGGGTAAACTCCATGGAATAAGAGAAATATATATATATATATATTGTGACGAGTCGGCTGCCTCCCCCCTAACTATCAGCTTCACCCCGTCGGTAATCGCCGCCCTTCACCAGGCTCCCGACGGGAGTGGGCGTGTGGGAGGAGGAGGGGCGCCGAAACATCCAGGTCTGGCGGCGTGTGATGAGGCACACCTGATGTGAATGAAGCCTCATCACCGCCGCTGTTAAAATGCCGAGCGCGCCTCTCCTCAGGAGACCGGTCTCTTCCCCGTGCATGCACGCTGGTGTCCTCGTGGGTCCAGGAAGGGGTGAAGAGGGAACCAGCGCCGCCGTAGGACGAGCTGCCGGAATCCCGCGGGTCCGGATGAGGACCGCACCCGTGACGGCTGACGGGCCAGGTTGCCGGGCCGTTTTATCCCCCAGAAGTGCCGCGTAGGTGGAGGAGGACGATGCCGCTAGAGAAGCCGCCGCCCCTCGCACCCCGGACCTGAGCGGGGAGCGCGTGCGGCCGCCGGACTCCGCCCCTTACCTGGACCCTTCCCTTTTGGAACACTACCCCTCCTTCACGGAACCCCGTCACTTCGAGGACACCAGATCCCCCTTTTGTTTTGGACACTTTTTCCCCCTTTTTGGACACTTTGTTTTATTGTTTAATAAAAGCCTCTCCGAGGCCTGACGTCACGCCCCCTGTGTCTGTCGCTTTGCTCCGCCCCCGTGACAAGTGGTGGAGAATGCAGGCATGGGCGGAGCTTAGGCAGCGCAGTGGGAATCACCTGATGACGTCAACCCCTCTCGCTCGCAAAAGTCAAGGAAGTTTCGACCCGGAGGGACGGAGAAACGACGGTGACAGCCTCCCAGCCGCTAAAGGGGTAAGTGACTTCTTTCATTTAGTAACACTTACCCTGCGGTTGGTTGAGGCTGTCGACTAAATTCCGGTTTCTCTGTCCCCGGTCCGGTGGCGTTGCGAGAGGGAGTCGCCCGGAGAGGAATCCCCGCCCACTCCGACCTCTGGAGCCTGGTTGAGGAAGGTAGCACTCCTGCGTGGGCGGCGACCGGAGGACGGGGATGTCGCTTGGGGGGGGGAATGTGACGAGTCGGCTGCCTCCCCCCTAACTATCAGCTTCACCCCATCGGTAATCGCCGCCCTTCACCAGGCTCCCGACGGGAGTGGGCGTGTGGGAGGAGGAGGAGGGGCGCCGAAACATCCAGGTCTGGCGGCGTGTGATGAGGCACACCTGATGTGAATGAAGCCTCATCACCGCCGCTGTTAAAATGCCGAGCGCGCCTCTCCTCAGGAGACCGGTCTCTTCCCCGTGCATGCACGCTGGTGTCCTCGTGGGTCCAGGAAGGGGTGAAGAGGGAACCAGCGCCGCCGTAGGACGAGCTGCCGGAATCCCGCGGGTCCGGATGAGGACCGCACCCGTGACGGCTGACGGGCCAGGTTGCCGGGCCGTTTTATCCCCCAGAAGTGCCGCGTAGGTGGAGGAGGACGATGCCGCTAGAGAAGCCGCCGCCCCTCGCACCCCGGACCTGAGCGGGGAGCGCGTGCGGCCGCCGGACTCCGCCCCTTACCTGGACCCTTCCCTTTTGGAACACTACCCCTCCTTCACGGAACCCCGTCACTTCGAGGACACCAGATCCCCCTTTTGTTTTGGACACTTTTTTTTCCCCCTTTTTGGACACTTTGTTTTATTGTTTAATAAAAGCCTCTCCGAGGCCTGACGTCACGCCCCCTGTGTCTGTCGCTTTGCTCCGCCCCCGTGACTCTATATATATATATATATATATATATATATATATATATATATATATATATATATATATATTTGTGCCTTTTGATGTCAAAATTGGAATGCAAATAATTATACAATACTGTAGTCAAAGACACCATTTAAAGCTAATCACAGACGTTTAAACGGATATACTATGGATGAAAACTGCTATGATTACTCTACTTTTAAAACATAAATTTGATTTAAACAATAGGTCTATATAATATTCACATATGCTGTTCATAGGGGATGTACTGTATTAGCCCTACAGTTACAGCATGACATATTATTTAAACTTTTTTTTTTTTTTATTTTATCTCACAATTCTGACTTTTTCCCTCACAAATACAAGTTCATTTCTACTAATTCGGACTTTATAACTCGATTTAACAAAACTAATGAGTTTGTTAATTCTAAGGGGAAAAAAGCAGAAGTGTGGGATATAAGCCGAGGGGAAAAGAGAGAATAACAAGTTGTTTTTCCTCTGTATTTGTGGGATATAATCTCGGAATTGTGAAAATAAAGTCAGGATTTTGAAATAATAAATCAAATTTACCTTTTTTATTATTTTATTCCATGGCTCAATAGACTGCCAATTGAACCGCCCATAAATACGTCATCCCGGTTTCGGATCTGTAAGACTATCCCACTATCTAATGCCAATTTCTCTGAATAACAGTGCTTATTGCTGGGTGACAAGCTCTTGTAATATGCGAATAACATTTTGAAAATGACATCTAATCAATATAATCTATACTCTTTTTAAATCTAAGTATTCTGTGCCGTATGCTTGTAATTCTCTAGCTGTAAAGGCTATCTCGCCCGGGTTTTCTGCAACCATGCTGCGCACGCATCCTGAATGTTTACAAATTGATAATTGGTCTATTGTCCCACGCGAAACAGAATCAGGAAATAGGAGGTTTGACTGAAAGCAAGAGAGGACAGGACAAAAGGGTAAAATTAATGAGGAGGCCTGATGTTTTAGTTAAACAAAAATAAACACAAACTCAAAGAACAAAAACAATTATTGTATGCATTTGTGACAGTTCTTAAGACAGTTTACAGGTGCACTTAGGGCACTAAAGAGACATTTCTGTTGACTGAAAAAGACGAGTGTGATGATGCTCTGGGTTTCTGATCAACTGTGTGAAGATGCCATAAACCTGCTGCAGGAGACATGAGGACTGAAGATGTGAACAGAGCAATAAACTGCAGCGTCTGTAATGTAAGACACCTAAGACAGAGCTACAGTGAGACAGAAGGACAGCTGATCATCCTTACAGTGCCAAACCACATGTGACCACATGAACCCTCATGTGTTTGAGAAATTGTCTTCAGCTGCTGGACACACAAGAAACATTTGATATCGACTCTTTTGCCTTAAAGGAGAAGTCCACTTCCAGGACAAAAATTTACAGATAATGTACCCATCCCATTGTCATACAAGATGCTCATGTCTTTCTTTCTTCAGCCATAAAGAGATTATGTCCTTTGACATAAACATTTCAGGATTTTTCTCCATATAATGTTCTGCTATGGTGCCCCAATTTTGAACTTCCAAAATGCAGTTTAAATGTGGCTTCAAACAATTCCAAATGCGGTTGTAAATGATCCCAATCAAGGAAGAAGGGTCTTATCTAGCAGAACGATCGGTTATTTTCATTAAAAAAAACTTTTTAATCTCAAACGCTTGTCTTGTCTTGCTCTGCCTGTATATTCTGGCTTAAGACAGTTAGAGTATGTTGAAAAACTCCAATCGTTTTTTCTCCCTCAACTTCAAAAATCATTTCAAAATCATCCTACATCACTGCAGAAGTACCGACACAGTCTTTGCAAAATGAATATGCAAAGAAGATCAAACACCCTTAACAAAAAAGGTAAAACAACGATATAGGATGATTTTTGAAGTTGAGGGAGAACATGAGATGGGAATTTTTTGACATACCCTCACTGTCATGAACCAGAAAAAAAAAAAAAAAAACAGTTCAGGCAGAGCGAGATGAGACAAGCGTTTGACATTAAGGAGTGTATGAACTGTATCATTTTTTTTTTTTTTTAAATAACCGTTTCCGGGATCATTTACAACCACATTTGGGATAGTCTGTAGCCGCACTAAAACTGCATTTTGGAAGTTCAAATTCGGGGTCTCTATATGGAGAAAAATCCTGAAATGTTTTCCTCAAAAAAACATAATTTCTTTACGACTGAAGAAAGAAAGACATGAACATCTTGGATGACAATGGGGTGAGTACATCATCTGTCAATTTTTGTTCTGAAAGTGAACTACTCATTTAATACAATATCTTAAACTGTGTTAAATGGACATTTTCATTTTTATAAACTTGAAATATTGTTATTTAAATATCCCATTTAGAATTCTTTAAACTGATGTATTGGTGTTTTCTAACAATTGCTCTGTGACAAAAGTTGCACTTTGTGTTGTCATATTAACTGTTTAGTTTATTTGGGAGTAGGTATTTAAATTGCAGGAATCAGGGAGCCACTGTTAGGCTAATATGGGTGGCACTGAAATTAATTTTGATTTAATTTTTGAATTAATTTTTTCAAATACAAACTGTGTGTGTTTTGCCTCGACAGCAACCGTACATTTGTGTTGTGTTTTGCTTTCTGAACTCTTCGAATATGGTTGTATCTGCTTGTTATATCTTGTGTTTTGTTGACAAATGGTTATGTTTAGGGGCAGGAGTTTGGATTAAATGTGTAAATAGCATAATATAAATTAAACTGTTGTGACTGTTTGCACTGAAAAAAAAAAAAGAAAAAAAAAATCACACCCCAACATATATGCAATAATAGCAATATGATTACCCAATATATAATTTAATCATCACGATAAAATTCCCAGTGCCTTTCGTGTCAGCACATTGATGCCATGGTTTCTTATGTAAAGTACTGGAGGACCCTGCACGTCGAAAAATGACGCTAAAGGGGTACCCTGTGTGTCAAGAAGTGACGCCAAAGGGGTCCTGACCAAGCGTCAATATGTGACGAGTTAGGAGTGAGAACGTGTTGGCACAGTAGCAGTTGCAGTTAGATTGGAGTTACTGAAACATCCAAAACATCCACACTTTGGACATTTCTGCCATTATCCATGTACGTATTCAACGTGTGCTGTATAATTTTACAGTTTGTTTTAGGAAGACACTATTGTATTTCTTGGCCTACCATTCACAATCTTAGAACTGAGGTCTAACAGTTATCTGTAATCAGTCTTTGTTGACCACGAATGGTTCTTATTATATTCAAGTTTACATTTCTTAGGATACAGATTTTGCTTTTATATGGGGTTATATTATTATTATTTTTTTTTTATTTTTATTTTATTTATTTCTTTTTTTTTTTGTTGCAGAAATCTAAGAAGGAGCCTGTTTATGCAAATGTCACCAAAAAACGATGATTAGCTACAACAGAATCCACTGGAGGGCCCTGATGCACACCTGATGCACACCTAGTTCATACTTATTATTTATTCTATGCCAGGATCACTATTAATTTAATTCTACTTCAAGTTTAAATAAAGCATGTAAAGCATGTATTTCTAACAGTCAAAATGCAGCTTTAAAGGAAAAGAAAAGGAAAGGACCTCACGTGTGGCCAAGTATGGTGACCCATACTCAGAATTTGTGCTCTGCATTTAACCCATCCAAGTGCATACACACAGTAGTGAGTAATGAACAAACATGTGCACACACACCCAGAGCAGTACACTGTAAAAAAAAATCCTGTAGAAATTACAGTAACTTACTGGCAGCAGTTCACCAGTAACTTACTGTAAATTTATTTTCTGTATTTATATTTACAGTACCATTTAACTTGCTGTAAATATATTTACAGTATTGTACTGTACTTGTACAGTTTTTACTGTATTTTACTTGTTCAATATACAGTAATTTTATGGTCTTTTCTCTGGTAATATATTGCAATACAAGAAAAAATTAAAAATAAAAATAAGCAACGACAAGTGTGTAACTTCTAATGTTTTTAACCCTTTCACGCGTACGATCACACCAGTGTGATCATTCTTGACTGGTCCCTGGAGCGTACGATCACACCGGTGTGATTCGAACGTTCAGCGCGTCACGTGATCAACTGCTGAATTCAAATCTGCTTTGGCGCTTTGGCTGGCGCAGAACCAGATCGGACGCGCTGAGCGCTTGTCATATTATCGCAACTATTCCGTGTTTTCAACCATATAATGCTTATTTTGGGTTTCAGACATTTACATACACATAAGTTCTAGTAAAACAATGCATTTATAGTTAGCAAAATACACGCCGATGCCTATGGCAGCGGCAATAATGATCCTTACAAATGTTATCTGACGACATGTTTTATTGATATCATATACACATTGTGTAGGTAACTATAAAGTTTACTCTGCTCTTCTCCAAGCTCACCAGATACTTACTTTAATGGTTTTCGGGAGGAAAGGATGAATTTGCGTTTTGTAAATCCCACGGCTCGGATTCAGCGCGAACTAACATGGCGGCGCCCATCACCCGGTATAGATCAACTAACACGCTCATTATAAAAGTGTTTAAACCTCCAAATACATTTACTTGCACATATCTCAGAATCGGAATATCAGATATTTCATAATACAGTGAGCACGTTCGTAAATATTAATTATATAAAGGGAAAAACTATATAAAAGTGATACATGTGTCATACAGCGCTATTGTGGCTGCGTTGTGTCACGACGCGTCGCCATGGAAACAATAAGGCTATACGTTCTAAATAACGGTCGCCTAAAAAAAACTCACTCTGGGGGCTCAGCTAGAATATTTTAAACTCACGTGTGAAAGGGTTAATTGTTCAATTGTTACCCTTGCAATAACATTACAATTTTCACAGATTCAATTAAGACTGAAACAAACCATTATTACAAACTATTATATATATATATATATATATATATATATATATATATATAAATATATATATATACAGCACATACCATTTTAACACTTATAGCTAGAAAAAATCTTAATTTCTTCTAAGCACAACATGATATGATAAAAGTGAACAGCAATGACAGTGAAGCTTCAAATAAAACTCAAACTTTTGTTACACATAAGAAGCATTTTTTCAAAACTTTTACACATCTCATTTGAAGTTTTAAGTGAATCATTGCCCACTCACTATACCACTGTGTAAGGAGGACCTCCGGGATTTCCTAAATTGAACTTCCAACTTTTTCAAACATTGTTTTTCCCAAACCTGCAGTAACATTATACATAAATATTTGTATATTACAGTAATTTTTAAAAACGTAAAAAAAAAAAGAAAAATCAGGAACAAATTCAATCATAAGAACAATCTTAAAAACATACAAATTCACAAAAACTCTCCTGAGTAGAATGCATTAGTCCATAGTGGATTAATAGTTTTGCCTGCTGAAATCCACAAACTCCTTGGACACGTGAGGGTTCAGGCCAGAGTTTTTCCTTTGCACCATCTTCCCGCTTCTTTTGCTGATCTGGAAATTTGCAGAGCACTTGAGGTGTGTCAGGATTGATCCTCACAATGAACCTTCACGTAAAAAAATAATTCATTAGATTCATATTTCATTCTCTTTGTGAAAACCTTTTAGAGCATTAGTTCAGCCAAAATGAAAATTTTGTCATCATTTACTATGTTGTTACAAACCCATAAAACTCTGGTTTGTTTTCAGAACACATGAAAACTGATATTCTCTCTTCATTCTGGTCTATCCAGGCAACCAAAGTCTTTTAGCTTCAAAAAGTGCATAAAGACATTGTAAAAATAATCCATATGATTCGAGTGGTTTAATCAGTTCTCAGGCATGTTTGAGATTCTGTTTACCACGATTGATGTACTCTACATATTTGGATGATCAATGTTTGTATGTGAATAAAAACCTACAGATTAATCATACGGATTAATTCCATTTATTTACGTACTTTTTGAACTGGAATATTTTGGTTGTGTGTACTTTCAGTGGACAGACAAAAATACTGTTATGAATTCATTAGAAGAATAAACAGAATAGTACAGCAGTTCAGTTCAACTCAAATTGTCAGTTATCGATACTGCATGCCAAGAAGACAACACCCCAAAATTGTAATTCTCTCAACATTTACCCACCCTCATGTCATCCCAAATATACTTTCTTCTGTGGAACACAATTAGAGATTTTTAGAAAAAAAAAAAAAAAAGAAAAAGTCATCTAAAGCAAAACGATTGGTTTGTGTGATAAATGTTTAAATATTTTTTAAAATTTTATATTATAAATCACTGCTTCCAGGCAAGTGTCCTACATGTGTTTGTTTGACGTAAATGTCAGCATGTTGTGAAGAATGATATAAGCATGTTGTGAAACTTGTGCTAGAAGTGACAGTCCTATGTGTGTCCTCATCACTTCTCCCATGTTTGACAGCTGGCCGGAAACAATGGTTTATAATATGAATTGTTTAAAATATTGGTATTTTTCCCTCACACACGTTTATAGTTTTGCTTTAGAGGACATTGATTTGTTGTTGTGTTTTCTTTGTGTGGTTTTTAAAGCATCAAATTTGGGAGACTTATCTACTTTTATGGACTTTATTATATGGACTCACATAGATGGATTGTTTTTCTAAAAATTTCTGTTCGTGTTCCACAGAAGAATGAAAGTCATGTACATCCGGGATGACATGATGGTAAGTAAGTGATGAGAGAATTTTACATTTTTGAGTGAGCAATACTCACGTGCAAATTAAGCCTAGTGAAGGACTAAGACTTTCCTCTGAAAAGATTCAAAACTTAAAAAAGGGATAGTCCACTGAAAAATGAAAATTCTTGTCATTCTTTACTCACCCTCATGCCATTTCAAACCTGTATACACTTTTGTCTACTGTGGAACACAAACGATATTTTGAAAAATGTTGGTGACCAGTGTTGGTGTTTCAGGTCCTGTTGACTTCCATTATATGGACAAAAAAACACAATGAAAGTCAATGGGAACTGAAACTGTTCGGTCACCAGCATTCTTCTAAATATCTTTTTGTGTTAAACAAGAAAGAAGTGCATGCAGGTTTGGAATGACAGTGTGAGTAGATGATGACAAATTTCATTTTAGGGTGGATTATTCCTTTAAAGGATTGTTTACTCAAAAATGCAAATTATCTTATAACTTACCCTCATGCCATCCCAGATGTACATGGATTTCATTTTTCTTTTTCTCTTTAATGTTTACTTAATATTACAGCATACTGCAAGATGTACCTACCTCTAAATAAACAACAAAATAGTAGCTTCCACTTGGCACTTGATCTTAAGCACATAAATGAAGAGAACAGCAAATGCAGAGGACGTAACTGGTAGGTCAATCACAGGAAAGAAGACTTTGCTTTCAATCGTCAGCATCCATTTTTTTTTTTTGCTGTGTAGAATTGAATCTCCTAAAAAAAAAAAAAAGTCAATTAATTAATTTATCGTGTTTATGTTTTTTATAGTGATATTTATAACTATGGTGTCAGTAAAAATATGCAGATGTTCAAGCCAAAAATGACAATTCTATCATCATCTACCTACCCTTGTTATTCAAAATTTATTTGAGAAGATGCTAAGTAGAAAGTTAGATATAGAGAGCCATGAAAAAAGTGTGACAAAAGGTTTATTTTTAAAAACCATCCCTTTAACATCGCTAAATCATGTACTAAAAAGATATTACCAAGCATGATCAGAGCAGAAGGAAGTGAAAGCCTGGTCTTTGCATCTGCTGAAGTTGTTGTGACCTACACACACAAACTCACACACACCGTTTTTCTAAGTGTCAGTTATAGAATTATCAGTTGTCAATTATATAAATAAATAAAAAAAATAAATAAATAAAAAAAAAACCTTACACTTGCTAAACGGAACATCAAATCCTCTGCTTCTTTTAAAGTGGGCCATCAACAACAGGACAGCTACATCAGTATTCACATCTGGCACAGCAGCAGAAAGCACAGTAACATTAATATCTACACAGATTTCTCAAAATCACATGTATGCTGTATGCTGAAAATGATGACTTTACTCTAAAATACTTTTTACAGTTACCAACTGGACATTCATTTTTTCTTACCATCTCGAATGTGCCATCTTAGGTGTTCAGTGTTCACAAAGGCTGAAGAATTTAGTTGACACGAATGTACAACCTTCCGCGCTGCATCTAGAATTCAGATGGTGTTCAGATTAGTTCGTTAGTTTTGCGGTACATACGCAGTGTGAGAGTGCAAGGGCAGAGAGGCTTAAAAACGTGCATGAGCATTCAGGCACTGTAGATGAAAACCTGGAATTCGTTTTTTTGTCCGCTTTGGCATGATTAATAAATGCATATAATGTCTCCAAAGAGACGCCAGGGTATGCAGATGAACATTGCGGGTTTTATGCTAGCGTTAGTATTAAATGCATGCTGTACATTTACACGCTTATATGGAGTTATTCTTGGTCAATAATGTCAAGTTAGCATAAAAACTCACCTGCTACCAACGTGGTCAAAATCAAGACAGAGACCTGTTTATGTTCATACTTTCACATAGTGAAACTTAAAAAAAAAGATATTTGTTTTGCACAGAAAGTTCTCCTCAATCTAAAACGAGTAACTTTATCCACCACAAATTATTATTTTTTGTTTTTAAAACCAAAAATAACCCCGAAATACACTGACTTTAAGTATGTAATTAAAAAGCAGGAATATTGTACATAGGGATGTAACGATTACCGGTTTGACGATAAATCATGATAAAATTCCCCACGGTTAGTATTACCGTTTCATATTTTAATTATCATTAAAATCGTATTCGATTACCATGATTTGAACAACTGATGATAAATAAATACTGTCCAGCAACAGCATAAAGCACAGTTAAGTAACAGTCTCATCTAAGCACGGCACGCAGAGTAGTCTCGTTTTGTGTGAAAAGAGGACGGAAAAGCTGGGATGTTTTAAAAGGGTGCTAATGGCATAGGCGCCGATCCCCACGGAAATGATCGAGCACGCACAGAAAAACACGAGATAGTCTCCGTTCATTTTAAGCAATAAGAAATGGATTGCAGCTTTTACGACTCAATTCTCATTTTCATCCTTCATTTGAAGCAGTTTTTGGCGTTATTTTATTAGCAAATGCAAAGAGTGCATTATTTGTAATATGAGAGGTTGCCAGCACGAATTTTTCCGGATTGCAGCGGGCTTGCTCTCCCAAATATATAGTGATCATGGCTCTTCGCTCCCTTAGATATTACATATGCACCCTCTAACTTTGTCCTGTGTACGCGCGAATAAGTGCTTATTGTAAATAGGTATTTATTCATTTTATTTAGTGAAGCGCAACCCTCATAGAAAAAAAAAATGTTTGTATTTGGTAACTAATGTATTTGCAGTCCGTGCGTTTCACTTCGCATTTGGGGGTTGCCCACCGGCAGAAACATCAATCTGGAATTATACAAATTAATGAATATATGAATGAATTATACGAATGTACCTCTGAAGGTTCTGATTGTCTTCAGAAAAGATTCGATTTCATTTTGTTTTCATCTTTACTCCATGTAACATCTAAAGTAGTGTTCTTGATCCTCCTCCCTTGATACTGCTTCATCCACAAAGTTCATAGAAACAGCTGTAATTCAGCTTTTCCATTAACGCCACCTAGTGACATACAGTGGATTTACAGAGACTTACATTTACGTTCAGCTTGTGTGCAGTTTTTGTCTGGCCAAAAAACAGACCGAATTGTCATGCCCTTGCTGTAGCCTATATTTTGACCAGTTGATGAAAAACAAGCTTATGTGGATTCTACACATTTAAACAATTCAGATAAGTTATCTAGATTTATGGAACAGATAAAAACATATACTCATTTATTAACCAGTTATTATTTTGACTTAACTCTTTTCTTTAAAGGCTCAAAATGTGAGGTTTGCCTTTTATGAAACGTTTTCAAAGCTTTATTTGATCATTTACTTTAAATATTTGAACATGCCATATAGGTTGTCAGTCATGTTGTCATTTAAAATCCTGACATCATTGGTACTGTTATTGTTTTACTGATTAGGTAAACAAAAAGTCATTTTATTTGTTGTTTGTTGATTTTTAAATGTAAAACTTGGTGAAGTAATTTATGTGTCAGTGCTTTTCGAACACTTCCAGCACATTTTAACAATACCTTGATAATACTGATAACCGTGATAATTTTAGTCACTATAATCGTGATAGGAAATTTTCATACCGTTACATCCCTAACTGTACATACATTTGCTTGCAGCTGAGGTTCTTGTGTGTGCGTCTTCCTTTTCTTCTCTCCCAGAGAAAAAAAAAAAAAAAAAAGCCTTTCTGTCAGTGGTCAGGTTACGCGCTAAAGCTATTTGGCTTTACAATAAAAGAAAAATACTGTATTTTAATGGCGCCAAGAGGATATTTCCCATAATGCAACTTTAAAATACAGTAACATACTGTATAACTGTTCTACAGTAAAGTACAGTTCATATTACACTCTAAAAAACGCTGGGTTGTTTTAGTGCAAGAAGCCGCCATTTTCTCAGCGTCTGCAGATGGAAGCGAGTGAAGGACGATTTTCGGTAAGTAAAGATTAAAAATGTAAAGTCATTATTCATTATGTGTGTCCGGGAGTATTTTTTTAGATTCCATGGAACATGGAAAAAGTCGGAAAAGAGCTTTTATTGGAAAATACGCTGACGTGGTTTTTGCCTCAGAAATAGTCTTAACGGCCCCCAGCCGGCACATGACCGACCTTCAGCGTTGAAATTTGGTTGAAATAAGGTCAGTTGTTGCTTCAACGTTGAAACAATGTTGATATTACATTGAATGGTAAACGGTTGAAGCCCAGTCAACTTATGACTGAAATTCAACGTTGAAATATGGTTGAAGTAAGGTCAGTTGTTGTTTCAACGTTGAAACAACGTTGATATTACGTTGAATGCTAAACGGTTGAAGCCCGGTCAACACAAGACCGAAATTCAACATTAAAATATGGTTGATGTAACATCAGTTTATCTTTTAGTGAAACAATACCTTAAAATGTAAAATGGTTGAAACAGGTTTAAAAATAACTTAGAAATCAATGCTGAAATGAGCTTGTATACATTCAGAAACAAGTGTTTAACTTAAATAAGAACAAGAAGAAGAAGAAGAATACAATAATAATGAAATAATGTTTTATGCTAAATAATCTGCTATGATGCTATAAGATCTGTATGTTGAACCATGTCTTTAACATACAAAGAATTTTCTGCCTTTTAAATTATTATGATCATTATTATTTCATGAAACCTATTCTATAATATAAATGTACATGTTAAAATATAATTATTATCATTAGCAACAATAAAACTAAATACATTTCGCTACCATGCTGAAACAATTCCTATTGGTTGTTTTACCTTACTGCACTAATCATGACTGGTTAATCTGGCTGTCATCCAGGACTGGCCAGTGAAACTGTGCGCGCCTTTTCTAGTTTGAAAATACGACCGTTACGTCGTCTTTGTGAGTGAGGGTGTGAGCTGCTCATAGACTGTATGGGAGCTGCTGCTCACTAAAATTATTTGGTCCGTCAAATTATTTTATATTTCCATGTGAAATTTTTATTTTGAGCGAATCTGAGTTGTGAAATGTCAACGCGAAAAAAAAAAAAAACGCAACACAGAGGAAGTAGATGTGATCTGCGAGGTCCTGCAAACATACAGTACTTGCTAAATCAGGTAAGGAAATAAATGTTTATTATTACCTTTCAAAAATAGTACAGGAGTTTGCAAATGTGTAAAGGACATGTAACCTGCAGAAGTTAAATACCTGTGTGTGTATGTGTGTGCGTGCATATGTGTACTACTTTATCACAGACGATAAAAGTTAGATGCTAATCGCAATTAGCATATTAGCATGCTAGCGATATTGGCTCATTTGATGTTATGTGTTGCTGATATTTGTTAATGTCTGTCTTTTAGAGATTCACATTGATTCACATGTGAATGCTATGCATTACTGTAGGCGTGTTTACATTTTTATCGTATAATAACAGTCTCAAAGATGACATATTCTTTTTTTTTTGTTTCTGACTATCATATAGTGGCAAATGTCTTTATAATTTAAATGAATTAGGTTTTTTTAAAGGAATGATATAAAACGAAATACAGCTTTTTAAGCACTTTTCAGTAAACCATTTATTCTTTCCCCTTGTAGAGTCATTAAGGATCCAGCTTATTATTTGCAGTTTGGTAAGGAATTGCTTATCTGCTGTTTATCTGCTATTATTGAACTGTAAAGTGAAAATATTGTATGTGATTTTTGTATTCAGTGTTTTCAGTTGAAGATATTTCATAGTATCAAAGTTGATATTTTATGAGTATTTATCTTTGGTGTTTTTGTTTATACAGGTCAGTACAGAGAGCACACAACTGGGAGAGAGAGGAGGGGACGGCATCAGAAAGGACCTAGAGCTGGGACACTTTCAAGGATCACCCGAAGCACAACCACACAACCATTCTCAAACTGTTCTATTTCCACTGCACAAGTCTCTTATAATGAGACACATTTGTAAACCCGGTTTCAGAGAACTGTAGTTATCCACCAAAATAAAAGTTCAAGTGGTTTCAGTCAAAAAAAGGTTTCTTTTGCAATGCAGCGCAAAATATTCAATTCAATTCAATTCAATTCAAATTTATTTGTATAGCGCTTTTCACGATAAATATCGTTGCAAAGCACCTTTACACCAAATTGACATTTTTACAATATATCTAGTAGTAGCTTGATGTACATATGGCAGAGATGTGTGGTAAAGATCAATTAATGACGTAATCAAACAGACAAAGAACACTATAAATTAGTAGCAGAATTCGGTAGTGCTGTATGTTGTTTCAGGGTTGGTATCATCTGAAGTCCACTGAGGGGTTGGCATCATCTCTTCTTAAGTGTTCTGGATCCAGACTGGAGCTTGTGAATTCCTAGTTACCACGGGATGTCAATCCCATGGCAGAAACACAGAACAAATAGGAACATAATTAGCGTAGCTGCTGTTCAAACTAAGAAAAGAAAGATTTGTTCAACCAGAGCTAAAAGATTAATAATGTGCGTTTGATCAGGTATAACTGCAGGAAAAGTTTATGAGATGCATTATTTGAATGCTTGGCTAAAAAGATGTGTCTTTAATCTAGATTTAAACAGAGAGAGTGTGTCTGAACCCCGAACGTTATCCGGAAAGCTGTTCCAGAGTTTGGGTGCCAAATGTGAAAAAGCTCTACCTCCTTTAGTGGACTTTGCTATCCTAGGTACTACCAACAGTCCAGAGTTTTGCAACCTTAGGGAGCGTGATGGATTGTAGCGTGGTAGAAGACTAGTTAGGTACGCTGGAGCTAAACCATTAAGTGCCTTATAGGCAAGAAGTAATATTTTATAGCTGATGCGGAACCTAATAGGTAGCCAGTGCAGAGACTTTAAAATTGGGGTAATATGATCATATTTTCTTGACCTGGTAAGGACTCTAGCAGCTGCATTTTGGACTGTAGACTGGATCTGTAGCTTGTTTATTGAAGATGCAGGACAACCACCTAGTAGTGCATTACAGTAGTCCAGTCTAGAGGTCATGAATGCGTGAACTAGCTTTTCTGCATCAGAAACAGGTAACATGTTTCGCAGCTTGGCAATGTTTCTAAGATGGAAGAATGCTGTTTTTGTAACATGAGAAATATGATTTTCAAAAGACAAGTTGCCGTCTAATATAACACCCAGACTTTTGACTGTAGTGGAAGTAACTACATCCGTCTAGTTGTAAATTGTAAGTCAAAAGATTCTGTGTATTGTTTTTTGGTCCAATAAGTAATATCTCTGTCTTATCTGAATTTAATAGCAGAAAATTATTGGTCATCCAATCTTTTACATTTTTAACACACTCTGTTAACTGCGACAGTTTAGAAGTTTCATCTGGTCTTGTTGAGATATATAGTTGAGTATCATCAGCGTAACAATGGAAACTAATCCCATGTTTTCTAATAAAAATATATATGTTATTGCACAACATACACAAGTCTTTATCCCTCTGGGGTCTAAGGGGATTTTGAGAAGTTTTGACATATCCTGACATTTGTGTTTTTTTTTTTTGTTTGTTTTTTTCAGTATCTTAAAAACATACACTCTACCAGTCAAAAGTTTTTGAACAGTAAGTTTTTTTTTTTTTTTTCTGCTTACCAAGCCTACATTTATTTGATTCAAAATACAGTAAAAGCAGTAACATTGTGAAATCTTTGTACTATTTAAAATAACTGCTTTTTATTTGAATATTTTAAACTGTTATTCCTGTGATCAAAGCTAAATTTTCAGCATCATTAGTCATTAGTCCAGTCATGCAGTGTCACATGAATGTTAAATTACATTTTAAAAATATATTCAAATAGAAAACATTTTAAATAGTAAACATTTTGAATAGTAATAGTTTAAATTTTTTTTTTTTTTTTAAATGCTGTTTTTGCTGTTCTTTGGATCAAATAAATGCAGGATCAGGCAGCAGAAGAGACATCTTGGGGGGGGGGGAATAAAAATAAAAAATTACTGTTAGAAAACTTTGAGTGGTACTGTATTATGTCTATAGTCTGTATTCATTACAAACTGGGCTACAATTAGATGTGAGCAGCATTAATGTATTTGTATTATATTTGGGTTCTTCTTCTACAGCTTTTAAAAAATAAATTCTACAATATTAATCGTGTTCGTTTATTGTAGTTTATAGTAAATCCATTGCTGCTAGTCATTTGATTTTTAACGTTTATGTGTGTCCGGTGTTGATCTAAATGCAAACTGGTTCTAATTGAACGCACAGTTGTGTATTCACCATTGTTGAAAGGCAAGACGGTAAAACAACGTTGCGTTTTTAACAGATTTACATGGTAATTCGCAAACTTTTTTGCCGCGATTAAACTGAAAGTAGTTTCCTAAAGAAAACGACGTCGTGTAATGAAGACTAGCCTAATTATTTTGAGGCTTATTAAGTTTTAATTGTTAAGAGTGTTAATGTTTTGCATGTAATATTTCAGACCTGTTGAGCTTTGAGTCTTCATTGTGCCCGCGCCGGTAGTTAACGGCACAGAAGACGTGTGAGAGGAGGCGATCGTCTCGGCTTCTTCAGAAGAGAGGGAAAGACGGTATAAGGCAAGTAAAGGTCATAATTTCTATATTATCTTTTTTTTTTTTTTTTTTTTTTTTGACTATTATTTAAAGAATGTTTGCTCTTTTTGTAGATGTTGAAAGTCAGAGACATAGGAGAGCTTCATTCTTTCAGGATTAATGTGAGTTATTTTTAGAAAATACATGTTTCTGTTGTCTCCTGCCTGTTTACTTCACATTTTGATGCAACAACAGTTATACAACAAAGTTAACAACAGCAACAACAATTTTATTTAAACCATTGATGTCCTTTTTTGCAAAACTCAAACCAACTTTGATGCTAACACCACAGAAGCCTACTTGTGTGAAGAGGCAATTTATGAGCTTCTTTAGAAAAGAGGGAATGTTATCTTTTAATTTATTCGTTTTTTTTTTTTCTAAGAGTAAAAATATGTTTTATGTAGATGTTCAAAGCCAGAGACAGGATAGATTCATTCTTTTTTGATTGATATGACCTACTTGTAGAAAATAAATGTTTCCATTATCTTCTGCCTGTTTACTTAATATTTTGATAAATAGTATGATAAATAAATAGTATGATTACTTGTTCACATTTTAATTAAATAATTGATGTGCGTGTTTTTCATTGCAGAACTCAAACCAACTCTGGAGTTAATGGAACGGAAGACTGTGTGAGAGGAGGCAATCTTCTCAGCTTCTTCAGAAGAGAGGGAAAGACGGTTTAAGGCAAGTAAAGGTCATAATTCCATATTATATATTTTTTTTTACTAGTAGTAAAAGAATGTTTACTTTTTTTAGATGTTAAAAGCCAGAGACATAGGAGAGCTTCATTCTTTCAGGATTGATGTGAGTTATTTTAGAAAATACATGTTTCTGTTGTCTCCTGCCTGTTTACTTCACATTTTGATGCAACAATAGTACATTTTATTTAAACCATTGGTGTCCGTGTTTTTCACTGCAGAACTCAAACCAACTTTGGAGTTAACAACACAGAAGCCTACTTGTGTGAGGAGGCGATCTTCTCAGTTTCTTCATAAGAGAGGTACAGGCGGTTTAAGGCAAGTAAAGGTCATAATGTCATGTTATCAGTTTTTTTTTTTTTTTTTTTGTCTAAGAGTAAAAAAACATTTTATGTAGCCAGAGACATTATGTAGAAAGCCAGAGACATAGGTGAGCACTTAATTCTTTTGAGATTGATGCAAGTTATTTGTAGAAAATACATGTGTCTGTTGTCTCCTGCTTGTTTACTTAACATTTTAATGCAACAACAGTATGATGAGTTGTTCACATTTTAATTAAACCACTGACATCTGTGTTTTTCATTGCAGAACCTAAACTAACTTTGGAGTTAATGACACAGAATCCTGCCTGTGTGAGGAGGTGATCTTCTCAGCTTCTTCATAAGAGAGGGAAAGGTGGTTTAAGGCAAGTAAAGGTCATAATTTCTTTTTTTTTTTTTTTGACTAAGTGTAAAAGAATGTTTTATGTAGAGGTTAAAAGGCCAGAGACATAAGAGAGCTTCATTCTTTTAAGATTGATGGGAGTTATTTTTTAGAAAATAAATGTTACCGTTGTCTGCTATTGTAGTATTCTAGAGCACTGTGGTAGACAAAGACAATAAACAACCACACAATATGGTTGAAATTATAAAACAGTCTAGTTACCTATCCTTACAGAATTGGATGCACCTCTGTTTGAAAATGGTTACTGTTTAACTAAATGTTGTCTTTTTTAAATGTTTTTCTTTTTTAGGCCACTGATGAAGAACAGGAGGTTACTGAGATGAATGCTGGACAAAGAAGATAAACGATCTTCCCCCAAACAAAGATGTTGCACACCTTTGCTGAGCTGATGGGGCTTCATGACTACATCAGCTATCTTAAAGAGATAATGAAAATTGGCAGTGATGCAAGTTCTGTATGCGATCATGGACTATGAAACAAACCGTAAGTGTATAGTCTGTAAAAACAAAATGTCAAATGCTTGTTCTGTGTTGTTCAGCAGAAATACTTTACACATTTGCTTGTGTTAAATGTTATAATGTCAGTGTTAATGTTGTGGTTTTATTTTTAGTTTGGGTAAAAAAAAAAAAAGAAACTATTAACTAATTGTACAATTATTGTAAAGTAGTGTTTTTGTATAGCAGTTTTATACAATATACAAAATTTACCAGACAAAATAGTCAGCAAATGTTCAGTGCTTCATTTATAAACTCTGTACCTGCTAATGCCATATTTTTTCTGCATTTCTTTTCACATGCATGTTACTTTTGAATGTTTTCTCTTATTGTAGTTTTTAATAAACATTTATCTTTTGATAGTCATTCTGTGTGTGTTAAAGTGATTTTATAATGAACAAGATTTGTAGATTTAATGCCTAGCTCAATTTTGGGTTCATTTTAGCCTAGCAGTGTAGTAATTTTAAACCATAAAAAAAGCAACCCAGCATGCTGGGTCAATAATTCAACCCAGCGTTGGGTTCGTCCCTTTTTCACCCAGTGCTGGGTTGCCAAAATAACCCAAATTAGGTTGTTTTTAACCCAGCATTTTTTAGAGTGTACAGTTAAACACTGTGTCATTTACAGAAAACGCTAACAGTGTAAGGACAGATGTATACGAATGGCACATCCAATGATCGCTGACAAGTGTCTAGGGTTACTAACTGATGCTGTTGTAACCTTGAGGGATACTCTCAAACTCCTCTCAAACTTGTGCCCTCAAACAGTCCAACATTACTTGGTGAAAATCATTAAACAACTGCTAAAAAAAGTGAGAAACGGGTCTGCCAAAAGGTGAGAAAGAAGAAAAACCTCCCTTCTCCCAACTTATCCAAGATATTAAGGAGAAAGAAAACAAATCAATGTGTGTGGGACTGTTCAAACATGCAGCTAAGAAGTTTCCAGAGGATCCATTTATTCCACAAGCTCTTGCACGTTTTACTACTACTGAACTAAGTGATTATGCAAAAGCTGCATCCTGGGCAAAAACTGCTATCCAGAGGGAACCAAATAATTCTTTTATCAAAGACACACTTGGACAAGTCTACAAAAACCAACTGAAGAAACAAAACCTTGCAAAATATTCTAGAAACATTATACAGATTGCAAAGCAAGCATTCAAAGCTTCTGAAGAAGAGACAGAGACTGCAGACAGGGAACTAGAACCAGGGATGCAAGAGGACGTGTGACTAACATCTCTGCTGTTTTACTTACAGAGGGCTTTTTGGCTACATACAGGCAGCAAACACTATTTTCTACAAGCTCAACAAAGTGAATCCAGAATGGTCCAAAGTGCTCAATCAGGAAGCAAAATCTCAGAGTTTAATCCACTCTGAAAAGTGTGGAAAATACCAGTCTCTCCTCACAAGTTTAAGGCAAAGAACTGAGGATCAATGCAATTTTTTTGAGAACTTTCTAATATACTCAAAGCTAAAGATTATTAGACAAGAACCACAGTACATTTGGACAGACACTGCAGACTGCTATGAATAGTGTATAAAAGAAGAGGAACAATTTTGCAGGTCTGCTTTCCACTTTAAGCCATGTCACAAGTGTTTCTGACCTGGAGCAAATCACAGAAAAATGGAAAGAGATTCATATAAATTCTCAAACTGATAGTGATGCTCTAAACTACATTCTTGCCAACATCATCTTGAGTCAGAAGTCTGCAAGCTCTGAAATACTCAGAACAGTCCCAGAGTCCCCAAGTCCCCAAGACATATTACAGGAACTTTGGGAGAGACAAAACAAAAACAGAAGCCCAGAGTTTTACCTCTTGGTCCTTTTGCTGTTCTGGCCTGATAGTGCAAAGAAAACAAGTAAGTCATATGAGAGAACCTATCAGAAATACCTGTGCTTTCGCTACCTTGTTCCTCTCTTCTTCCTTGGGAACAGTGGAGGTTTGCAGAGACTGGTTCACCACACCGATTTCACCAGTCTCTTCGCTGAAAGAGACATTAAAGGATTTCAGCATATTCAAGAGGAGATCAAAAAATCATAAGGTGTTTGCTTTGAGAGGTAGAAACCAAAATTGAAGTTTCACCTCACAATCCAGCCAGTGTGTACAATACAGACCTGGTCTCCTTCTACCTTGGCTTTACCATCAGAGGACCTGTCGCCTACAACATCAGATATGTTAAGAAATGTACATTATTATATTCATAGAACCTTTTTTAGTATAAGTTCTTGAACATTGTTTGTGTCTAAAGTAGAAAAAAGCTCAGTTTGTGGATAAACAAAAAGAATATCATTGAGCGAGTCGAGAAGGTGGATTTTATCATAGATGACCTTCGTCCACTGATTCCCACTGAGCAAAACTCAACCATCATGGCAGCTTCAACAAACAATGAAAAAAATGTAAAAACTATAATCTATTCTGTCAGCAGCATATGAGATAAAGGACACCTTTTACCAGAGTCGTTTAAAGAATGAGCGAGACCTTATTCAAGATTTGACTAACTTTGGGAAGAAGAGTTCATTAGTTGTACAGTGTGTTGTAACGTACAAATAGCGATATTTGATAAACTTCAAACAGTGTTTCAATGTGCTCAACAAATATTTGACATTAATTTTAAATATTTCTGTTTTTGATTTTTTTGTCCTAACAGGCTTTAAGATCATAACGATTTGTGTATTCTTTGCCTGACATGGACTGAAATTACTTTAAACGTTATAAGCACAGGTTCTAGGTATTGTATATGGGTTAATGGCACTCTTCAATATTTGTAATATGCTCTTTTCACATAGTAATCTGCTGTAGTAAAACTGCATTTATTCCAATAAAAGCAATGTTCCATAAACTCACTTCTCAAGGTTATATTTTGAAACAACAACAATAAGCCATTTAAGGTTAAAAAAAAAAAAAAAGAAAATCTCTCCAGGTCATTAACCAATTCACTTTTTATTCTAAATATTCACACACTTGCTTACCATGTCTTCAACTATCTGATATTCCGATTCACGTCGCAGGTAGCTGAGAGTGCAGGTGGCAATTGCGAGTGACGTAATTTAGTTTCTTTTTTCTTGTCTTCACCACCTGGCTACTGTTATAATATTATAATGTTGAGAGATTCAATTTAAAAACTAATAAATATATAAAATAAAATAAAAAATAAAATAGACTGCAAATAACGTCACTTGCGGAAGTGCAGGCGCATGTCTGCAGCCAGACCCTATTGGGAAAAAAGTTAGGAGTCCTGTGATAATTTCATTATTTACTCACTTCCTCCCAGATCTTATATAAATGGTTGTCAAGGCTGTAAATAGGTGCATGTTTTTAGAACATGTTTGAGAACTTTCATGTTGTCGATATGGACCTTTTTTTGCAGCTCGAAGCTAAAGGAATTGTGGGTAAAAGGTTTGTTCAGTTTCTGGATTCACTTTAGGGTCAAAACACTGATTTGTCACCATTGTGAGTCTGATTGAAAACATTAATACAGCAGTCAACATTTGAAGTGGATCAAAACCTTTTATCAAAGCAGTCCTAAAAGCAAAATAATACCTGTTTTTGTCTTAGAAAACCTTTCATTAACTTTTATTTTTATTTATTTATTTTTTTTACTTTTTTCAAATGTAGCTATACAATGCATTTTTCTTGTTTTACTAAAAATGTAATTTTTGGTAAATACATAATAATAAAAAAAAAAAAAAGTAGAATTAAGTATTGATCTTCTTAGTGATTGATTTCCTACGTCACAGTAGGAGGTTTATATACTGAAAAAAGCACATTGACAAGGTTAAATATATTTGAATAATTCATAAAAATGCATAAAAATATACTTTTTTGTTTTCTATAATCTTGAGTGATGAAACAATAGAGTTAAATTTAACAAGAGGGGGGAAAGGAGATTTAAGCCACTTTTGCTTATGGATGAAAAATTTTGCACATAAAGAAATTAACATTCTAGAGTCAACAATTTTTTTTTTTTTTTTTTTTTTGTAATAAAAAATATATTGAGGATACAACTGTGGGTCAAATATAAGAACTCAGATCAACCCAAAGTATATTGGATATACTTTAATCACAAAATAGCCATCTGTTTCATCAAGAAGACCACAAAATGAGCAAATTTCATCAATATCAAGATATTTACAGATGGATGAATTAAACCTGTCGCTCATATCTTTTAAGTTGCTGCGCTTGTTATAATGTTTTAAGTCACATGATAACTTAAACATTGCGGATGATGTACGGATCGAATTGACAGTTCATGAATTTAGATATAATACATAAATCTTTTAGCGCTTGTTAAATAAATACTAAATTAAAATTAAGTACCTACTCAGTATGCGGTTTCAAACACAGCCACAAAGAAAAGTTTAGTATTCATTCAGTTTTCAGAAGCATATAAATATTAATCCTGTCAGGAAAAGAAATGCTATTTATGATTAATTAAGACAAGTCTTCAACAGAGTGAATCATGTTTTTAATAATGTAATCACAGACATACAAAGATCTTTAATGTTTTGTTTGTTACAAAGCAAAAGAAAATGAGCACCAAATGAAAGGCGAAAAAAGCAACAAAGTAACAAGAATGCTACCAAAAGAAAGCACCATGAATAAATGAAGCCATTCTCCTTCAGCTTAAGAAAAGCAATCATATCCATCAAAATGTGTTGATATTCTACAATACAAATACATCAGCAAAATATAATAATTAAAAAAAAAGAAAGAAACACAATTGACAATCACAACAGAGAAAGACATAAGGCACATGCAAACCAAACAATTATAAAAATAACTAATCAGCATCTCATAAAATGCCACAGATGTATGTTATGAAATAAAAATAATAAAATTCATGAAATAGATGAATATAAAGAAATATCTACCAAATATACAAAGACTTGAATAATTTTTTTATTGGCATTGATGTCTCAATTGCAAACGCTGAGGAAAACTATACTAGGTAGGGTTGAGGAGTTAGTGATGCTATGAGGTATAATGGTATAATGCTCCTGTCTCATACTTTTGGAGAACTTGTATACGAGATCAGTGAAAAAGATGGTTGTATCTTAAAACATAATGACAAAAAAAAAAAAAATTAAATAAATAAAAAAATTAAATAAATATATAAATATATCTATCATGGGTTTGTATAGTATAGTATACACTGTTTAAAAAAAAAAAAAAAAAAGACAATGACAAGGTAAATACCTTTGATAATCATAATGATTATCATAATGCATAAAAATGTACTTTTTTGTTATTTAGAAGTCTGAGGGATGAAACTAGAGTTAAATTTAACAAGAAAGAGAGAGGGGGGATTTAAACCACTGTTGCTTCAATCCACTTTCGCACAAAGAAATGAACAAAATATTCAAGAGTTGATGATTTGTGGTTTTCGTAATAAAATAATATCTGGTTATATGTCTAAAACTGTGTAGTAAATATACACACATATAAACCAATGTAACAGTTCAGTAAAAACAACAAATTAAGCAAGGTTTAGTATATGATTTAACAGAGCCGCTTATTTTTTTCCCCCTTGCCTATCAGTTAACTAAATTAAATATATTTCAAGTATTTATTCCTTGTATGTATGTATGTACTGCAGATTTTATACCCTATATATGACATTAATTTGACATAATATTTAGTATTTTCACATGTAGGTGAAAATATGTAATTTAATTTTAATCTGTTAAAAATAAATTAAAAGAAACCCAGCATAGTAGATTTGTATTTTTTTTTTTTTTAACCAAACCGTGACCCTCAAACCGAATTATGTACCGAATCGTGACATCTGTGTATCATTACACCCCTAATACATTTACACATACACACACACACACCACACACACACTTTTGCAGACTAGTTATAGATTTTTTGCCTGATCAAATATAAACCCATGCAGAAAGATTCTGTGGAGTCCAATTGTCAATAATTATCTAAAAAGTTGTCATTTCAATTCTTGGTCACTAAGGGGGCCTATAACATGGAGAAATATATAAATGGCTATAACTATCCAACCCTTAGTCTCAAAGAAGTCATGTGGTGTTTTGTCTAAGGTGCCAAGACTACCTTTGAGGAATCTCGTGTACCTTGAAAACCACAGCTGCCATCTGACAGTGTTCTGAGCAGCTGTCAGACAAAGAGGCAGATTGAATTAAATGACACCCCTAGAAGCCTTTGAGAAATTAAAAAAAATAAAAATAAAGAAAACTGCCACCAGGGGGTGCCTTGGCATTTCTCATATGCCTCTCGCTGCTCTCACATGCATTTTTTCAGCACATGCCCACAACATTCATACCACATGGTAGAACTCCTCATTCTAAGCAACTCAGCCTCTAAGACCACTGCTGTCAGGTCACTTTCAGTCAAGCTTGCATCTTCTGACTCTCAGTTGGTAAAGTTTTTTTTTTTTTTTTTTTCACTTAATGCAGTATTTGTGGAAGTGCAGTCAGTTCTATCAGTGAGGACTAATAGAACAAGATCAGCGCATTAATGCTTCTTGTTGTGGAAAAGACATGAAACAGATGTTTCACTGTTCTGTTTCTGTCTGAATTAAGTATAATAGGCAAAGTATAAAAGGCAATAAACTATCTCTAACTCAAACTGCACATCAAGCACTCACTGTTCTGTTGCCAATACCATGTTGCTTACAATATTTCCAAATGTTACCTTTTAATCTATTTAAATAATAATAATAATAATAATTTCTATATAATTTAAATTGGTATACTATATAATAGATGTGACAAATTTTGGGATCACTTTGTGCGTGAACAGAGTTTAAGGACATCCCATCTACCTCACACGAATGTCTTTCGGATCAGGCAAGCCTAAGCCTATAAGAGAAAACATTCACAAAAGGGTAAAATTAATGAGGAGGTCTGATGTTTTAGTTAAACAAAAATAAACACAAACTCAATGAACAAAAACAATTATTGTATGCATTTGTGACACCGTTCTTAAGACAGTTTACAGATGCACTTAGGGCACTAAAGAGACATTTCTATTGACTGTGAAAAACACAAGTGTGAAGATGCTCTGGGTTTCTGATCAACTGTGTGAAGATGCCATAAACCTGCTGCAGGAGTCATGAGAACTGAAGATGTGAACAGAGCAATAAACTGCAGTGTCTGTAACGTAAGACACCTATAGAGCTACAGTAAGACAGAAGGACAGCTGATCATCCTTACAGTGCCAAACCACATGTGACCATATAAACCCTCATGTGTTCAAGAAATTGTCTTCAGCTCTGCTCTGTAGAGCGGCAGTACTTATCACGTTTTACAAGATTAGATGCTTGTCAGTGGTGCTCAGGATCTGTAAATCACCATCGTCCTCAGTCATCTCTCCTTACTCCGTTTATGGGGTAAGTGCAATTTTATATACTGTAATGTAACAGACTACCACTAGCAATCAGCTAACCATGTCTCTTTAGTGGCTCACATTTAGTGGACATCGCTCAACTCTATTTGGGAGTTGTTTGTGTTTTCAATTGTTTTAACACTGCCTCACTGGTAAATATCTGCCTCGGTTTGTTACAAATTCATCATATCTTGAAATCATATCTTCTTATTGAAATCATAAAATCATATTTTGTTAAATCAGCTGTATGTAATACTTACACAGTACTTCAAGTAAACAACAGTAGCAACCAGCAGAAGAGCAGCAACAACTACTCCTGCAACAGCAGCTGCAGGCACACCTGAATGTGGAACAGATTCAGACAGTCAGACAGACAGTCATTAATACTAGAGAGTGAATGATAATAAATCCAATATTTACCAGTATCTTTAAATGATATTTACTGCTCTGGCTGTGTTCATGGTGTGTGTGTGTGTGTGTGTGCGCACTTGGATGGCTTAACCACAAAGTACAAAATATAAGTATGGAACACTATACTTTCTCACGCATTGTGCCACCTTCAGTTTCTACAGTAGTCATCAGTTTGCACGATACTGATTTAACTGCAACCGCAAAAAACAGCACAACACAGCATCACAACATTTCGCTCAACAGGAAGCAGCATCGCTCATGGGAAACTGGCTGATGTTACAAATTTTGCATGTCAGCAACATCAAAGTGTTACTGACTCAAAACATGGTTTTTAAACAGTTCACAACCCAACACATACTGGGTTGTAATGTTTGTTTGTTTTTTTTAATTCTTGTAAGGAAAAGTCTTTGAATGACTGTTTCTGTTTTTTACTCACCATTGATAGAAACACTGAATCTCTTGACTCTGGTGATACTGAATTCGCTGCTGCTGATGATGATCTTGAGTTTATATTCTCCAGAGTCTGTGATTCTGATGTTTGTGTTGGTCAGAGATTCAGTCTGATGATCCAGTTTCAGTCTGTCTCCGAATCTTTCTTTACACTGATCCTCTGTACAGATCTTACTCTGATCTCCAGTGATTTCAGCAATGAGAGTGTCATTTAAATACCACGTCATCACATCATTTGGGTTTTTCATTACACCAAGATCTAAAGTGACAGATTCTCCCTCATTTATTTCATTTAGTTCAGTAGCAGGAACATCTGAAACACAAACCAACAGCTGCTGGAGGATCTTGTATTTTAAACATATTGTAAACTACATTCAAATAAACATTAAATGACTTACCACTGGAAACATTGAAGATCTTTTCACTGTCACTGCTGCTGATGATTCTTAGTTTATATTCCCCAGAGTCTGTGTTTGTGATGTTTGTGATGGTCAGAGATCCAGTCTGATGATCCAGCTTCAGTCTGTCTCTGAATCTCTCAGTTCCTTCATTACACTGAACGTCTGTACAGATAAAACTGAGATCTCCACTGATTTGAGCGATGTGAATGCTGCTGACATACCACATAATACTCTCCTGGTGCTTTGTTTCAACCTTAGTGTGTAGAGTGACTGAATCTCCCTCCATCACTGACACTGACACCGAGTCTGTATAAACACCAGACAGACCTAAAGAAACAAACACACATATACATATATATATATATATATATATACACACACATACAAATACACACACACACTGTATACACAGTACTGTGCAAAAGTTTTAGGCCACTAGTATTTTCACCAGCTAAAAATGGTTTGAAGTTAGTTATTTCTATCTTTTGCTGTAGTGTGTCAGTAAAAAATATCGGTTAACATTTCCAAACATTCTGTTTGCCATTAATTGTAATAATCTAGTGAGATTTTTGTTTGCACAAGGAGTCTGACAACAGCCAGTGCTCCACACAGAGATCTGATCTGACCATCATCCAGTCTTCCTGGAATGACATGAAGACACAGAACAAACTGAAACAGAGTAAATCCAGAAGAACTGGGGCAACGTCTCCAAGATGCTTCAAGAGACCTACCTGCAAAGCTACCTGAAAAAATTTGCGCAAGTACACCTAGGGCAAAAGCTGCTGTAAACGCAAAGAATGGTCACACCAAATGTTGATTTCATTTAGTTAATAGAAGGTAATTGATAAAGAAAATCTATTTATGACAGCATCTTCATTTTACAGCATTTTTACACAAGTGCCTAAAACTTTTAACAGTGCTGCAGGTAGGTTTCTTGAAGCATCCTGGAGACTTTGTCACAGTTCTTCTGGATTTAGTCTGTCTGAGTCTGTCTGTGTCTTCATGTCATTCCATACAGACTGGATGATGGTGAGATCAGATCTCTGTGCAGAGCACTGGCTGTTGTCAGACTCCTTGTGCAAACAAAAATCTCACTGGATTATTACGATTAATGGCAAAATGAATGTTTGGAAATGTAATCTGATATTTCCTACTGACACACTACAGCAAAAGATCGCCTTTAACTGACTTTAAACCATTTTTTAGCTGATAAAAATACTAGTGGCCTAAGACTTTTGCACAGTACTATATACATATATATACACACACACAGTGCCCTCCACTAATATTGGCACCCTTGGTAAATATGAGCAAAGGTGGCTGTGAAAATAAATCTGCATTGTTTATCCTTTTAATCTTTCATTCAAAAAATTCACAAAATTCTAACCTATCATTGAAGTAAAACCATGGAAAGCAGGGGGAAAATCTCATTATGAAATGTTTTTCTCTAGTTCATGCTGACCACAATTATTGGCACCCAGTTATTGCAACGTCCTTTATTCAAGATAACATCTCTGAGTTTTCTTCTTTAATGCCTGAAGAGTTTGGAGAACACCTGACAAGAGATCAGAGACCATTCCCTCATACAGAAACACTCCCGATGTTTCCGATTCACAGCTCCATGCTGGTGCTTCTTCTTTTCAGTTCGCCTCATGCATTTTCTGCAGGGTTTAGGTCAGGCAACTGGGACGGCCATGGCAGAAGCTTCATTTTATGCTCAGTGACACATTTTTGGGTTGATTTTGATGTTTGATTCAGATCATTGTCCTGATGGAAGATCCAACCACAGCTCATTATAGAACTTCTAACAGATGCAGTCAGATTTAGATATTTTATCTGTTGGTATTTGCTAGAATCCATGATGCCATGTATCTGAACAAGACGTCCAGGACCTCTGGCAGGAAAATAAGCCCACAACATTAAAGATCCAGCAGTATATTTAACCATGGGCATGGGGTACTTTTTGTACCAAACCCATCTGGCGGGTTTGTTGCCAGAAAGCTCTTTTTTTTTTAGTTTCATCTGACCACAGAAGCCGGTCCCATTTGAAATTCAAGTCGTGTCTGACAACTGAATATGCTGGAGTTTGTTTTTGGATGAGCAAGGAGGATTTTTCTTAAAACCCTCCTGAACAACATGTGGTGATGTTGGGGCTGTTTGAATTTTTTTTTTTAGTCTTTTGACCCCAAGACTCAAATAATCTCTGCAGTTCTCCTGCTGTGATACTTGGAGAGTCTTTGGACACCTAAACTGTCCTCCTCACCATCCATTAGGATGATATAGACACACATCCTTTTCCAGGCAGATTTGTAACAACTTCAGATGATTGGAATTCTTAATTATTGTTCTAATGATGGAAATTGGGATTTTCAATTCTTTAGCTCTTTTCTTAAAGCCACTTTCTATTTTGTGAAGCTCAACAATCTTGTTCTGCACATCAGAACTATATTATTTGGTTTTATTCCTTGTGATGGATGATTAAGGGAATTTGGCCTTTGTGCTCCTCATATTTAACATCCTGTGAAACAGGAAGTCATGGCTGGACAATATCATACTCCTAGTCATTCTAGTGTGCTAAATAAATGCAAATATGAATGGGAATATACTTCAGAGATATTTTACTCATTATAATTTCGAAGGGTGGCAACAATTGTGGTCAGCATGAAGTAGAGAAAAACATTTATTTCATAATGAGATTTTCCCCCTGCTTTCCATTGTTTTACTTCAATGATAGGTTAGAATTTTGTGAATTTTTTGAATGAAAGATTAAAAGGATAAACAATGCAGATTTATTTTCACAGCCACCTTTGCTCATATTTACCAAGGGTGCCAATATTAGTGGAGGGCACTGTATACATATATATATATATATATATATATAAAACGGATGCAAACAGTAGATGAACATCGATTTACACATTCACATATGCAAGTCTCATGAATGATCTTACACAACACAAAATCTACTTTTTTTTAACACAAAAACTCATTTATATTTCACCCCCTTTCTCGATTTTAACATTCAATTATCACACATTTTCATTATAAATACTCATTATAAATATTACATAGATGACTAGTACCCACAAAAATACATAAGATAATTATTTTACACCACATAAAGACATTACAGTGCAGTGTTTTAATTCATAAATATTTTTTAGTCCTAAATCTCCCACGGAAAATAACATGTAGGCAACATTTAGGCCCCCAATTATGAATTTGCTAGAAGCTTTTAACCAATTAGACTCATTAAATCCAAACAGATCGAGTGTCATTTCAACTGCAATAGCAACGTTTTTTTATTGTTAAAATGTATTTGACTAACCATCAATTTCTATGAACAGTGTTACACTTTGTTACGTATAGTCAAGACACTGGCAGAAAAGAAACTGTAAGATCTCACCATGGTTGAGTAAAAACCAAACCACTGCAAGTACATTGAAGAAAAGCTTCATTGTCACAATTTTCGCCCCCTCAGAAAACGAATAGAAATCCTGAATCGTAAGTGGTGTTGTTCTTTAACGGCATGAAAGTAAAGTGAAAAGTAAAACTTTGAGTCTCACATCTATATACAGACCACAGCTCTGCCTACTGGGCATGCGCACGTCAATCTAACGTTATTTCTGTCACAGTGTAATAAAACAATAAAACTGATTTTGTATTATAGTAAGGTCCAAGTTTAGGGTTGGGGTAGGTGTATACATTAATAAAACACAATCTAATAGGTAGAACAATTAATTTCATTGTTAGCTTCCGGTCGGGGCCGTCTAGCCACAACCCTTCTAGTCTATCACTACTCGAATCGTAGCATAACCACATCCGAGACCAGAGCAGTTTCGCAGCCAGAATTTGCTTTTATTTTCACAAGAAGCATCATAGTTTGTGTATGTGTATGTATATTATACATTATGATGCATTTCAATGAGTATTCTAAAACATTAATCTCAATCCGAGTCCAACTCAATCTGAGCAGCTGAGTCCTTAGCCATCTTTATTTGACCCTCTAACTGTAGCATTCTTTATTGTAATTCTACTCTTATTAATAATTAACTGAGACTTGTCATAGCACTTACATATTTCTCTTTTGTTGATTTTGGAGTGCTGCAGAGATGGTTGTTCTTCTGGAAGGTTCTTCTCTCTCCACAGAGAAATGCTGAATCTCTTTCAGAGTGACCATTGGGTTCTTGTTCGTCTCTCTGACTGAGGTCCTTCTGCCCCGATCCCTCAGTTTGGCTGGGCGGCCCGCTCTAGGAAGAGTCCTGGTGGTTCCAAACTTCCTCCATTTATGCATGATGGAGGCCACTGTGCTCAATGGGACCTTCAATGCTGCAGAAATTGTTCTGTACAATTTGGAGGAAAATAATTAATTTAATCCATTTTGGAATAAGGCTTGTTCCATGAACTGAACTAACTAGCTGATGATCTCAATCAGGTGTGAGAGACATGCAAAATGTGCAGACCAGAACCACTGCAGTATTTGATTTAACTGTAAAGCAGACATAAACAATTTTTTCACCTGCAAGTTTATCCAGATCAAACCACATCCCTGAAGAAAACCAACCACAGCAGGTTTCAGTTTGACTCAAAAGATGAGCTGTATGATTTTATAAACATCAGGGTTGCCAACTCTCACGCATGTGGCGAGACACGCTTTCAGGCTCTGTCTCACGCTGTCACTCTGCCCATGTAAAGCTCACGCCAAATTGTTATAGTTTCAGTTTTCAAATGTTGTGAGTTTTAATACTAAATTCAAATGATAAATACCGTTTTGGCGCACTTAATATGGCGTAAATCGTAAAATGTAGCGCTTCTGTTAACACCATTGAAAAACAGAGCTGCTCTATTATAGATCAGTGGCTGCGACAAGCTTTGATCTTGCCAGCACCGCCGCCACGTGGTCACGTGATTCAAGGAGCTCTACAAACAAACCAAAGTTGACGGTACATTTGAATGTGTTTAAGTAGGATAGACACGACAGCTTCACTATACAGGTATTTGCAGCAATTTTTGTTAAACATTACAGCATATTATGCACTGATTTTTACGTCTATGACATTTACAGTATAATTTTATTCTATGATGAATATGGTTTTACTACAAATAAACCCCCAAAAAACATTACTATAGTTAAACCATGGTAACCACAAATTAACCATGATCTTACTACACTAACCATAGTTTAACCATGGTATTTGTAGTAAAACTATGGTTATACAAATGTTAATTAATGCACCAAAAAACCATGGTTAATTTTCATATATTTTAAGGAGATTATTTAATACAAAATACTATTTGTCCAATAATTATGGTCCATTAATGACTTAAAATATATTATTTTATATTTATATTACAATTAGTGTAGTATTTAATGTTAAATGGAGAAAAGGGTTTTAAATTCTAATGCAAAGAGGCAAATTAGAGCCATTTTGTGGTTGAAAAAAAAATCTCATTTTTCATTTGTAATGCCCACTAGGTCCCTTTGTGGATCTTTACTAAATATACATCTAGAATATTGCAGCACATACCTGCTTACTTATTTTTAAGTTTTTCATTTGAATAAATATTTGGAAATGATTAAACACTATATTTTTAAATGTGAAATTTAAAAAGTTATTAACTTACATCCTTTTTTAAACGATACTCGTATTAGTACACAAAATGAATGCACGCAAATACTGAATTTAAAATGGTGCTTTTAAAAAAAAAAAAAAGCATTCAGCTGCATTTTTATCCCCTTATATGTACAATATATACATATAAATAGATATGGAATCGAGATCGTAAAACTGGATCTCTGACCATCACAAACATCACAGCTGAACATACTGGAGTTTATAAACTAGATGTAAGTGAAGCGAATCTGACATTGAAAACATTCAGTGTTTCCGTCTATGGTGAGTAGAGATGTCATTTGTCCTGTCCTACAAATATCCTTGTATTATTAAAGGAATATCCAGTACAAACACAACACTGAAATGAGTTTCAAATCAGCATATTAGAATGATTTCTGAAGGATCATGTGGCACTGAAGACTGGAGTGATGATGATAAATGTTTTTAAAATTAAAAACTTTATTCTAAATTGTAAAAATATTTTTTCTGTATTTTAGATAAAATAAATGAAGGTTTTTGAGCAAAAATATTACATTATGAACTGGTACAAATTAGAACCTTTTTAAATATTCAAATGTTTATTCATTTTGTATTGAGATGATGGAAACACTCACTGACCGTCATCCTTTTTATTTTATTGTGATGTTTTACAGCTCGTCCGCCTGTTCCAGTCGTCATCAGTCGTCTCTTCACAGTGTTCATCATCATCATCATCTTGTTCATTGTTGTGTTCAGCGTTGAATGTGAGTCATGTGACTCTCTCCTGGTACAAAGGAAACAGTTTATTGTCTAGCAACAACGTTGAGTAATGGGTCACAGACATATCTGATAAATCCTTTCATAAACAAAGTGTAGAGAGAGTGTAAATGAGAGATTCACTGTGCAGCATAGAGAGCTTCATTGATTATAACGAAACTTTGTGAGATCACGATGAACTAAGATGAGTGACAGCTTTTAATTATTTTTAAGGGAGTTTGTAAATGAGATACTGATTTAATACAACAGTTAAATAAACTAGAAGTTAATATTAAGTGACTTACATTGCCTGATTTTGCTCTGCTTTGTCGAAACAAAGTCACAACTCAACTACTGCGCATCTCCGTTCAAACACAGCAGTGTTTCCTTTATAAATGAACGCACGTATTTAAACGGATCTAGTGAGATATGATTCAGTAGGGCAGAGCGGGGATTGTAGGAGCCGATTTAATACAGTTATATACTTGGCCACTCGGTGGCAGTGTGACAGAGTATAATTGCAGCACTGGTGTATGAGTCAGCGGAGTACACGTTGCTAATTAGGAAGCAGACAGTTTTTGACCGCACGACAGAGAAGTGTTTAAGAGGGACTGTGTTTGTATGCTGTGTCTGCAAGGTATGGACTTTAATTGTAAAGATTAGTGAACAAGGAACACTCACAGCAAGTTGTTTTGAGACATTTTGCTATTGGAGCACAAATAAAGAAAGACATTTGTTTGCATCTACTTCCGCTTGCACGGACTCTGTACGCGTTCGAAAACTTGCTCACTCTTATTATCAATGGCAGCGGCTTAATGGAAAGCAGTTACAGGGATGAAAGTACCATTTTTCAGAATAACAATTTAAAAAGATAAAGTTGTAGACAGCTGTATTTTGCTGTGGCCTATAACTCAGAAGTGTGGTCTATTAATACCAGGTGGTATTTTGTAAAAATGTAGAAAGACTTCAGTATAATTTCAGTTTGAACATAAGTTGCACACGATTACTTTTGACCTCATTGGTTGGGACGAAAGTAACACACAGGTGGGTCAAAAGTAACAGTTCTGCTGCTTCATATTTTTCAGGATTTTTTGATGAATTATTTTTAAAAAAAATTACAGCATTTATTTAAAAAACAAATGTTTGCTCTAACGTTTAATAATGATAAGATATTGATAATAATTAAATGTTTCTTCAGCAGCAAATCAGCATATTAGAATGATTTCTGAAGGATCATGTTACACTGAAGACTGGAGTAATAATGCTGAAAATGCAACTTTGATAACAGAAATTACATTTCACAATATATATACAGATATAAACTGTTATGTTAAATTGTAATAATATTTCACAATCTTATTGTTTTTACTTCAAAGTTGACCAAATAAATGCAGCCTTGGTGAGCAGAAGAGACTTCTTTCAAAGATGTAAAAAAAAAAAAACATTATGAATATACAAACTTTTTAAAGGTAGTGCAGTTCCTCCAAATGAATGTTCGTCCCACTTAAAGGGATAGGTCACCTAAAAATGAAAATGCTGTCATTAATTACTTACTCTCATGCTGTTCCAAACCCGCAAGACCTCCGTTCATCTTCTGAACAGAAATGAAGATATTTTTGATGAAATCCAAGAGCTTTCCGACCCTCCACAGACAGCAAGAGTACCACCACAGTCAAGACACAGAAAGGTAGTAAAGACATTATTAAATGTCCATGTGGCATCAGTGGTTCAACTGTAATTTTATGAAGCTACGAGAATACTTTCTGTGCGCAAAGAAAACAAAAATAATGACTTTATTAAATGATTTCTTCCCTTCTGGGACAGTCTGTTGTCATTATCGAGAGTACCACGATGTATGCGTGTGCTTTCCTCTGCTTGTAAACAAGGCGCAGCACATGCATGTACTACATCAGCAGCATTACACACGTGAGTCGTTATACTGTCTGTACTCTGTAGTTACCAAACACCTCTGAGAGGCTAAAACAGGAACTCAACGTGTTTGCGACGCAACAAAACGAAAATGTTGGTAAGGAAAAAATTCTCTTTTTTGTTCTTCTTTATTGCACAGACTGATGGCATAAAGATTTATTGTATTATGTTGATCAACAAAGAATACATCGCCCCTGCTCACCCCCTCTCCTTCCTTCTCTAATTGAACAGGTGATTAATATTCTCATTCTCACGTAACCCTGTGACTCTCCAACACGACCACGTGACAGAGACAAAAACACATGAACTCTTTTATGTCCACCACACTCTCCATAATGGCGGCAAACTGTACCAGAAGAGAAGAAATCATTGAATAAAGTTGTTATTTTTGCACACAAATTTTTTTGCAAAAGTATTTTTATAGGTTCATAAACTTACGGTTGAAACGCTAATGTCACATGGACTATTTTAACGATGTCCTTACTACCTTTCTGTGTCTTGACTGTGGTAGGACCCTTGCTGTCTATGCAGGGTCAGAAAGCGCTCAAGGTCAGAAGATGAACAAAGGTCTTATGGTTTAGGAACGACATGAGGGTGAGTATTTAATGACATTATTTTCATTTTTGAGTGAACTAACCATTTAAATGATACTGTGACATACGTTATATGTGATTAAATAAATCACCTTTGTCTGAAATAATATAAACAGCTGCTATACTAATCTTTCTCCTTTTGCTTTACTGTTTTTATCTCTGGATGCCCATACCAAGGTTACTAGAGTTTACACCAGTTCCAGATTCGATCCAGCCTCACTTGTGAAGACTTCAGATGATGACAACACTCAACAAGACTTCAGATGATGGCAACTGGACATACAAAACTGACAAATATGATCATTATATTGCCTTTACGGGTAAGTTTGACAATTTTCAACCTGCTTTGTATTATTGCAGTGTTTCTAATATCTGTAAATGAACAATATTTAACACTTTTGCTGACAAATAAACTAGGTATCTCTGAGAAATAATAAACACTGTTCTTTTACATGTATTTCCAACATTGTAATAATACAAATTGGATTGAAAATTGTTGAACTTACCCTTTAATAATCTTGAAGGATAGTGTGTGAGCACATGACTAGAGACTTTAGTAAGATTTTATCAAGAAAGATTTTAGAATTTGTATCATATAATTGAAAACATTTTAACTGCTGTAGTGTTTGCTTGGTTTTTATTTTATGTCGTTCTTGTATTATTGTAACTCAGTTTTAGCCATGAAGATAGTCTTAGATTCTGATGTGGCAATAAAAATAGATAACTACTAGTACTAAACACAAGACATGTTTTATGTTTGAGCTGCTGTCATATGGACATTACTTTGTTGCCAGAAGATCTTCCCCAGTAAGTCTCAGTCACCTCTGCCTGATTACAGAATTTTTTTTTTTTTTTTAATCGTAATCCTGAAAAAAATGCATTTTCTGCAAACCTACTTTGAAATAAGTATTTGGAAAGGTGCTTATACTTATACAACCGTTAACCATGATTTTACTATAGTAAAACTGTAGCAACCATAAGTGATGTAACCAAGTTTTGTTTTTAGTTTTTTGGTTCATACCAAGGTTTTGATGCCATGGTTCTACTATAGTTATATTGTAATAATACTACAGTAAAACTGTGGTAACCATGACTATAGTAACCATAGCTTTTGAAATCAAGGTAAAATTTGTAGTTACTATGGTTTTACAGTCATAGTTAAACCTTTGGTATTGTAGTAAAAATATGGTTGATTTTGTTTTTACTATAGTTATACTGCAGATGCTGTGGTAAAACCATGGTTAATCTTTGAAAGAGTACACATTGAATGGAATGCTTCTCATTTGTATGTCACTTTTAATAAAAGCATCTGATAAATGTAAATGTACTTGTATATTTAATATGCTCATTGAAAATATTAATACATTTGCAACTGTTATTGAGAGTGGTGTGTGTTGTTTTATTATAAACCAGCGGCTACTGCCGCGGGTGGTCCTAGAATAACGATGAGCAAAACGCCAGTGTGCGCACACACACAGAGCAGCCGGGATTTACAGCTGCATCGTCCGAACATCGGCCGGAGAGTATTTGCGATCAAATGCCAACGTCGTGGCGATAGCTTCCCGATTAGCAAACGCTCCCTGAGCGACATCGTGCTGATGGAATTTTGTAAATCGGGCCGACATCGGCCCAATGTATGTGTGCTGTTAGGGAATCAGTTTTAATGGATAGTATTTGTATTCAAAGTCTCTTTTTTTCTTTTTCATTTTCTCTTAAACTGCAACTACACTGCAGTATGCTTGAAAACCTTTTCACATATTCAAACAAAAATATATATCTTCAGTGAATTACAGTTCAGCCCTTAAACAGTAAAGCTGTCAATCAACAATTACAATTGAAGATGAAAAGAAGAAATAAAAAATAGTCCAAACTGTCAGAAAACGTAGATGAATATTGAAATCCTGAATGAAGTTGGAATGCATTTAGCTCAGTTCAGTCAGTATGAATGTATGAATGCCTACAGAATCCTCACCGAAACAAACGTTTCCTCCTTACGAATGAGCCCTCTGATTGCGCAATCCATCCCTAGTGAAATCCAACTCGTCTCCCCTCCTGGCACGACGAAACTGTCCGATCTCATCGAGCATACACGGCATCCTCCAATCACTAATGCAATGAAACAGTTCAGGCATTTATTTAAAGAAGGAATCGCAAGGATGGAAAAGATTAAGCGAGAGCTGAAATGCGGCTCGCATCTCTCACCACGAGCTGGTGTTGCAGTCGACTCTGTTCCCCCTCGACCAAGCGTATCTGCTGAGCGGGTTGCCAGGTCTGCGGAATTAACCCGGCCAACTGTTAATCAAACTTTGCCCAATTATGTGGAAATAAAACTGTGGTTTTGGCAACACTGGTGCTCAAAACGCGTCCAAATACACCCAAAACACAACTGGATGTACGGAAAGGGAAAAAGGGACAAAAGTGTTGGCGCTACTTTCAAATGTCTTGCTACACTGCAGCATAATAAAATCATTACACCCTCCCATTGATGTTCTGTGGTTTTTAAATATCCTTGCAATTGTTCCTTTGTTTTTGTCAAACGCCTGAGTTTATGCAGTTGAATTTTGCATATACATTTTAGTCTAATTATTATATAATTATATTATTACAAAATATTATATACATATTGTAGACTATACATTATATAATTTCGGTGGGCACTAATGAAATTAATTAGCCTAATCAAGTTAATCAATTGAACTATAAATTTGGGGAAATGAGCATGCCACATTGTCACTTGAATTTCTATTCTTGCTGGCATTTTTATCCAAACAGTAGATCCAAAGATGTTTGAACAAATATTCAATTAGAAAACAAGTGGCATTTACCCTTTAGGCATTTAAAAAAAAAGAGCAGAAATATGTCATTCACAGACATTCTTCCAACTTCCAAGTTGATGGTAAGGAAACTACTCTAAGTAATAGATGTAGTTTTATTTTATTTTAGTTTAGTTTATTTTTGATTTTGCTAACAACAATGGTGTTTTAATAGATGACAAACTTTACCACATTTCCACAAAAAAAAAAAAAATGCGGAGTTGCAAAGAAAAGTGGTCGTTGGCCAAAAAGTGGCCAACTAAATCTTTTTATAATTCCATGCCAGCCCGTGTGGAGCACACTGCAGAACAAAAAAGACCAAGCTAGCCATTTCATCCAGATTTTACTGGCCTGGAATGGGGGTGGACATCGATAAATGGGTAAATATAAAAATATTCCTTTCTACTTTGCAGTGAGATACAAATGGATTAAGTTTTAGATTGTTTTTCTCATGTACTTTTTTCTGAATATCAGGTTTTGCAGTGTGCAGACTGCCAATTTAGCAGGCTGTCCATTAAACAGGAGCCCAGGTACATCCCAATATGTGTATGTAAGCTTGTTCTCAGGCATTCAGAGAGAATGTGTCACATAATATGGTCACCAATTTAAATGTATTTGTTGTGCTCTTTTAATTTTAAGATAAATAAGCCTCTGGAACTGCTGGGTATGGACCTCGTGGGCAAAGTCACCAAGACAAAAAAAGGAAACAAGTACATCTGTGTCCTGGTTGACTACTATACCAAACGGGCCGAGGCGTATGCGATTCCGAATAAATTGGCTGCAGTCGTCTCTCGCTGCATCATCAACTTCTTTTACAGGTTTGGGGCACCAAAGAGGATACTCACTGACCAAGACACCGAGCTTGTGAACCAGGTTTGTAGCTTGCTGAATTAACCAATTTTGTATGCATGGAAAAATTTAGTACATAAAATATGCAATGAACCATAAATGTTTTATGCAAATCAGTATCCTACAAACCTTATGCATGTTTTCCAAACAGACCTCAGTGTGGAAAGAAGCCTCTGTGCCCCATGTCATCCACAGACTAATGGGCTTGTGGAAAAACTAAATGGTACCATTCAGAGGTGAACCTTTATTAACAGGTGGCTTTGTAATATTGGTTGTCTTTCCAATTGGTTCTACTAATAACTTTCAACTCCTTTTGGTTCTGACTCTAGAGCCTTGTGTAAACTTGTGGATTCACAATCAGAAAAATGGGATGAGTACCTAGATGCAGTAATGTTTGGTCTAAGAACCAAGACTCAGTTGAGGTGCCCGAGACATTTGAGGTAAGATATAATGTATGTTTCAATTACAAATGTTACATAATTTAAATGTTGTATATTTCCCAAAAGATCAACAGCACAGTGGAATCTGTGATAGCAGAAAACACTGTCTCAGAGGCTACTTCTCTCAAGGAGAAAACAGACAACATAGTTAAAGAGAATGTCGAAAAAAAACAAACAAAAAAAAAAAAAAAAACAAGAGTGAAGGCAGAGGGCGGCAACTCAGGCACCGTTCTCTGTAGGCCAAAAGGTCCTACGGAAAAACATAAGGACCCTTCCATATGGACACAATAGCTATAACAGCGATGTGGAATGGAAAATATCAGGGCCTCAAGGTCTGTTGTATATATTAATTATTTTATTCATTCATTTTTATATTCATTTTGTTTGGGCTATGTGTAAAATTAATTTGTGTTGTTGAAAATTACCATTTAAAATTAGTTTGTATTCATTCGTGTTGTTGGATGCTTTCAGCAATGTGTAGATAATACATTTTTGTTTTCTTTTTATTTTCAGGTGAACCCAGCAAACTATGATGTCATAGTGGGCATTGTCAATGAGTGCCACCATTGGTTTTTAGTTGTAAGTGTTTGTGATTTGAGATCCGATTCCTTTTGAGCTTTCCCTTATCCTTTTAAAATGTATTTTTATGTTTTTGCATATTACCTAGGCTATATACCCATCAATACCATATACCACTTCAAATGGATGCTACGTCATGTGGTGTGTTCGTTTTGAAGGTGTGTGATAGCACATATGAAATGTTCATTGAAATAGGACGACTTGTGTTCATTTTGTTTTTCTTTGAACTTTTTTTTTTTTCCTCTCTCCAGTTTGCAGAACATATTTTGCAAAATACCAACATTGACTTCTCCAATTCGCCACAATTCAGAATGGAGATTGCATCAACACTGCTTGAACAATCTGCTATGTTTTGTGTGTGTGTGTTATGTATTATTATTTTTTTTTTATAAACCATGAATGTTATTGACATGCCTTTTGATGTGCATCACTTTTGTAAGTGTTTTGAAGATTTGACCTAAAAAGAGTCTTGCACTGTTCATTTGTACTGTACCTCATAGATGACCTAATTGACCTGTGTCACTTTTGTGGGGAGGCAGAAACATTTGATGACTCTGTGGAAGTTCTCTGAGTTATTATTATTATTATTATTATTATTATTATTATTATTAATATTATAATTATTATTATTGTTAATTTATTAAATTCGTGTGGAATATAAATGAGTAGACTAGAACATTTGCTGACAAAACTTTTTGTATTATTTTTACAGATTTCCTGTTATTACTGTGGGTGATGGTTCCATATGGGTTGTGTTAATAATCTACCCACAGAAAAACAATACAAATGCTTTCCCTACAATAAACCAAATTGAATTTAAGTCATTGTTTTGGCTTTTTTTTTTTTTTTTTTTTTTTTTGTGTAAACTGTTATACCCGCTGAAATTTTCTATTTCACTCACAAAATCAAGTGACATTTAAAAATAATAATAATAATAATAATAATAAAATTAAAAAAAACACCCGTGACAGACATTGCCCAGCAAACATTTGGACGTGTAAGGATCGTTGAAAAGACGTCCCTCCGACACGTCCCGTCATGGTTGAAAAATAGTTCCAAAATGAAAATTGAACCGACGTCTTTGACGTTATCTGGACGTGAACTGCACGTCTTTTTCTGTGGGTCCCTGGACGTCTAAATGGGTCTTCTTCTGTATCTCTATACTATGTGTTAATTTAATGTGTTAATATAATTTTAGTATATAAGCCTCTATATAAAATAGTCACACACCCATTCTGTAACATCGTGAAAAGGCAATCAGTTATGTCGTGATGTTTAGACACCTTAACTTACAAGTTCAAAAACGGTCCAAAGTCGGTCCAGTCAGACCTGAACGTCTACAAAACGTTTTAATCACGTGTACATTACAAACAATAAAACATTTTGTGGACTTAAGCAAGAAGTAGACCGTTCTAATTTACTACAACCTATTTTGTGCATATTACATTTTTTTCAAGGTCTTCCATTTGTTAAACAGCTACTATTTAAACATGAAAATAGAAATAGTATAATGTAGTTAATTCTAAGCATGCACCAATTTTCTCAAAGCTTTACATTAATTTTAAGTAGCCATTATTCAAACAAGAACATAACCAAGGTAACGGATAAAAGTGAACACATATGTATATTTATAATCTTTTATTTATTTATCATTATTCCAAAATGTTTACTATCATTTTGTTGCTCCACAAGCACCTGCTCTTCCAGAAGCATTATTATTGTGGCAGTACTCATTTTTTTTTAATTGAAACAGTTTTGCATTAATTTTAAACAGCTATAAATCAAACAAGTACAAAACAAAAATACTGGATTAATGTAAACACGCATGTAAATGTCTCTCAAAACAGCTTATTTCTTATTTCAGCTCTTCCTGGAGCGTGCTTTAGGTGTTCCACCATTGATGCATCAATTTTGGAGTCTGTGGCAGTTGGACTCCACCTCTTCAGAGCATCTGAGGGAAGGATGAATATTTTAAGATATTTAAGAAACAAAATGGCAAAATTGAGTTAAATGACATGCACTTATTTTGAAAATGCCTTCAAGGTTATACAAATACATTTAAAATACAATGGAACAAGACTTTTTCAGTTTCATGAAAGAAGCATTAGTAACAAGTAAACAATAAGTATATGTTATTTTAGTCTAGAATAATCTTATGTCAATAAAATATTTTCTGCATTAGATGTGTGCTAGTGTACATAAAAACAGCATTAGTCCACTGCCGCTTCAATATCTCTATGGTGCTCTTGAAATAAAGTAGATGTGTAACTGTGTGAACATGAACAGGACATTTCTGATAAAGACAGGTGGCCCTTAAATAAATAACGGACAAGGAACATGAAATTTTTTTTTTAATGTCATAAGGCCAAAATTACCTTAAATTACATAGTACAAAGCTGTAGCTTTGAAAGTTGGCCACCTGCATTTGGCCTTTAAGTATTTGACAGGACTAAAAAAAAATACTAAAAAAAATAATTCAGTATTACTTCACTTCATGAACATTTTAACATATGGTCAATATTACAAATTAACAGTAGTGTGCATCATGGCAATGTTAAAATACGAGAGCCACTGACCTGCTTGTTTTCCAACTATCCATGCCTTACTCACTGCTGATTAGTAATGGATCAGGTGTGTTGTCAATCAGAAGCTGGAAGGGCAGGGACAGCTGGAAAACAAGCAGTGCAGTGGCTCTCGAGGACCAGGATTGGCTATAAGTGAAGGTAAAGTAATAAGGCTGCTGTGCAATTTTACTGCATTAGTTACTGTCAAATTAGCTGGCTGTACTTTAGCTCTTGTTGAGCAATGACAGACATTGTAGCCTCTATATTTTTTACTGTATGAATTCTGATTCAGAGAAATGTATGTATTTATACATTAGGCTGTGTTGGTATTAAGGTATAATGTGTATAAAATAAGATGTGACAGCAAAGTTCTCACATACACTGGGGGGTCCTCTGGGACTGGGATGGCAATGAAGCATTTGGGACTGGAGACAATACTATATAGACATTAAAAAGAAAAGTGTGAAAAGTAAGAATTTGAATGCAGTTACTTTTTTTTTTTTTTTTTTAAAAAGGACATCCTCTTTATGTGAAAGACACGACAAAAATTGCAATACCTTGTTCGGTTGTGGCACATGGCCTGACAGATGGCTGTTCGTTATGTGACCCTGCAAGACAAATCGCACTCTAATGTAAATTAATGAAGCACAAAAGACATAAAAATGCATTTAAAAATTTCACAGAAGTTAATCTTTTGAAATGTCTTCTAATGTTAATCTTACATTGTGGTTAGAGACTTTAACAGAGCAAACTGCCTACCAAAACTGTTTCTACTGCCCAGTGTTTGTTTTCTCTACAATGACGAGGGGAACGATCATCTGAAAGTTTACTTAAGGTCTGATGTACTACTTACAATGACAACGGAATCGTGACCTGAACTGCACCCTTGGAGTGTCAATAAAGTGTCATTAACCTGTAATCATTTGATTAGTACTACAACATCTTAGAAGTGTCACTTGGACTTTCAAAATCATAACATATTCTTCAAATTTTTCTAGATGCTGTAGCTGTTATTTCAGGGCAACATGGAGTTCTTTTAACATTTATTCTGTAATTGACAGGACTGCTTTTGTCTTGCCCTGTAACAGGGCAAAAAAGCAACTTTGTGGTTGTACACATTCGGATCATTAATTTTTTTAAACATTAGCACTTACACCTCAACATGTGTCCACGGGTCCACGAGTGTTGTTGACGTTGATGGTGTCATGTTGTGCATACACTGTTGGAAAAAATAAAAGCAATAGAAATAAAGGACCACTTTATGGAATTTTGAAGATGTTTATAAAGATCCCTTAATCCCTTAAAGTTATATACACATTACCACACTGTAAAAATTAAAAGAAATTAGTAAACAATGTGTTATCTCCTAAGTTTATCTGAAATATTAGTTGGAGTAAAGTTTGGGTATTACCTAACAAATATCTCATTACAAACAAAATAAAATAAAATAAGTTTCATTTAAGATACTGCACAAATTTTAATTTGTAAACAGATTTATTGAAAATATAGATGTAAATTGTTCATTATGTACATTATACCCAGAAACGGTACCTCATATTTTCTGGCACTGTCAATACACAAAGAGGTTACAGTGGGAGGTTTCTGGATTTATAAATGACAAAGTGGTGTGTAACTTTCTTTTACAATACGAACATGTAATATGTGGCTCAGCCGTTGAAAAATGAGGCTTACATTATCAATCACTTGATTAATTTACTTATTTACTTACTAATCGTTGCAAAATTCAGCAATTAGAAAACTTTTTTTTTTTTTTTCTGTGGCACTTAAGGAATTAGATATTTCTAAGAGGACCATAAAGGAGATTACAAACAAAAAAGCTATAAAATCGATGTATTTATTCGGTACATTCAAGTTATTGTGGATTAGGAAGTCCTTTCATTTGATTGTGTTATTCTTTACAAACATTTTGTGCATACCCTTGGCACTTAAGTTATGTATTTGTTGTTCAAGCATTATTAAAAAAAAAACTTAGCACACTAGCTAATTTTAGCCAAACTCAAACTACGTTTCAGTTGACAATGTGCGCATTATTTCTTCCTTTTCCTTCGTGTCAAACAAGTACAATTCGACCACATTAATAAAAAACTACAAAATGTACTTACCCACCAGTAGATTTTTAATAATTCGTAAAGCTTTGCAACACAAGGACGTGCTCTCCTCCTGGTTATGGAACGACAACAACGTGTTAAAGTTTTCTCGCGAGATAATGTATTGTATTGCCAGCTAATCTATCCCATCGCGAGATAATCTATCCTATCGCGAGATAATCCATCCTATCGCGAGATTTGTTACAACATCTTGGCAGCACAGTTTTGGCAATCTACACCCAACTCAGACTTCAAATGGTGACTGGAGATATTTGTTTTATATGTATATGCATAAACTTAAAATAATAAAATCGTATTGCAATTTCAGGAAAACGGGCAGAATTATGACTAAAATTCAGTGGCTTTGTAATCACCTTAACCACACAGCACTTTGTGAATATTCATTAAACAAGATGTAAATACAAATTACTTGTATTTCATTACGATTTCCTATTTTTATTTATTTACTTACTCATTTTATTTTTAATTTTTATTTTTAATGGGTAATGCTTGACTAGACGAGGTCGTCTATTCGCAGCCTCTTAAAACTACTTGGGCCACTTAAATAAATTATTACAGTAATAATCAAGATGTAAGCACAATTTCTTTAGCATATTTCATACTGATTTCATATAGGGTCATGATGGACTATAAATGCACGTGTAAAGGACGTCACCTTGTGGACGTCCTCTCACAACTGGTTCACAACAGTGTATATACACGAAGCTAAAACATAAAAGTAACAATTATACATGCAACCACAGATAATTGTAGATATGTACAAACGTATCTGAATGCATTTTTAGGAAGTATTCTGTGTTACATATTTGTACGGATTTATGCCGTCCTACCGCAACTATTTCTGGCCAGGGACACGACGTTGCCGTCGGACCAATGTTAGCTGGGTGTTTAAAACATGGTTTGCTAAATCTTCTGTGTAATAACCAAAAGCTAAAACATTATGCTTAAATCGGTTGAAAGTTGGGGAAAACCTCGCTTCTCAAATTCATTTTCAAGTTTCGTTTTCAAGACGGTACTTTTTTTTTTTTTTTTTTACCATTTTGCTTCATGAGTACGGTAGTTCTGATAATACGTATGGTAACTCGGCAACTACGCAAGACATGTAGTATGATTGCGTAAAGGGGAACAGACACTCCGAGGGGAACAGAATCGACTGCTACACCGGCGCAAAAGTTACGTCGGCCAAATCATCCATTAACTTCACATAAAATTGATAACTTACAACATTATTTTCACAAAACCAGTGCACAAACATATTTAACAATTCTACTAATATAACAGAAACAGTTTACGTTTGTCCTTTTGTGCACTTTGTCCGATTCACGAACAGAATTAATTATCCACAGCATCTTACATTAACAAAAGAATATACAAAACAAATATACGGAAAATAATAATGCTTGTGACTTACCTAATGCAATGAAACAGTTCAGGTATATATTTAAAGAAGGAATCGCAAGGATGGATAAGATTAAGCGAGAGCTGAAATGCGGCTCGCATCTCTCACCACGAGCTGGCGCAAAACTGACGTCAGCAACCATCGACGCACTTCTCCAATAGTAAATTCTATTTCACAACAGAATTAAATATAATACATTTATTTTACATGCCTGAACTTACTATGCATTAGGGGAAAAATACATACACAATAATGTGAATAAAGGAACAATTATTCTCAAAGATCAGAAATATTGACAGAAATCTTCCATCAATCCATAAACTCAATTATTTGAGTGGGTTACATCGTCATACTTTAATCGCGCTGTTTTATTTGCTTCAGAGAACATATTTCTCAACTTAGAAATGTGAATAGAATCACGCAGGAACAACAGGGATAGCTGACATTAGACCTGCCGTTATTTGTTTATAGCAGGCATTAGCCTATATTTATCTGATGACTGTGTTAATCTGCGATCGCATCGCAGATTCATCCATATAGCCTATATATGTTGTTAAATGTATTAAATTTGTTAAACTGCTGCATCAAACGGACTGTTTTTGTTTTTTATTTATTCATTTATTCATGTATTTATTTATTTAGCAGAAATCTAAGAAATAGCCTGTTTATGCAAATGTCACCAAAAAAAAAAAAAAAGTTTAACGTTTACTAGCTTAAATAAACAAACCATGTATTTCTAATAGTCAAAATGCAGCTTTAAACGATCACATACCACCAGTCTAGTTTAATTTAGTGGTTCACAAATAGTAGGCCTACTTGAAATATACAGCATTCAGAAATGTAAATGTATGTTTTATTTTTAGCATGGAAATTTACTAACTTTATTAAATATTGATCTCACCTTTCACTGCTCTCTGTACTCCTGTTTATTGAGAAAATTGACAAATCCAGCACAAGAACATCACCGCTCCCTAGTGTTCAAAGCAGAAAATCACCTTTCTCCAAGAACATCTTACTTTTTACACGATAGAGTGCGCCAGGATGCTGCCGTTCTCAGTCACATACAGAGGTGGGTAGTAAATGATTACGTGTAATCTGTCTTACGTAAACATATTCAACAAAAAAAAAAACTTATTTAAAAAAAAATGTATTTTTAAATTACAAGCTTTTAACTCACAGCTGCAAGAAAAGGGATTACCCAACTTTTTCCTCAGCTGAACCTCTTTGACCTAATATACTTATTTGAAGTAAACCCCGAGATTTTCAGTCAATAATTTTGAAACTCAATAATAAGGTGGGGGAGTGAATGTACGACACCATCTTCCACCTAAAATACAACGACTTGAGCAAGGCACCGAACCACAAACTGCTCCCTAGGTAGGGTGACCACCTGTCCCGCTTTGCGTTTGTACCGCACAGAATTTCTACCCCAAAAGCCTCCACTTAGAAATACACGGTCATTCTAGCCGCCACTTTATTTTGTGGTGCGCTCATATACTACGCGTTATACCGTGCAAAAACCTACATGAGAGGAAAAGCGATCTTTGGCTTTCATTTATTGAGCCAGTTACTCTGTCAATATTGAACTAACTAACAAACAAACAAACAAACAAACAAACAAACAAACAAATAAATAAATGTTTTATATGTAAATTCACATTATTACTATAAATGAAACTCCCTGTTTCCACAAAATGTTTCACTTTAAATTAACAGTACACCACTCCGGAATATGGAAGTTTTTTCCTAACAAAATTAAAATGAAAATTCAAATGCCTTAAAGATCAAATAATAAATCAAACTCTCAAAACAACTGCTCAAATAATAAATCAAATGCTTAAATTATCAATAATAAATCGAATTCTCAAAATGAGAAATCAAATGCTCAAATGTGATTTAATTTCCTCATTCGGGGAAGCATTAACTGTATCAAAAATCAAATTAAAAATCATTTGTATTTGATATTCAATTTTCATGATCAACCCAGTATAAACCTGTCATTAATAAATCTATAATCCAGTAGCCCGGGCCTCTCTGTGGAATTTGACTCTTTGGTTTCAAATATGTTCTGATCGAATCTTCAATTTGTCTGATTCACTCTGATACCCTACATAGTTCTATAGCCAACAGTTCATCATTCTCTATATCATATTTGTGTATATACAATTATGGTGTACAGGGACACGGGACTTGTGTATGTAGTTCTATAGCCGTCAGTTCATCGCTGTCTATATCGTATATGTGTATATATAATCCTGGTGTACAGGGACACGGGACTCCTTTACAAGGAAGTCTCCCATCCAGGTAGTCACCAGGCTCAGCTCTGCTTAGTTTCATTGGGCAACCTGGCAAGAGCTGCAGAGTGATAGCTGCTGGGAGTGCAAATATTATTTTTTTAATAAATTATCAATTGACAGTGAAATAAATGAATATATAGTGATCCTGCAATTTAATGCATTACTTAAATATCATATAAAAAGTATCTTGAAAGCTGTTATTAGTAAGTTTGGTTGCTTAGCTTAAGTGAGCAACTAGTCTTGGCCTACAGGGTGATAGATTATTGCAGTTTTAAACATTTTGCAATATGCTTAGTATAGCAGTAACATTTATTGCGATATATTGTGATTTATTACCTTTTTCAACTGCTAATGTCCCCAAAGGACAACTTTGTCCACATCTGTTTTCTCTAAGATAAAGTTCATCTCACATTTTCATATTCATCTCCTTAAAATTGCACTTCCTCTTGTATTTCTAAGATATTAGAGTTATGTCAAGTTTGTATAACTACTAAAAATCAGCCTACAGAAATAACCCTTTTACAAGTTTACATACAAACCAATAACCTGGAGCCGAATGTATAAAGCCACTCGGAGTAAAATTTTAGTCTTAAGTGTGTAAAAATTCTAAGAATAATATAATTTTACTCTTATTCCTAGACAGAACAATAAGTGTGATTCATAAAGTTGCCTAAGGGGGCTTTTACACTCTAACGTAAAAAATAAATAATAATAAAATAAATAATAAAAAAAAAAAAAAAAAAACTGTAGAAATAGTAACGTGAAAGCTGACATACGGTCCCGGGAGCACACCAGGGGACCGAACCGGAGACTACCTGAAAGAGGTGGTCTGAGTTTGGTTGGAAAGGAACTGTGGCACGGTTCATTTGAATGTGAAAGCAACTTGGTTGCACATTTAATCAGAAAGTAAATTAACACGTGCATGCATTTTAGCTGATAACGACATCATTAGTTCAACAACACACTTGTAAACGATGACAGTGGTTATGATTTTATCTAGGATACAAGGAAGACTGCAGTGTAATTGCGTATAGTGAGTGCAATCAGAGCGGCTAATGAATGGATCATAATCAGCTGTCTCCTCAAAACAGTCCGTTAGCAAGCCTTCATGCAATTCACATACAATAACAAATAGTGTTGTTCACTTTGCCACGCGTAACAGCAAATAAATTAAAAACACAACATATTCACTCACGTTTTATTTTCTATCATGTGCCATGCACATTGGTGATGATGTAAGAATAATGCAAGAACACAAGTGTTCGAAAGAATTAAGTGACTGTCGAACCAGACCAACGGGAACAATTGCACTCAGGCTTGGACTGCAGCTAGTGTAAAAGCCCCATAAGTATTAAGACTAGGTCTCAGCTCCTAAATTATTTAAGAGTGCTAGAGAGTTGTCCTAATCTAGTTGGGAGTAACAAGATGGCAGCAGAGAAGAGGAGACACACTTTCCAACGAAGATATAATATATTAAAGTTATATGATGACATGGAGTTGATAATGAACCTCCCCCACGCTACAAAACTGTGCTCTAAAACTGCAGAAATGAAAGTGGGAATTATTATTATTATTATTTATTTTTTTTTTGTCAAACGCGAAGTTGGGACTATTGGTCCACTTGCCACACCAAACATCAAGTAGTGGCCAAAAGTTATTTTTTTTTACATTTTAGTTTAGTCTAGTAGTTGCAAAGGTACTTACTGGTAGTAGAATGTCTAAAGTGGACTATCAAAATAGTGTTACCGAATTGACTGTTTCAAAAAAAAAAAAAAAAAAAAAAAAAAAAAAAAAAAAAAAAGAGTCACAGGGTGAAGAATCACATGACAAGGATGGCTCAAAAAAAAACATTTACAATAAATGTCTCAATAAACTGAGCATGTTTCAATAGAATTTCAATCAATTGAATTCTTTTCACAATGTGCACAAGTGAAAGAATTCAAGGTGGGTTCCTCATTAATTGCATGGTCTCTTCCTTGTGTTGCAGTGAGTCCTTGGGGAGCTCTTGTGAGGCTGATCGGTCACCGGCTGCTGTCTGAAGGGACAAAGAGAGAAGCCGTTATTGCTCTGTCTCATGGAGAAGGTTCTCACCCTTTGGCAGCACTCATGTGGCTTATCTAACAATTGATGAGGTTCAGCTGGGGCCGATCAGCCTGTGATGAGAACGTGCAGGTGTTCCTCGTTCATTTCCAGGGCGATGCTGACAACTCCTTGGGATGCTCATCACTGTATATATATATACACTACCGTTCAAAAGTTTGGGGTCAGTACATTTTTATTGTTTCTTTTTCTTTTTTTTTTTTTTTTTAAGAAATTAATACTTTTATTCACCAAGGATGTATTAAGTTAATAATTAAAAGTTTATTAAAAGTTAATAATAAATAACTTACATTGCTATAAAATATTTATATTTTGAATAAACACTGTACTTTTTAAACTTGTTATTCATGAAAGAATCCTGAAAAAAAAAAATTACAGGTTCCAAAAAATATTTGGCAGCACAACTGTTGATATTATCCAACACTGATCATTCTAATAATAAATCCACATATTAGAATGATTTCTGAAGGATCATGTGACACTTAAGACTGGAGTAACAGCTGATAAAAATTCAGCTTTTCATCACAGGAATAAATTCTATTTTAAAGTATGTTAAAATAAAAAATATTATTTTATAATGTAAAAACATTTTGCAATATTACTGTTTTTTTTTTCTATATTTTTAATCAAATAAATGCAGCCTTGATGAGCATAAGAGACTACTTTAAAGACTATTACAAGTCTTACTGACCCCAAACTTTTGAACGGTAGTGTATATATATATATATAGTGAGTACTGTGTAAAAGTCTTAGACTACTAGTATTTTCACCAGCTCAAAAATGGTTTAAAGTCAGTTATTTCTATTTTTGCTGTCAGTAGGAAATATCAGTTTACATTTCCAAACATTAATTTTGCCTTTAATTGTAATAATAATTCAGTCAGATTTTTGTTTGCACAAGAAGTCTGACAACAGCCAGTGCTCCACACAGAGATCTGATCTCATCATCATCCAGTCTGTCTGGAATGACATGAAGAAACAGAATAATATATATATATATATATATATATAGTTTTTTTTTTTTTTTTTTCAATTATATATAAATATTATAAATATTTTTTTCTTTTAAATTATTTTTTACTATTTATTAAATAGTTTTTAATCCGAAATTGCTATGTTCCTACATAATTTGTAACAAAAAGCAGTGGTAAAACATCTATTTAGGAGTCTTAGACCTTTCCAAGTTTGTAATTTTTTTTTTACTCTCCTAACTACATGAGGAGCAGTGGCCATTTTGAAAAACCTCAACCCTGTAACAAATATATGTATTTCTCATTGTTACGGGGTTGTAAACTTGTGATGGCCTAAAGATTAGAGTTATAGTTGTAACCCAAAGGCTGCATATTCGAGTCTCATGTCTGGCAGGGATTGTAGGTGGGGGAGTTTGATCAAGGTTGGAGCTAAACTCTGCAGGAAATTGCAATTCGAGCCACATACAGATTCAGCATTTCTGACAGAGTTGCAGGTATAAATAAACATGAAAAAAAAAAAAACACTTACAGTGTTGAGAAAGACAACTTGAAATTCCTGTTTTGCCTGCAGAGAAGAGAGAGAGAGAGATAGACGTATTTATTAATTTCTTTGGGATGATGTATTTATCCATAAACGCATACTTTTATATTATACAAACCCTTGTCCAGAGGATAAATATTGGAGAATGATGTATCTGTAAGTACAAAATAGAATGGATGACAGATGAGAGATCTAATAGACTGGGTAATAGTTATGTGGTCTATTCTATGAATATAAAAAAAAGAACATGTTTTTTTTCCTTACATTTGGGTGGATGAGGTTTTAACACAACTGTATTCTCCTTTGGTAAAACTCTGCCATCATCTGAAATAGAAACATACTTCAAAATAGTTTATCAAATATTTAAGTTTAATTAAGTTTGATTACATATTAAGTTAATTCCAAGTTAAATCACAATATCCTAAAAACATACAAACAAAAAAAGAAACAAAAACGTTGTTTAGTGTGGGAGTGTGGGGACGGGGGGATGGTTTCCTCGCAATTCTGAACAGTTTCCTGCCTCTTGATTTTTGATTCTCTGCCCGTTGTTTGTCCTTAAGTGTGACCTCTTGCCTGTGGATTACATCTTTGGATTACCCTATTAAATATTGCATTTGGATCATCAACCATGTGCCATTCAGCATGCTGTAGTATCTGGCACCAAGATGTTAACAGCAGGTGGGGCCTCCGCAATCTGACTTGTTTGTTCAGCATATCCGAAAGATGCTCGACTAGATTGAGATCTGGGGAATTTGGAGGACAAGTCAACACCTCAAACTTGTTATTGTGCTCCTCAAACCATTCCTGAACCATTTTTGCTTTGTGGCAGGGTGCATTATCCTGATGAAAAAGGCCACAGCCACCAGGGAATACTGTTTCCATGAACAGGTGTACATGGTCTGCAACAATGCTTAGGTAGGTGGTACATGGTATGTAAGTTTTCCCTCCAGAACACTGCCCAAAGCATCAAACTGCCTCTGCCGGCTTGCCTTTTTCCCATAGTGCATCCTGGGGCCATGTGTTCCCCAGGTACAGTATGTGACACACACACACACGGCAATCCACGTGATGTTAAAGAAAACATGATTCATCAGACCAAGCCACCTTCTTCCATTGTTGGAAGACACGTGTCCACTGTTGGTGCTTTCGGCAGGGTCCATCTGACTGATCTGCAGCTATGCAGCCCCATACGTAACAAACTGCAATGCACTGTGTGTTCGGACACCTTTCCATCAGAACCAGCATTAACTTCTTGAACAGTTTGAGCTACAGTATCTCGTCTGTTGGATCGGACCACACAGGCCAGCTACACACTCCCCCGATGCATCAATGAGCCGTGGTCGTCCATGACCCTGTCGCTGGTTTACCACTATTCCTTACTTGGACCACTTTTAAAATATATACCCCATTGCAGTTTTGGAGATGCTTTTACCCATTCATCTAGCCAACATAATTTGTCCCTTGCCAAACTTGCTCAAATCCTCATGCTTGCCCATATATCCTGCTTCTAACACATAAACTTTGAGGACAAAGTTCACGTGCTGCCTAATATATCCCACTGACTAATTGGTGCCCTGATAAAAAGATAATCAGTGTTATTCACTTCACCTGTCAGTGGTCATAATGTTATGCCTGATCGGTGTACATTTTATCCATATGTACATGTAAAACTTGTTCCCACAAAAGAATCTGAGGATAAATAAATAGCCTCGTATGTGAATATTAGCTTTGGAAAAAAGGTTTTGAAGAGATTTTCAAGAGTTGAAAAGATGGTTTGGGGTACCGTGTCAACAGAATAAAGACTTGGTTGCTAGTTTTTTTTCTTCTTTTTTTTTTTTTTTTTTAAAGTAGATATCTAAAAATATTCTTTGAAGTGATTTGAATAATTACCATCTGAGGAAGAATCTGCTTCCGACAAAAATCTTGGTGGCTTTTTATGTGCCCTCTTTTTGTTCTCCACAAGCAGTCCTCTGTTTCAACATTTGAAGTCTCCACTACACGCCGGCATTTCTGAAGACCTTTAGTGTAGGAGTCTGGAAAATACAGTAAATGTTATTGTGAAATAAAAAATATTAGTGTAAAGTGTAGGTTAGAAGTTTTCTTGATAACTGGATTTTGCTTTAACAATCCTGAAGATCATGAAACTGTAGATAAATTAAAATAATGCGAAAACTACTACATTACCTGTTTTTAGCCAAACTATTTTTAACAGACACCGTCTCCACGTCGCTTTGTCTGGCAAAGTGCAGTTTTTTACAAGCTTCCTTGTGTTTGTAAATGTCCAGTAACAGAACGCACCCTGAAAAAAAATAAATAAATAAACATCATTCTAAAACGGATTTAGTAATGAGAACGAATGTGAAAACTTATTGAAAACAAAACAAAACAAAACCTCTTTGGTTTCCTCCAACCATGACGCTGGAATTAATTCAACAGCACTATCCTCAGCAAATTCCACAACCGCATAGTTTTTTGTATCCATCTGTTGAAATGAAAGAATATACATAAATAAATAAATAATTAAAGATAATTTACATATTCAGCTCAGTGTATTATATTTATTCAATAACCTATTGCTTAGATTAAGTGATTTTAATGACCTTCACTGTTTATCCTCCTTGGTTTCTCTGAATGTCCTTAAATGGGATTTAACAGTAGATCTTAACATAAATGCATTAGCAGTCTCTTGGTGTGTGTGTGTGACAGAGAGAGAGACATACAGGTAGAAGGGCGTAAGAGAAAGAGAATGAGAGAGTTGTGTGTGTATTTATTTGCTTGTTTTACATTATGAATTAAAGAATCATGATTTCTGTTGATTGTAATGTTTTGGCAATACTGCACATGAATTAGGGGGAGGGGTAGAGAGTGAGAGAGGTATTGTAATTTCTTGTATTACATAATCAATTTTTTTTTCCTTGATTCAGGGTTGGGGGTGGGGCAGGGTTTGTGGTAGGAACAGAGAGAGAGAGAGAGAGAGATTCCTAGGACATTATCTCTGTTCATGCAGGATTGCTAAGAAAATCGTCTCGACTCTTTTTTCCACCATAATGGCTTGTCTTGTCAGCTGCCTCTCTGGTATGAGCTTCATCACAGCATGCCTTGATTGCACTTTGAAACATCCAAGTATTCTTGAGTCACATGGATCTCTGAAAAGTGGTTCTGTCTTCTCAAAAAGCTTGCACAGCAGCATCTGGCAACCAGAATCATCCGACTCTTCTCTCTCTTCAATAGCCTCACAGCATTTTCCTTCATCAAGTATGAAGGCATTGTTTGGCCTTTTGAATTTGGGCTTGGAGGCCTCCACAGACAATGGGGATTTTGGCATCTCCACTAGCCGTTTGACCACTTGAGTAAGTGGCTGCTTTCCTGACCTTACAAGTCGTTTCAGTTTCCCAAGATAGTTCTCGAAAGGAAATCCACTGCAGGCATCCAGACTGCCAAAAGCCAACGCCTCTTCTGGAAGATGCAACATTGAATGTACATTATACACCGTGAAGTGTTCTCCATATAGTTCTCCTGTTTTGTCAATGAAGTACTTCATCAGCTCTTTGCTGTAGGCATTGTGTTCCACTGCCAGTGTAGGGCAAAGCAGAAGGCTCAAGGCAACGCTGAACACCATGAAGTGATCATATAGCTGGTCAGCCAGAATTCCTTTAAGTACTATCTTTCCTGTATAAACGGCAAACTGCCGCAGTTCCGTCACCTTCCATCTGTCAATGTCTTCCAGATGTCTAGGTTTCCGGGCAAAACAGCTGGGAATGACCTTTTGAAGTGACAGCAGCCGTTGGGTCACATTGCTGATTTGCCCAGCAGACATTCTCACCTTCCTGTCTCCTCTAACCCATACTGTGAGTAGTTTTTTCATTACTCCCAGGCAGGCTTGGTGCATGTAATCAATTAGAAATTGTTCTACCATGTCCAGTGGGAGGCTCAGAAAGGGAGATACCGGCGTTTCCTCATTCTCTTGACGTCTAGTCATTTCAGCGCGGAATGTGTCGTTGCTGCGTGAAGTGAGATTATCAACCTCTGGGTAGGTCATGCGCCCAGCCACCCATGTGCCCTTCTGTGTGCATTTATCGCACCCGTAGTACCCAGAATACTGCTTAATCTTTTTTACCATCGCTCTTGCAGGTGCGTCACACACAACACATCTGATTTTTATTTCTTTTCCATCCAAACCATTGTCCAGAAGTTCCTGAATGTCCTTTATGGCTTCTTCCATGAAATCCAAATTTGTTGGTTTGGTGGGACCAAGTGTCAGTGTGACAGGAAAGACACTGATGGGTGGCAGATGAATGGCACAGAGGATGGGCCAAAGATGTGTTTTGCTGCTTTAAAAAGCGGCAGGCCATCTATATTAAATGATAACTCCACTGTGGTAGCTCCGTCCGTGATCTCCCTTGCATAGCGCTGCAGCTGCTCAAGAAGGCTCTCTCTTAAATTCAAATGGACACACTCCATTCCAGACTTAACCACTGATGTAATGTGTCTTGGAGTTTTAAGCAGTGTCCTTGCTGTTGATGGGAGCTCTGGGTGTCCATTTTGTTTAAGTCCTCTCAGGAGATCGTCTAAGGCATTATGCTTAATAAGGTGTTTTGTTGCCCATTGTTGTAAAAATGTTGAAAGCGAAGTTGGAGCCATTTCGTTTTCAGTTTCAGTATCTGAAATGCAGTTTTCCTCAGTGGGGCTGTCGGCAACACCGTCAGGTCCTGAACTGCAGCTCTCCCCACTGACTCCAATTTCTACGTTTTCAGAAACACTGGCGATGTCTTCATCAGTGTAGTTTTCTTCATTGCCTCGTGTAGCGCTGCCTCTTGGTTTTTGAATCCATTCTAAATCCAAAATATTGGACTTGTTGAAAATGTGGTAATGGCATAGTTTGCGATATTTCACTATACCTACTCTACATAGCAGAAAGTATGTGGACACCTGAACACCACACACTTAAGTTCTCATTGAACATTTAATTTTAAAAGCATGCATCAATCAATCCCAAACTTTGTTGTTATTTTGCATCCACTTTTTCCATTACAGATGGTGCAGGCAGATATGGAGAAGGCTTAGCAGGCATATAAACTTCTGTACTCACTGGCCACATTATTAGGTACACCTTGCGATGTAAAGAGCAAAGTAAATAATAAGTAAATAACTGACACGTATGCCTTTAGAACTGCCTTCATTCTTTGTAGCATAGATTCAACAAGATCCTTCGTAATATGATAGCATCACATAGTTGCTGCAGATTTATCAGCTTTACATTCACCACATCTGAAAGATGCTCTATTGGATTGAGATCTGGTGACTGTGGAGGCCATTTGAGTATCATAGACTCATTGTCATGTTAAAGAAACCAGTTTCAGATGATGTGAGCTTTGTGACATGGTTTGTTATCTTGCTGAAAATGGCGGTGCACTATGGCCATTAAGAGATGGACATGGTCAGCAACAATATACTCACGTAGGCTGTGGCACTCAGTTGGTACAAAGGGGCCCAAAGTGAGCCAAGAAAATATCCCCCATACCATCACACCATCATAACTAGACTGAACTTTTGATAAAGGCAGATTGGATCCATGCTTTCATGTTGTTTACACCAAATGGACACTACTATCCGAATGTCACAACAGAAATCTTATCAGAAGACAAAAGTCTCATGCATAGCGTTGTTGCCATGTGATAAGTAGATATTTACGTTAACAACCAGTTGAACAGGTGTACCCAATAAACTGGCAAGTGAATATCAGTTTTCAGTGTGTGTAAAACTCGTCAGAATTGAGCAAAACATATTAAGCTAATTAAAACATCACATAATGTTTTTGTTGTTGTTGTGTTGTAATTAATATAATAGGCATCTAATTTTAAACTGGGTTATTTTTCAACCACATATGCATTTAGTGTGGCTGAAGTTACAAATACATTCTCATGTTAATAGAAGGGGGTGTCCACATGCTTGTACAAATACTTTATAGTTTAGCACTTCATACATACCTTTAACTGAATTGTGAGGAGCTATATATGGAGACCAGAGCAGCTGAACACACAGTACTTGCTGAAGCCTTAACACTGAAGGGTTTGGAGGCTGAGAGGAAATGGGGGATTGGTGGGGGCGGGAGAGAAGAGAAGAATTAGTTCTCTGGTCCATGCTAACAGAAAGTGGCAGTTAAGAAGTAGAAAAATCCAGCCCAGATCTTATTGGGGGAGGGTGGAGACAGTAAAGGTTCTGTGGTTTTCTATTTGAATAAGAGAATCTAATATGCATTACAGAATAAGCTATAGATTACATAAGAAAGGACTGATAATGCTCTACTGGCAATGCCAGATGTTGCCTGGGTCTGCACTGGTTTAGAGAAAGGGTTAAAATTGGTAGGGGTACTGAGTGTTATATTTATATACAATGTTCTATGGCTTTACTAGTTAAAATATTAAGATATCTGTGATTCTATTAACTATTTGAAAAGGCACTTTCTGATATCAGCTGCCTTTGTTAGTATAAATAATTACTTTGAAACTAGTAAAAATGTGAATTCCTGATATTCAAGAATTCAGTTGTTAGTTGAAATGTTAACTCTTGATATGTCTTTCAACATGTGACTTTTGTTATTTCTGATATTTGAAAATGTATTCCTCAGTATAACTTCAGATATCTAAAATTGTCAGGATTATGTTCAGTTTTGTCCCAGTTTTTATTGTGGTTGGTTACTCTCTGGTTGTTTGACCTACTTTCCATATGTGTTTGATTGATTGACCCAATTCAAGTGTCTTGTTAATTAACCCATACGATCCTCTGTTTGCGTTGTGTTTATAAGCCCTGTGTTATTGTTCTGTTCACAATCTTGTGTTACTGTTGTACCTGGATGTTATCTTGGTTTGGATTATCACTGTTTGTTTCTTGGTTTCCATTAAATTCTACTCAACTGATACTCATGCCTGATTGTTTCTGTATTAGTGTACAAGCAGGTGTGACAAAAAATGCCTTTCTTACTAGTAACAATCACATTCATGACATCAGAAATTAACATTGCCACTAGTGGCAACTGAATTATTGATATCAAAAATTAACATTTTTACCAGTAGCAGTTCAATTGTTGATATAAAGAATTAGAATTTTAGAATTTTACTAGTGAAAATGTAATTGCTGATATCCAAAATGGCTATTGTTACTAGTAGAAAGAAGTCCTGATATTAAGAATTAGCATTTTGACTAGTGAAAATTGAGTTGTTGATATCAAGAATTCATATCCTGCAAATGAATAAAAGTCAAAATGGGTTGCCATAATGCTCTTTCCTCTTGGAAAAGTAAATTTTACTGTCTGTGGAATGTTTTGCCGGTTTGACATTTTGTACACATACAGTGCCTTGCGAAAGTATTCATCCCCCTTCATTTTTTTCTTGTTATGTTGCTGCCTTATGTTAAACTGTTACTTTTTGTGGTAACACTTTAGAATGCAGTTCCGTCATTAATAATAACCACACAGGAACAAATGACTAATGTATTCTTAACAATGTAGTAATTACTATTAACTAACAACACTCTGTTGTAATCAGACACTCTGATTAATAAATCAGTAAGTGATAGCGCTCAGTTGAAAGTGGTAGTTCACTATTAGCTAACCAGTAACTACTATTTTTTTTTCATATCTCCCAGAAAACTAGACCTACTAAGACCTACTATATACATGGTCGTAATTAATGTGACTGATGCAAAATGTATAATTAATTCTTAAGGTAATGGTAACCCATTTAGTGATACAGGTATTACTAAATTATTTGGATCCGTATTATAAAGTGAAGATCATGATATTTCTCTAGTAATGATTAAAGTCACTGTAAATTATTGAGGTTTTTGTAAGGTACTGAATAGTAATAATTCCGATGGATTTGGTAACTCTTGGGTCGTTACCAGTGGTTACCATGATGTTCACTTTAAAATACACATCCAAATAATTAGTAATTCCTTCTGACAGATTTAGTAATACCTAAATCATCACTAGATGGGTTACCATTACCTTCACTTTAGAATTAATTATACATTTTGCATCCTTCACATTAATTATGTACCTGTATATAGTAGTTCTTGGTAGCAGTTACTGATAAGCTAATAGAGCTACCACTTTCAACTGAGCGCGATTACTTACTGATTTGTTAGAGTTTCTTGTTAGTTAATAGTTACTATATTGTTAAGAATGCATTAGTCATTTGTGACCCTGGACCACAAAACCAGTCTTAAGTCGCTGGGTTATATTTATAGCAATAGCCAAAAATAGATTGTATGGGTCAAAATTACAGATTTTTTCTTTTATGCCAAAAATCATTAGGAGATTAAATAACCACTCCAGGCTACAAAAAACTAAATGGATTTGACTTTGAAAATGAGCAACATAGTAAAAAAACAAAACAAAACAAACACAAAAACAACATATTTTGTTTCTACACAAACATAGCCTATGTCCAGATGAAATGAAAGAAATGATAATGATATATTATAAACATTAAAGTACACAACATTACAAATGTATGCATGCTGCAAATTATGCTTTTGTGAATATCAGAGCTATATCTAAAGCAAGTATTTATTTATTTATTTATTTATTTATTTATATATAGTACTGTGCAAACGTTTTAGGCCACTAGTATTTTCAACAGCTAAAAAATGGTTTAAAGTAAGCTATTTATATCTTTTGCTGTAGTGTGTCAGTAGGAAACAGTCAGTTTACATTTCTAAACATTCTGTTTGCCATTAATTGTAATAATCTAGTGAGATTTTTGTTTGCACAAGGAGTCTGACAACAGCCAGTGCTCTCCACAGAGATCTGATCTCACCATCATCCAGTCTGTCTCTGGAGTGACATGAAGAAACAGAAAAACTGAGAAAGACTAAATCCAGAAGAACTGTCCAGAAAAACTCTGCATAAGTGCACATAGGGCAAAAGCTGCTTTAAATGTAAAGGATGGTCACATCAAATGCTGATTTATTGTAGTTAATAGAAGTTCATTGATAAAGAAAATCTATGTATGACATTGTTTTTAACAGGATCCTCATTTTATGTGCCTAACTGTCTAAAAATTTTAACAGTACTGTAGCTTTGTAGGTGTAGGTCTCTTAAAGCATCCTGGAGATGTTGCCACAGTTCTTCTGGATTTAGTCTGTCTCTGTTTTTTCTGTTTCTTAAGACAGACTGGATTGAATGATGGAGAGATCAGATCTCTGTTTGCACAAGGAGTCTGACAACAGCCTGTGCTCCATACAAAAATCTCACTGGATTATTATAATTAATGGCAAAATGAATGTTTAGAAATGTAAACTGATATTTCCTACTGACACACTACAGCAAAAGACCGACTTTAACTGACTTTAAACTTTAAATTTTTTTTAAGAATTTTCCCTTTAATGTCTTCATTAGTCACAATGTATACTTACAAAGCCAAAGACGCGGTGGTGCTATGGCTCTGAAAAGAGCCTTTTTGGTGTTTGGAGCTGCTGTAGACACAAGCAAAAGGGAGAAACAGAAGACCAAATATGAGTGAGATATGTCTGTACAAATTAAAATGTTTCCAGTTCCATCAGGGATTATTAGTTTATTATTATGTAATGATGAAACTGGCAAATCAGAGATGTAGTTTGACTGCTACTATTTTCACTTACAACAATCAGATGACAATCGACACTAAAAAAAAAAAAAAAAAAAAGAGAAGAGAAGAGAATAATTATTTTCATGGTATAAATTCGTAAAGTTTATAAAGGCTCTGATGAATATGAATAATATCTTGTGATAATGCACGATGAGAAGAAGAATGCAGAGCAATGTATTTGATGAGACCTTACAACCTACTAACAAATAAGCCACAGTAAGATTCTTGAGAATAGCAACAACAAAAATAATCATTATTATTAATTAAAATAATAATAATAACATTTATTTATTTATTTATTTAATGGTTACAAAATGAGGGATGACCGATTTCACACAGGTGTATAGGCTTATGAGTCTCTTATGTCTCTCTCTCCCTCTATTGGTGCACGCACTAGCGTGTGAGAGAGAGAGGGAGCTCAAGCGCTCGCAGTCAAACCTATAATAACGCACCACTTTACATATAAATTAAAGATATTATTAAGAATAACTGTATAATTGATTTCATTTAAGATAAAGTTTAAAAAAAAGATAATTATGAAAAAAAGAGCGTCTCTCAAACGGAGCAGATTGGCTCCATTAGTAATGACGTCACTATTAACGGCATTTAACGGCGTTTAACGGCGTTGATGAATAAACTGTATATAAAAGGACGGAAAAACGTTGTCTTTGTGAGATGTGGTACATTTACTAGAAAAAAACAGTTTACTTTTTGTAACAATTTAATGTGTTTCATAAGTGAAAACGGCTGTTATTTATTTTAGTGACGAAACGAACTGTTTCCTTCAGACTGTTTGTTAATTACTTATTATAATTAGATTTTATTACTTTCTTTCTTCACAGTTTTAAATGTTATTTACTTTTGTTGCCGGCCTGTACATTTAAAAAGGAATTTTACTAAATTGGTTAAGTAAACAGTAATTTACCTCAGGAAAACGCACTGCTGGGGATGTCCACTCTAAGGGAGTCAGGCTGTGCGCGCGGTGGGCACAGACCCCGGCTTATATATGCCCGCTGCCCGGTTTCGCGGGCTTGGCACGCGAGTAAGAATTTAAGTTTTGAGAGAGAAGTTAATTTATTTTAATTTTTTTAAAACGTGTATGTACATTTATATAATGACACACTGCGTTAACTTCGCATTAAACGTCAAAAATGATGGGGTTTTCTAATACCGCGGTGTTTGTGTTCTGCTATAGTATATTCAAAGTAATGTGTTATCAAAAATATAGCAGTCATATCAGGTTTTTTTTCCTCCCGGTTTGAGAGTCCCACTTTGTTAAATATAATTGAGCAACCCTAGGTGGCGATGTACGCACGCGAGTCGCCCATAAGCTAATGCAGAAGAAACAGCCACGCGCAATCTATTCTGCGTACGGTAAGTTAATGAGAGGTAAGCATGTATGATTTTATCATAGCATGTTTGTCAATGGTGTGATTGTTGTATCATATTTAAAAGCGAACTAAAGTTGGTCCGTTTTACCCGACCTTAGCAGATAGCGGTAAATTTAGTTTTACGTTTGACATTCATTAGACATTCGGTTTCCATTGCGTCTGTTATGTTTTGAGCCCAAACAAACTTAGGTAGGCACAAATATATGCCCTTTACGTTGCACAAGGCTTGATTTCAGGAAAACACACACACACACACACACATATATATATATATATGTATATATATATATATATATATAAATTAACCATATAAATGAATTAAACAATTTAACTACATAATACTATAAAACCAATACCAAAATGTTCAGAAAAATATCCCTGTTATTGCACAATGCCTCGTTTTTGGAAATAGCCTTTTATGTGTTTTATAATATTTTTACACCTTTTAATGTGTGCAATAAAATCCATTAAACGACAACACCATTTAAGATAAAGGTATCAATCAAACTCTAAAATGTTCAGAATATTATTGCATATAATACACAAGGCTTTTTTTAGATAAAGGAATCAAAGGAAATGTAAGAAACGGTAAATACATTTTTATACAGTTCTGAACACATTTAAATCCAATAAACTTGAACACCATTTGAGCTAAAGATACCATACCAACTGTAAATTACTCTGAATATTATTCTGCATGATGCACAAAGCTTATTTTTCTGATTATTAAACAGATTTTATATATATATATATAGTACTGAACCTTGAATTTTTTTAGACAGTCCTGGAACCAATTTAAATCCATTATTCTTGAACACAACTTAAGCTAAAGGAGTCAAACCAACATAATTTTTCTTCTAAAATAATAATTTGAATAGTTTACAGTTGGTTTGATGCCTTTATTTCAAACGGTGGCACAGTTTAATGAATTTAGGTTGGGTGCAGTATATAAAACACATCAAAAATATTGTTTCAATACCATATATAAAAAAACACAAAAGGCATAATCAGACAAAACAAGCCTTGTGCATTATATGCAATAATATTCTGAGTATTTTAAAGTTGATTTGATGCCTTTATCTTAAATGGTGTTGTCGTTTAATGGATTTATATTATTTCACACATTAAAGGCTGTAAAATTATTATAAAACACATAAAAGGCTAATTCCAAAAAGAGGCATTGTGCAATAACAGGGATTTTTTTCTGAACATTTTAGTATTGGTTTTATAGTATTATGTCATGTAGTTAAATTGTTTAATTCATATAGTATATATATATATATATATATTCATAATTTTTTTTTTTTTTTCTGAAATTAAGCCTAGTGCAGTGTAAAGGGCATATATTTATGCCTATCTGAGTTAGTTTGGGCTTAAAACATAACAGGCACAAAGACTTTAATTGGTATGAAACCAAATGCCTAATGAATGCCAAACGTAAAACTGAATTTACCGCAATCCATAGCAGCGCGTTTTGCAACCTGTTTTGCTTATGTTAAGTTAGCAACAGACCCCCAACCAACTCAGTTAACGTTATACATATGCATAGTACAATTTGTAATTTAAAGAATACACTGCCCTCCAAAAGTTTGGAAACACCCCTGGCAAAGTGTGGTTTTGGACGATATCAGCATAAATCTTTATAATTTTTTGGTGTAAATACATTGAAGTAATTTGACATTATCATTAAAGAGCAGCAATAATCATTTTCATTTTGATGACATAATAATGGCAATGTATATACATGTCAAAGTCAGACATGCCCCTTTGCCAGCTGTGATGCCTGGTTACTGGTTTAAACTTGGCCCAGTTTTTTAAAATATTTTCGGGTCAGCACACCTTAATAGCTTCAACAATTTATTGCCAAATAAGTTTAGAATACAATGAATTTAGGCCCTGATTATGCAGAGCTGTAATAGCTGCTAATGCTGGATATTTTGATGAATCGAAAATGTAATGCAGCTCTCCAGCTGTGATCCTTGGAGAGTCTTTGGCCACTCAGATTCTCCTCCTCACCATCCATTATGACGATATAGACACACGTCCTCTTCTAGGCAGATTTGTAAAATCTTTAGTTTATTGTAACTTCTTAATTATTGCCCTGATGGTGGAAATGGGGATTTTCTTACAGCCACTTTCTATTTTGTGGAGCTCAACAATCTTGTTCTGCACATCAGAACTATATTATTTGGTTTTACTCCTTGTGATGAACGATTAAGGGAATTTATTCTTTGTGTTCCTCATATTTATAATCCTGTGCAATAGGAAGTCATGGCTGGACAATTTCATGTTCTTAGTCACCCTGGTGTGCTAAAAAAAATTAAATATGAATGGGAATATACTTCAGAGTTATTTTACTTTCATAAGAATTTCTAGGGGTGCCAGTAATTGTGGCAAACGTGAACTGGAGAAAAAAAATCATTTACATTATTTACACAATAACATTATTTCATAATGAGATTTTCTCCCTACTTTCTATTGTTTTACTTCAATGAAAGGTTAGAATTTTGTGGATTTTTTTGAGTGAAAGATCAAAAGGATAAACAATGCACATTTATTTCCACAGCTGCCTTTGCTCATATTTACCAAGGATGTCAATATTTGTGGAGGGCACTGTATACACACACACAAACAATTTAACTATGTGACATTATGATATCACACTATAAAATGAAATAAAATATCCCCAAACTTTTTAGCAGAGTGTTTGTTTGAGGAATTTAGAGAATTTGCACATTTTTATGTTTTCTAATAATTTTTTAGAAATGTAAATGTATGCAATACTATAAATCCATTAAATTCCAAACCCATGTGACCTAAAGACATCAAAGCTTGTGCAAATTATTCAGAGTTATTCCCTAAAACTAGCCTTAGTTATGCAATATAGGGAATATTATTCTGAATAATAATATTTATTGCCTTTTGCTATAAAGGGATATTTAGTTGAATATTTCACTATTAGTGTGTGATAATCTCATGTAGTTATTACATTGCTTTGATTTATAGGGATTAAACTAATAAATTAATCTGTTAGTAGACCATGGGTTTCGGACCTGTCCTGCATATCTTGTATGCATTTGCTAATGAGCTGATGAGGCTGCGTCCTATGTCTCGTCTGTAATATCATTAGGCTCCGTCAAAAAAAATGAGCTGACAATGAATCACTGAGCTTGTCAAATTTGATGAGATAATGGCATTATGGTTTTCTGTTGTTTTGTTGTAAATAAATCACATAATGCTAAACTGTGCACAATATACAGCATATATACATATATCCAGATTCATGTTTGCCCTGTTGTGTAATTAAAGTAGTCTGTCTTCATTTTACCTGAAGATTAGCATTGCTCATGAAAACAATGCTTTATTATTTTAATGTATGAGTCTGTAAACATTATACCTGTTTTCTCATCTTCTTTTCTAGTGAAATGTGCGTTGGGAAACCAGACTCCTCCAAGTCATCATTCTTTTCAATGGCCTCCTCAAAATTCATTGCCTCTGCTGGTGCATGTACTATTCTAGTACTGGATAGACTTTAGATATTTGAACATTTCTTCTTCTCAACCAACACTGGTTGATTAGGATTCATTTCAGCCTGCCACTGAACAAAGAGTGAAGTAGCATAGGTCAGTAGCCTTTCACCTGTCAGTGTCCCTAATAAATGCTTTTGTTTGGAAGTTTGGACACACCCTCTCATTTAATGTTTTTTTTCTTTATTTTCATGACTATTTACATTGTAGATTCTCACTGAAGACATCAAAACTAGGAATGAACACATATGGAATTATGTAGTAAACAAAAAAATGTGAAATAACTGAAAACATGTTTTATATTTTAGATTCTTCAAAATAGCCACCCTTTGCTTTGATTACTGCTTTGCACACTCTTGGCATTCTCTCGATGAGCTTCATGAGGTAGTCACCTGAAATGGTTTTCCAACAATCTTGAAGGAGTTCCCAGAGATGCTGAGCACTTGTTGGCCAACCATCTCGATTGGGTTTAGGTCAGGTGACTGTGGTGGCCACGTCATCTGGCGCAGCCCTTACACAGCATGGAGGTGTGTTTGGGGTCATTGTCCTGTTGAAAAATAAATGATGGTCCAACTAAATGCAAAGCGGATGGAATGGCATGTCGCTGCAGGATGCTGTGGTAGCCATGCTGGTTCAGTGTGCCTTCAATTTTGAATAAATCCCCAACAGTGTCACCAGCAAAGCACCCCCACACCACCACACCTCCTCCTCCATGCTTCACGGTGGGAACCATCAGACCACCCGTTCACCTTTTCTGTGTCGCACAAAGACACGGCGGGTGGAACCAAAGATCTCAAATTTGGACTCATCAGACGAAAGCACAGATTTCCACTGGTCTAATGTTTCTTGGCCCAAACAAATCTCTTCTGCTTGTTGCTTTTCCTTAGTAGTGTTTTTTTTTTAGCAGCTATTTGACCATAAAGGCCTGATTCACACAGTGTCTCCTCTGGACAGTTGATGTAGAGATGTGTTTTCTACTAGAACTCTGTGTGGCATTAATCTGGGCTCTAATCTGAGGTGCTGTTAACTTGCGATTTCTGAGGCTGGTGACTCGCATGAACTTATTCTCAGCAGCAGAGGTGACTCTTGGTCTTCCTTTCCTGGGGCTGTCCTCATGTGAGCCAGTTTCATCGTAGCGCTTGATGGTTTTTGCAACTGCACTTGGGGACACATTCAAAGTTTTTGCAATTTTCCAGACTGACTGACCTTCAGTTCTTAAAGTAGTAATGGACTGTCGTTTCTCTTTACTTAGCTGACTGGTTCTTGCCATAATATGAATTCTAACAGGTATCAATTATTCTGTATTTTTTACAACTGTGGTGAGAACAAACAACTGTTTAAAATAGGGACACTTTGAGAATTTCCATTCTTGTTTAGTAGAAATAGTGAAGCCCACAGGAGAAATGGAATGGAATGGGTTTTTTAAAAAATATTTTTCTGGTTCTTGTATGCCCTGGTTATGCATAGATATGAATATTTTTGAAGCCCTTTTGTTTACCTGTATATTATTATTATTATTATTATTATTATTATTATTAATTTATTAATTTATTAATTAATTTCCTATTTTTATTTTTGCAGGCGCTGATCTGTTAAAGGTTTCCACATTTAGCTGATTTGGAAAGACCAAGCGTCAGCATTAGAGGAAAGACACAGATGAGTGGAAGGAGAATGGGTGGCGCAGATGAATGGGGTATGTACATAATCAATGGTGTCTGTCATTTTAACTAAAACCAAAGTTCCCCGAGCCCTTTGTTACATTAAAATATGGTTAAAAACATAAAATATGGTTTAAAACATAAATGCAATAATTAATAATATTATAAAAGATAATGAACATTTCATAGTTTATAAATAAGTTTAAAATGTATATATTGCAATGAAACTTTATAGGGAAATTTAAATAAAAATATGCCTATAGGAGATTGTATTGATGGTTCCCCTTGAAAACAATCACTCTCGTACAGTGGCATAGAATAACAGCAGAAGCAGAGAGAAAAAGTGGAATGATTAAAGAGATTAAAGCCATAGATACACTTTAATAGTAAATGTTAACAAGATATGAATGTGTATTGTATAAACTGTAAGTCTTATTACATGAAAGATGGAGCGGTGAGTTTACAAGTGACCACTCCACCACTTTTTGAGTCAGCTGAATGATGTAGCCATGATGCTTTTGTTCACAGTGTTTGTAAATATTTATTGTTATGATTTATATTGATTGATTAATGCAATTCCTTTATGACCTGTTATGTAGGTAAGGTTTTAAACTCCAGTTCAGTGCTAAACAAAAGCTCTTCAGTGATGTATTTGAAGAGGACGACCATGATACCGCAAGTAATGATGGCAAGCCAACCCAGACTTAGACTTTTATCTTCATTTCAACTGTTTCTGCAAAGAGGACCTGTTACGCAATGGATTCTCTGTTAACTCATTACCAACTCACTGCTAAACAGCAGAAGTATCTGGATATGTTTTTAACTGACCAAGGCATTGATTTCTTCCATTCTTCTGCATTTTTTTTTTTCTGTACTGGAATTTTTTTTTCCTTTAACAACTTTCTGAACTGAACTGAATTGTATTCCATGACAAGAATGGAAATTGAATGGAATTTAAGTGACACACTTAATTGTATTTTGTTTTCATTTCATGTAAAGTGTTGTGATATAAGGAATGATTGTGTTTCACTTTGTTTTGAGTTTGAAATTAATTTACCTATATATATATATATATATATATATATATATATATATATATATATATATATATATATATATATATATATATATATATATATATATATTTATAATATAATATTATCTCTGGAAACTAGCAAAACCTAAATAGGTATAACCAATTAGTTAGCTTTTAACAACTAACAGATTTACCTAAACGGATTATTTAACTTGAGTGCATCTACTAAATAAGACTCATTCTAATTACATTTACTACATGCCTTTTACAATTTACCTTTACTATTTAATTTTTATCACTTAACTTTTTTACCTGCAGTATTTTTTCATGTATTGCCTGTCTGTCTAACAGTAAAGTTTTTTAAAATGTCTGGTCTCCCGTCTAATTTTATGTTTTTACACCACTCTATTAGAATCTAGAACTGTTCTAGTAGGATCACTGTTGTGTTGAAGAATGCATGTGCTATAACTTACTTCAGCTGTAAGCTTCCAGCTTAAAAAAAAAATTTTTTAGGGAAATGCTGCAAAAAAGTAACCCATATATAATTTACTTCTAGAGACAGGACAGTATTTGGTATGTTAGGTACTGCCTTACAGTTCATTCTGCCTATGTTGCAGTTGTCAGACGATAAAATTAATGATTCAGCGCTGTAAAATTGTCAAGAAGTATCTGTAAATAAATACTGATTAAGCACATAGTGATTCTGCACATGTAACAAACCTTTCTGAGGTGTTTATAATATATGATGTGCTTGTAAATGCTGTTTGAAAATGAAAGTGGTAACAGACCTGATTGAACTCATCAGATGACTAGTAATTTGCTAAGACCTGATTGCAGTGTTGGGGGCCTCCCAGGAAAATGGTAAGGCAATACTAAAAACAGTGCATGACCTTTTATGTCTGATACACAATTTTAAAATAAACACTAAATACTTCATTTTTTGTCAATGTCAAATAAAATATATTCATTTTAAAATCTGCTAAAGGAAAACATTTTTTAAGGTTTATCTATATTTAACTTTGCCATAATCTATCTATATGTCTATTTAAATATTCATACTTCTTGTTTTCAAAAATAAAAAAGAAAACAAGCAGAAACAATGGACTGCACTTAAATAACTTTAAAAAAGTCAATCAATGAGCGCCCTCTACTGCCTGATAATGGTCATGTAATTACGCATTTGAATGATCACTGACGTCTATTAGCAAGCACGCAAAACATTTGCAACGTTTTAATTAGTTTACTTGTTTATAGGAATAAAACCTAAAAATAACCTACAGGGAACGTTCTGGGAAGGTTCCCTGCAGGTTGTAAAAATAAGACCTAAACTAACCTACAGGGAACGTTCTGGGAAGGTTCCCTTTAGGTTATAAAAATAAAACCTAAAAATAACTTACAGGGAACGTTCTGGGAAGGTTCCCTGCAGGTTGTAAAAATAAGACCTAAAATAACCTACAGGGAACGTTCTGGGAAGGTTCTCTATAGGTTATTTAAAAAAAAAACCTACAGGGAACGTTCCTAGAACGTTCTTATATGGTTCCCAAAAAAATAACTAACAGGGAACCTTAGGGGAACGTTATGTGTTTGCTGGGCAGGACCATATTTCTACTTCTACACGACGTGCAAATCCAGTACGGTATCTGGACGTCGGACTACGACGTCCCTTGGACGTAGATATGCAGTTCAAAATTTGAATGTCTATGAATGGGTTTTCCTGGACGTCTGTAGAACGTGCAGAACAGGTTCAGGAAATCGACTTAAGAACTTTTTATGCAAATAAACATGACAAAGTTCTGACTTAAAAAAAAAAAAAAAAAAGTAAATATCACGTGTATTTTTATAAAACATTTAGGTGTTAAAACAGTGTAATATTTATATGTATAAAAACATGACAGTACCATAATGCGGCCATTTAATTATTTTATTAATTTTATTAATATTATTATTTTTTTTTATGTGTAGTATTTTTCACTGGGACATTGACAGAAACAGCCGCTTACATCTATGTGTGATTAAGTTAAGTTAAAGTTTAAGTTAAATAGATGTAAAGAGATTTAAATATAATAGATAAATAGATTTAAATATTTAACAATAATACAGAATATTAACACAATATTATTGTTTATTGTATATTTTAATAATAATAATATATTTAATAAATAAATTTAAATTTAATTTAATAAATAGATCTCTTTTTAAACGTGCGCTCGCGTGAGGGGCATTAACGTAGTGACATAAACGTGATGGCGCAAGCAGCCGCGAAGACGGAAGATATTTATATTGTGTATTACCAAAGACTGAAGATATAACCACCACGATAGATCCGTCGTGTAATTTATTTAATTTTACTTTAAGGACACTTTATAAAACCTACAGAGGATGGGACCCAACTTGACCAACGAACAGCCTTCACAACGCAACGCAGCAATTTGGAAATTTAAACAGTAACGCTCTCTAACGGTCATCTGAGAGACGGACGGGTGCTAAGCCGAGGGTAAGCTATATAAATGTACCTTTATTCGTCGTTTTGTCAATCTAATGTTAAATTTCACTTTAGACGTATTTGTTCTGTGTTATGACGATTTAAAATTCAACTTTTTGTAATTTTTATATCTCCCTGTTGGTTCCCAGCTAACATTGGTCCGACGGCAACGTCGTGTCCCTGGCCAAAAATAGTCGCGGTAGGACGGCATAAATCCGTACAAATATGTAACACAGAATACTTCCTAAAAATGCATTCAGATACGTTTGTACATATCTACAGTTCTCTGGGGTTGCATGTATAATTGTTACTTTTAAGTTTTAGCTTCGTGTAGTTCAGTATACACTGTTGTGAAACAGTTGTGAGAGGACGTCCACAAGGTGACGTCCTTTACACGTGCATTTATAGTCCATCATGACCCTATGAAATCAGTATGAAATATGCTAAAGCAATTGTGCTTACACCTTGATTATTACTGTAATAATTTATTTAAATGCCCCAAGTAGTTTTAAGAGGCTGTGAATAGACGACCTCGTCTAGTCAAGCATTACATTAAAAATAAATAAATAAGTAAGTAAATAAATAAATAAAAACAGGAAATCGTAATGAAATACAAGTAATTTGTATTTACATCTTGTTTAATGAATATTCACAAAGTGCTGTGTGGTTAAGTGATTACAAAGCCACTGAATTTTAGTCATAATTCTGCCCGTTTTCCTTAAATTGCAATACGATTTTATTATTTTAAGTTTATGCATATACATATAAAACAAATATCTTCAGTCACCATTTGAAGTCTGAGTTGGGTGTAGATTGCCAAAACTGTGCTGCCAAGATGTTGTAACAAATCTCGCGATAGGATAGATCATCTCGCGATGGGATAGATTAGCTCGCAATACAATACATTATCTCGCGAGAAAACTTTAACGTTTTTATCTTTCCATAACCAGGAGGAGAGCGCGTCTTTGTGTTGCAAAGCTTTACGTGTTGATTTATTACAAAATCACTGGTGGGTAAGTACATTTTGTAGTTTTTTATTAATGTGGTCGAGTTGTACTTGTTTGACACGAAGGAAAAGAAAGAAATAATGTGCACATTGTCAAATGAAACGTAGTTTGAGTTTGGCTAAAATTAGCTAGTGTGCTAAAAGTATTTTTTTAAATAATGCTTGAACAACAAATACATAACTAAAGTCCCAAGGGTATGCACAGAATGTTTGTATAGAATAACACAATGAAATGAAAGGACTATCCACAATAACTTAAAAGTACCGAATAATTTTATAGGTTTTTTTGTTTGTAATCTCCTTTATGGTCCTCTTATAAATATCTAATTCCTTGAGTGCCACAGAAAAAAAAAGTTTTCTAATTGCTGAATTTTGCAACGATTAGTAAGTAAACAAGTAAATTAATCAAGAGATTGATAATGTAAGCCTCATTTTTCAATGGCTGAGCCACATATTACATGTTCGTATAATAAAAGAAAGTTACACACCACTTTGTCATTTATAAATCCAGAAACCTCCCACTGTAACCTCTTTGTGTATTGACAGTGCCAGAAAATATGAGGTACCGTTTCTGGGTATAATGTACATAATGAACAATTTACATCTATATTTTCAACAAATCTGTTTGCAAATGCTTATCAGGGTAACATTTTTGGAGTATCTTAAATTAAATTTATTTTATTTTGTTTGTTATGAGATATGTGTTAGGTAATACCCAAACTTTACTCCAACTAATATTTCAGATAAACTTATAAGGACATAACACATTGTTTACTAATTTCTTTTAATTTTCACAGTGTGGTAATGTGTATATAACTTTAAGGGATTGCAAAGCTCTTTATAAACATCTTCAAAGTTCCATAAAATGTTCCTTTAATTCCATTGCTTTTATTTTTTCCAACAGTGGATGCACAACATGACACCATCAACGTCAACAACATTCATGGACCCGTGGACACATGTTGAGGTGTAAGTGCTAATGTTTAAAAAAATTAATGATCCGAATGTGTACAACCACGAAGTTGCTTTTTTGCTCTGTTACAGGGCAAGACAAACGCAGTCCTGTCAATTACAGAATAAATGTTAAAAGAACTCCATGTTGCCCTGAAATAACAGCTACAGCATCTAGAAAAATTTGAAGAATATGTTATGATTTTGAAAGTCCAAGTGACACTTCTAAGATGTTGTAGTTCTAATCAAAAGATTACATGGTTAATGACACTTTATTGACACTCCAAGGGTGCAATTCAGGTGCAATTTCATTGTAAGTAGTACATCAGACCTTAAATAAACTTTCAGATGATCGTTCCCCTCATCACTGTAGAGAAAACAAACACTGGGCAGTAGAAACAGTTTTGGTAGGCAGTTTGCTCTGGCTCAGATTTGCTCTGTTAAAGTCTCTAACCACAATTTAAGATTAACATTAGAAGACATTTCAAAAGATTAACTTCTGTGAAATTTTTAAACACATTTTTATGTCTTTTGTGCTTCATTAATTTACATTAGAGTGCGATTTGTCTTGCAGGGTCACATAACGAACAGCCATCTGTCAGGCCATGTGCCACTACCAAACAAGGTACAAGGTACTTCATTAATTTACATTAGAGTGCGATTTGTCTTGCAGGGTCACATAACGAACAGCCATCTGTCAGGCCATGTGCCACTACCAAACAAGGTACTGCAATTTTTGTCATGTCATTCACATAAAGAGGATGTCCTTTTTTTTTTTTTTTTTAAATGTAACTGCGTTCAAATTCTTACTTTTCACACTTTTCTTTTTAGTATTGTCTCCAGTCCCAAATGCTTCATTGCCATCCCAGTCCCAGAGGACCCCCCAGGGTATGTGAGAACTTTGCTGTCACATCTTATTTTATACACATTATACCTTAATACCAACACAGCCTAATGTATAAATACATACATTTCTCTGAATCAGAATTCATACAGTTAAAAATATAGAGGCTACAATGTCTGTCATTGCTCAACAATAGGTAAAGTACAGCCAGCTAATTTGACAGTAACTAATGCAGTAAAATTGCACAGCAGCCTTATTACTTTACCTTCACTTATAGCCAACCCTGGTCCTCGAGAGCCACTGCCCGGCTTGTTTTCCAGCTGTCCCTGCCCTTCCAGCTTCTGACTGACAACACACCTGATCCATTACAGCAGTGAGTAAGGCATGGATAGTTGGTAAACAAGCAGGTCAGTGGCTCTTGTATTTTAACATTGCCATGATGCACACTACTGTTAATTTGTAATATTGACCATATGTTAAAATGTTCATGAAGTGAAGTAATACTGAATCAGTTTTTTTCACAGAGTCATGTCAAATGCTTAATGGCCAAATGAATGTATGAGGGGTGGTGGCCAACTTTCAAAGCATTTCAAAGCTACAGCTTTGTACTATGTAATTTAAGGTAATTTTGGCCTTATGACATTTAAAAAAAAATATCATGTTCCTTGTCCGTTATTTATTTAAAAGACCACCTGTCTTTATCAGAAATGTCCTGTTCACGTTCACACAGTTACACATCTACTATATTTCAAGAGCACCATAGAGATATTGAAGAGGCAGTGGACTAATGCTGTTTTTTATGTACTCTAGCACACATCTAATGCAGAAAATGTTTTATAGACACAAGATTATTCTAGACTAAAATAACATATAATACTTAGTTTACTTGTTACTAATTTACTTTATTGAAATGGAAAAAGTCTTGTTCCATTGTATTTTAAATGTATTTGTATAACCTTAAAGGCATTTTCAAAATAAGTGCATGCCATTTAACTCAATTTTGCCATTTTGTTTCTTAAATATCTTAAAATATTCATGCTCTCCTCCCTCAGATGCTCTGAAGAGGTGGAGTCCAACTGCCACAGACTCCGAAATTGATGCATCAATGGCGGAACACCTAAAACACGCTCCAGGAAGAGCTGGGGGCGGTGGTTATAAGAAATAAGCTGTTTTGAGAGACATTTACATGTGTGTTTACTTTAATCCAGTATTTTTGTTTTGTACTTGTTTGATTTATAGCTGTTTAAAATTTAATGCAAAACTGTTTCAATTAAAAAAATTGAGTACTGCCACAATAATAATGCTTCTGGAAGAGCAAGTGCTTGTGGAGCAACAAAATGATAGTAAAAATTTTGGAATAATGATAAATGAATAAAAGATTATAAATATACATATGTGTTCACTTTTATCCGTTACCTTGGTTATGTTCTTGTTTGAATAATGGCTACTTAAAATTAATGTCAAGCTTTGAGAAAATTGGTGCATGCTTAGAATTAACTACATTATACTATTTCTATTTTCATGTTTAAATAGTAGCTGTTTAACAAATGGAAGACCTTGAAAAAAATGTAATATGCACAAAATATGTTGTAGTAAATTAGAACGGTCTAACTCTTGCTTAAGTCCACCCACAAAATGTTTTATTGTTTGTAATGTACACGTGATTAAAACGTTTTGTAGACGTTCAGGTCTGACTGGACCGACTTTGGACCGTTTTTGAACTTGTAGTAAGTTAAGGTGTCTAAACATCGCGACATAACTGATTGCCTTTTCACGATGTTACAGAATGGGTGTGTGACTATTTTATATACAGGCTTATATACTAAAATTATATTAACACATAAATTAACACATAGTAAAGAGATACAGAAGATGACACATTTAGACGTCCAGGGACGCACAGAAAAAGACGTGCATTTCACGTCCAGATAACGTCAAAGACGTCGGTTCAACTTTCATTTTGGAACTATTTTTCAACCATGACGGGACGTGTCCGAGGGACGTCTTTTCAACGGTCCTTACACGTCCAAATGTTTGCTGGGTTAATTTGCGCGTAAAGTGGTCAGTGAAGTTACAGTCTGAGGTAAATTTATGTTGATCCCTTTTAATTGTCTAAATTAGTCAGTAAAACACGTAACTTCATAATAATGTAATAATGTAAGATTTTTAAAACTGTATCTTGTGTTAAGTGTGTGTTCTTGTAGTAAAATAGACTTTCACTAAATTCACTAAAGACTAAATATCAGTCTGGCAGTATTTTCTGATCATATGTTTACCAAAGAGGTTATAATGAGCATTGTGATGCTATATTTGTAGTTATAATCGTTTATATTTCAATTTTGTTCTCAGGGCAGTTCATGAAGACGAGACGAGATGAGATGAGATGTTTTGTCAACCTGGACAGAAGTTCCATATGCCATACCAGACTCTGCTGTATATGGAGGCCTGTCCACTAGCACATGGGTTTTTGGAGCCAGGGACCTCTTGCAGGAAAGAAGATTTTCCAAGGACCCCCTCATAAATATAACAGTGTTTAAGGCTGAAGTTAATGTGGATAGGAATATAATGAACATAATATGATTGTTTTATTGGTGCAAATGGTCCCTATTTTATATGAACTGTTTAATAATACAGCACAGTATAATTTACCATATTTTCCAGACTTTACACCAGGTCAGGAAAAACACGCATAAGTTGGTGTATAAGGCACATTTTACTGTTACTTTCAGAAATAATTAAATACTGATAAATAAAACAAATGTTAATAAACTTAACAAACATTATAAATAATGTAAACATTTAATTTACTTTTCCTCATTCTAAATCATTTAAATTAATTGGCATTCAGAACAGAGAGATATACTGTATATATATATATATATATAATATATATTAGGGGTGTGACGAGACACTTATCCCACAAGACGAGACGAGACACGAGACTGGGTTCGCGAGAACGAGACGAGACGAGAATTTTAAACTTTTTTTAAAAAATCCTCAATGATTAAATATATAGGGAAAATAGTCTTTTATTCAACTGAAAAAGACAAAATGCAAAGAAAATGTAGGAACTTTATAAAATTAAACTTACATTTTAATGGAATTATATGCAGTAATAAACAACATTTAAACAAGAGCTTCACGATTCTGGATAAATTGTGAATCCCAGTTGTTTTTAATAAATTGGAGATCACGATTCTGGAGAAAAAAGATTAGAAAACTAAACAAAATAACATAATTGTTCATTGCTTAAGTCTTTTAAAAACATACTTATTTAAACAAAATAAAAAAAATAAAAAAACATTCAATGAAGGGAGTCAGTGTCTCACTTCATTAAGACTTGTTTGACTATTGAAATCTCCTGAATGAATGATTCAATGACATATTTTGTTTCAAACGGGCAGTTGTCGCCACCTCCTGGCGGAAGAGGTTACAAGATAGTTTCGTTTTGATCGCTACTCTAGACAATAAGTGTTTATACCCAAACTATAAACTTTTATCCCAGTACATATATTATTTAAATGTCTGTAACACAGAAATAATGATTGTAATGTGGTTGAAAAGACTGTTTGTGTTGCTCTTTCTGGTTCACATTTACCCCGACCCTCTGATTCATGAACATGAGCAGCGACAAAACGTGCTTCTCACTCTCCACTGACACTCGCGATGTGAAACAGTCCTAATAGACATAGCTAAATCTTTGTCATTCAGGAATAAGATTGCGTGGGTGTTTGAACTGAGATCTCTATATGTTAAGGATTAATCGTGCAGCTGTAATGTAAACACTTCAAAATGTTTTACAAGGATTTCGTCACGAGATCTCGTCACATCCCTAATATATATATATATATATATATATATATATATATATATATATATATATATATATATATATATATATAGTACCATTCATTACAAGCAATATTTATTTCAAACGTATTTAATATGATACTGAAACTGCTAAACTATTTTTTAGTATGTACAGAAGGTTTTAAACTTCTCGTGTCAGAATTAGACGTTTTTTCCCCCCAAGTTCAGCTCCAACAGGTGAACATAATGTATGCTTTGTATGTTATTTGTTACGGTTGTTATCCACTGAAAATACGTCCACAATGACCAGATCTGAACTAAATTTTAACCTTCTAGAGACGTCCTGTGAATGTCAATATTGGACGTCCAGAAGACGTCATGAAAAGACGTTGTAAAAACTTTCATTCTGGCTCTTCAGGGGACGTCATTTCAACGTCCGACAAAGACGTTCTTAAAGTACTTAAAAAGTATTTAAAAGGATTTAAAAGTAATATGTGAATCCTTACTTTCAGTTGTATTTGCTCATTTAATAATATCACGTTCGTCTACTACGAAAATGAAACCAGACCAAACTATTTTCAGGGGACGTTTTATTCAGGTGTTAAAATAACGTAATATGCACGTTGGAATAAGACGTGTTAAAAATGTCATGAAAGTACCTAACCTTGCAAAACTGTTCTGTTTGTGTAAAAATATCAGTAAAATAACAGTGATATTTTAACATTAACACATTTCAGTGACTAAGTAACACATAGTCTGAACAATATTAAAAGGACTTAAAAGTAATATGTGAATCCTTGCTCTTAGCTGTCTTTGCTGATTTGATAATACCGTATATTCAAATCTAATAGCACTAGCTAACAGCTCAGTGTGTAAACCAGTCTGTGGTGTAAACAAATGAAAGGTGGGAGAGAGGTATTAACACATGAACAGAAATTATTGGTTGGTTAAAAAATATTTTTTTTTTTTTTTTTTTTTTTTTTTTACAAAGGTCATGACAGTACCAAAATGCAACCGTGCCAAAACTCCCATTGTACCTGATGTTTGTTTTTAATGTGTTTTGCTGCCTACTTTTATTCTACACTGTTTACAATTTCTGGTATGTTTTTCGTTAAATAGTTAAATAAGTAAATAAATAAAAATTCTAAAGCTATTATTATATTATATTATATTATATTATATTATATTACAGTATAGTAAAGTATATTCTATTATATTTTATATTATAACCTGTAATAAACTGACTTAAACATTTTTTTTACATTCGCTAATATGCTTTTATATTCTCATTCCATTTACAGTTTGATTACCTAGGCCTACAATATCCACTTACACAATAAGTTATCAAGTTTCAGGACATTTTATCTGTCATTCTGACAAATGTACGTTGTACTTCATCTATGTATTTATGTAAACGCTGCATTTTAAACGGGCATGCGCGTTGAACATTCGAGTTGCATTTAAACTGGAGCGGAGAGAGAGTTACCATGGAAACGGGGAAGCAGCTTAACTGACAAGCGGCGAGTCTCCGTCTGTCACACTGCTTTACGGTAAGTTTTGTCCCTAATAAGACAAAAATAATACATAAATAAAACATACAACGGTTCCTAACACTTTCTTATATGTAATAGACACGTTTCTGTTGAATATTTACTTTATAGAAATGGTTTAGTGTCTTCGGAGGAAGTCCGTGAGCATCTCTACCGTTAGGCTAACTATAAGATGTAGGCTAACTGTTGAGTTTAGCTCTTATTTCATAAAGTTTTCGCTTTTAATCACATATTATGTGTAGATGACAGTTTTTTTTTATTTAGTTTTGTAAATATTGGTGGCAATTTGTCAGTGGATGAACGGAAGTAAACTATTTAACCTAAATGTATGGGCTGTACTGTTAATCGGTGACGTCACTTACATGGAGCGTGAAAATTAGCTCAAATAATTTTAAACACGTTTCGATCACACTAAAAAAATATTAATAAAAATTGTACTGTGATTTCAGGACCGTCAGTAAGTTATGTATTATGTAAGAAGGATTTGACGTCCAAACTAACTGTAATGTGATACTGTATGAGGATTACTAGATTGAAATATTCTTCATATTGTTCTCTTTTCTGCATTTCACCAACATTCCAGTTTGTTTATTTCTAATAATGCTGACCTTGTATTGTTTATGTTTCTAACATTAGATTCTTCCATGCTGATGGCAGTACTGCAGTAGAGTTGGAGCTGACCTCCTGTTGAAGAGCATCTCCAAGGTGCTATGAACCATCTGACTAGAAAGTAAGACCGCAAACATACATTACCATTTATTAAGTTTTTTTAAAAAGTATATATCAATTAAATATCCTTTTTTATCTTGTATGTCCTACAAGGCCATCTCGTTTAACTCTGCATTGAGGACACTTGGTATACAGCAACCTACAAAGGGGCCCAACATAACGAGAAAACAAGACACAGATAATAATAATAATAATAATAATAATAATAATAATAATAATAATACATAATAATAATACTGAGCACTGTGAATGTAAGAGACTCATTTTATATTCATAACAATCATTGTTGATGTTAAAATTGTATTTCAGGGCAGTTTGTGAAGACAGATAAACAAGAGATGCTGTGTCAACCTGGACAGAAGTCATTTTCAGATCCACCTTCCACACCAGACTTCTCATATGGATTGCTGTCTACTAGCATATTATTTGTTCTCCTCAGAATTGAGTGCATGCAGACTTCACTCAGGAACATGAACACGAATATTGCAAGAATAGGGAATGTGCCGTATTTTAGATATGAATGTTAATTGCTCTTAAGCGTTAAGAAAATATATTTTTACTGGTTTTTTTTTTCCCCAAAGCATTAATTCACACTGCCGTACTCCCAACTGGGGGAACACACTGACTCAACCAGTGTGAACTGACCATAATGCTGTATGTTAGGTGTGAGATTTGTTAAACCTTGTTTTCTGTCATGCATATATTTAAGTACACCAGTGTGAAGCATAATTCCCCCCACATTTGCTGTATAATCAATAATCGATTTGTCAAAGTATTCTTTCAGTGGTTAAGGGGATTTCACATGATAGGCGGCAGCCCTGGTCAATGCATTGATCTCTAAAAAATGAAGTGTAGATTAGACGCAGCATCGTTTTTTGGTTTTGTTCAAAGTTTATAACGGGTTCTCAACTCCACTTTCCTGCACAATTCAGTTGCAACCCCAATGAAACACACCTGAACAAGGTAATCATTGTCTTTATGCTCTAATAGAAAGCAACAGGCAGGTGTGTTTGATGAAGGTTGGAGCTAAAAAAGGAAAGTGGATCTCACGAGTTAAGAGCTGAAAACCCCTGGTTTAGAAAATTCACTTCTTTACAACCTTGTTTCTTTTTGGGGTTGTACTAAATTCTGTGACCCACCAAATTTTGTGAACTTAGGCACTGCATTGAGCTAATCTAGCCTACTACTAAACCCAAACCTCTAGTCCTACCATTTTTTTTTTTTTAGCTGTATTGATTACCGTTTGTATAACCATAGTTAAAACTGTTTTTGTAGCAAAACCATTTTTAATTTGTGGTTACCATAAAATTGCTATATATATATATATATTTTTTTTTTTTTTTTTTTTTAAATGTTCATAAACTACCCTCGGCACTAGAGTCATATAATTTGGTGGGTCACAGAATTCAGCAACTGAATGAATCAGCACTAAAAGAATGGTTTTCTAACTAAATCATTAAGACGGTCTCTTGCTCGTGGCATAACAATGTAACCTACAATGAAAGCACTGAATAATCGCTACCTACATACATTTTTCAAAATCTCAGGTATTTCAGTATTATAAAATATTATTAACTGAACAACAATAGCCATTATAAACTGTATGTATTATATATTATTTGAACAAGTCCTAAATTGGATGCCATATACCTGTAATTTGTGCTAATAAATATCTAACAATATAATCATTAGTTTTAGTGCAAACGAGTAATAAGATTGCAGTGTGATCATTATTATTACTGCAATAAAATAATTTGTAACTAGCTAAAACTGAATACATTTTACAAATGAAATGTTGCTTTTTTCTGTTAAAATATGCATTGAAATTTCTTGGACTTTGTACTCATATTCAAATTTGCCAGTCATTGCATAATTTTCATGTGTTGTACTTTATTTGAAACCATTTTGTTTTATTGGTATATATTTATGCATTTGTCTTGTTTATTGGGTTATTTATTTATTTTTGTAAACTACCCATATTACATTACGTTTTATATTTTCTGAATGAATACGATGAGTGACAATTTTTGTGTAGTGTAAATTGTTAGGCCTACAAATGTTAACCTAGGCTTATAAAACCGACGAGGTCAGCAATGCTACAAGGGAAGGTGAAATGTAAATAAGTGCTTTTAATAGGATCAATAGTCAGATTTAACACTGTAGTGAAAACAATTTGATGTGAAGTACCAGTTTGGACGTGGTAAGTACGTTATAAATACGTTTTTTCACAACGTTGCAAAAACGTTTTTACAACGTCTCCTTCCAACGTTTTAAAAACGTTATAAAAACGTTTTTGCAACGTTGTGAAAAAACGTATTTATAACGTTTAAAAAACCCGACATTTGTGGTATTAAATACGTCGGAAAAAAACGTTATTACAACCTTTTAATAACGTGAAAAAAACGTTTTTACAACGTTGTTGTGTTTGCTGGGAACAACACTGGTGATTTAGAATTTGCATTGGTTTTCTGGGGGAAAAGTGATAATGAAGCTTTTCTTTAATGAACTCGCAGTGGTTTGCTTTTTACTCGGCCATGGTGAGATCTTCATCGTTACGATCTCTGTTCCGTCGGTTTGCGCACCGGGCGCAGTAGTCTTGTTGGTTTAGACTTACTGGTGTAATAGTTAGGCTGAGAACAGAGCCTAGTGTTGACGGAAATCGATGGTCAGTGAAACACATTTTAACAATAAAAAAAACCGATGCTATCGCAGTTGAAACCTAGGGATGTGCCGAACGAAGCTTCGAAGCAGTGAAGCTTTTATATGGAGTTAGAATTGTTGCATAATTCCAAATAAATACATTATGATCCACAAATAAATGTAAAGCGATTGACAAAAACAAAGCATATTCACAAAATAAATAGAATGAGATCCACAAATAAATCTTAGAGTTCCACAAACATGAATTATATTCACAAGTAAAAAAATTAGAATTGCCAATAAAAAACATACTCACAAATATTTTTTTTTATTTTACAAACACAACTTTGCCTGGCATTTATATGTGAATGCGTACTGCGCATTTGTAGATCGCTGCGCGTATTTGTGGATAGCTCTCTGTGCATTTGTAAATCGCTGCGCATATTTGTGGATTTTGAAACATTTCAAGCGTCAGGACGCACACTGATCCACAAATGGATGGACTCCACTCACCTTCTACTTAAGCCAATCAGATACCGGCCACGTGGGGCTGACCAATCGTTGCATGTTCTGCTCCAACCAATCACGTTTTGCCTTACAATCAGTGCGGGACCAGCCGTAATTCAGGACAATTAACCAGTCTCTTCAAAATGGACGACCAGGACAGTGGTGCTCATCACAGCATTATTGTAATAATATCTAAAATAAAACAAGTAATGTTACGTGTAATGTAATCAGTGTTTCATGTATCAATGAGTCCATGCGTGTTTTGACCGTGAGTGTGTTTAGCAAACTGGTATTCTACGGTGACCGGGAGGGGAGGTCTTCGGTTCACTTAGTTTTGTCGTGGCCACGACATATAAACTCATGGGAACGTGATAATATCCCAACAAACACAGAACGTTGCTACAACGTAGCCAACCTTTTAGCAACGTTGTAACAACATGGCTAAATGGTTGCTGGTTCTACGTTGTCTTGTTAAGGTTGTTACTGCGTTGTCACAATGTTGTCATTCAACCACGGATCGCTGAAGGTTGTGCTTAGGCTGTCTGGACAACCACTGTACGACGTGTACTCGTCACTGTTCCGAAGCGCATTTTACAATTGAACAGACCGTTGGGCCGTTATTCTTCTTCAAGCCAGAATACGTGAGTATTGCTTTGGTTTTTTTCAGATAAATATGTAAATATCCAGACGAAACCTACAATTTCCGTGTCCAATGTGAGATGTATTTGTTCTGCTAATAAACTGAATGGACAGAATAGCTGACAATTCACATACTGAGTGTTATTTTGCGATCGGGTTTGGTGTAATGCTAACTATATTTCTTTCAGTATTCAGATAACTGATATTTAGGAAAAAGAGTTAAACATATTCAGGTCATGTAAATTATAAAGTGTCTTAACATTACGACAAAAGTTATAAGCCATAATGAAGCTATGAAAAGTGATTGACATTTCAGCACAACAGACAGCAACATAAACGCGTTCAATCTAGTCAATAAATAATATCTGTTACCTTTTGGCCAATAAATTGTTAGATTTAACTCGCCAGTGTTTTTGTTAAACGTGTACATTTGTGCCTACATTTGAGCACTCGGACTGAACGGTTATGTTTCACTCTGTCTATATAGAGCAGTGAGCGCATTATTGCCTGAGGAAAGCGCTCTGCGTTTCTCTCACACACGCTAATGTCTTACAATGAGATTAAAATTGGCAAACTATATAGTTTTTTTCCAGTTAAAATGACTTAGTTTTCATTGACTAAGGATCACTGATTGCGTTCACGTTCTGATTTCAGCAAATCAGTTTGAGCCAAAGCAAACAACGTGATTAAAATTCATTAACCAAGCATCAGATCTGATCGCGTTTCATACTGATATTAGGCGTCAATTTAGCAGATAGATAGATAGATAGATAGTATATATAGGATATCTATATATGTATGTATTAGAACACTATTAATTATTACAAAATTAATCACATTAATTATTACAAAAACGTATTAAACACTGCTTTAGGTTTGTAGGTACAGAAATTAAATAATCAAATAAATTTGCATTTTCTGCACTGTATAAATTAAATATAGATTAATCATTGTTAAAGGAACAAAAGTCAATCAGTCAAGAGCAATGAGGGTTTATTTATTTTATTTTATTTTATTGTATTATAATTAAGTCTCAAGGTCTTTTTCATATATACTAGATTAATCCAAACTAAAAACCAAGTGTGAGATTTCTAATATTGCTTTAATGTTCTGTACAGCTGGTATTGGCATGATACTAAGTTTGACATTTAATTTTACAGCGATCAATTACCCCACATTTACAAGATGGTTCATTGGACCTCTTCTCCCAATTTTAAGTAAGTATTCAGAGACTCAGCCTTATGGGTATAACAAGCCTATAGCATTTCTGTACATATACTGGAGCTCAAACCTGGCTTATGTCACCCTACACATTTCATTCACATCTTTTTCTTTCATATCTGTACTATCCTATTATAATAAGGACCTAAAAAAAATTAAAAAAAGAACTGATACAAAATTTACCTAAGATTTGATAGATGTTTAAAATAACTTTAAAATGTCTCAACGCAAAAGCAGTAATGTAGTGGTACCTGAAGAAGTGGGTATATGCGTAATTTATAATATATGTTTGTGTGTGTGTAGTTAACACAATCAACGTCCAGAAACGTGGCAAGGAGATTGGTAATGTGACATCCATGTGACATCAGGGGTTCAACAGTATACAACACATTGATTAATAGCGATATTTATGTGTTGTGCACGCCTAAACTTTTTCTCAGCGCGATATTTTCTTTCACTTGCAATGCGCAGCAGCCAGGAAAGTTGGTTTTATCAAGGAAAACAGAGAAAGTAAGTGTTTTATCTCATTTACATTATGTATTTTATAAGATAATATTACTTTATAAAGATATTTGTATGCTGTATGCCCTAAACAAGCCTAAACGTTTCTCACAGATTTGAATTGCTATGCAGTGCTGACGCGGAGGTCGCTTTTAACAGGGAAACATAAGTAGTAAGTGTTTTACCTCATTAATTGCAATATTTAAGGATTAATTGTGAATAATTGTGCACTCCTAAACTTTTTCTCAGAGTGATATTTTCTTTAACTTGTGATGTTGAGCACCTAGGAAAGTTGGTTTTATCAAGATAAACACAGAAAGTAAAGGTTTTATTTCATTTACATTACGTATTATATAGAGATCATATCTTTATTAAGATATTTGTATACTGTGCGCCTAAACGAGCCTAAATGTTTCTCACAGATTTGCTATGTAATGCTGATGGAGGTCGCTTTTAACAGTAAGTGTAAAAGTAAGTAAAAGTAAGTGTTTTATCTCATTTAAAATATGTATTTCATAAGATCATATTGATTTATAGCAATATTTATGTGTTGTGCACTCCTAAACTTTTCTCAGATAGATTGTTATTCTTTCACTCAGGAGATGATGTGGTTGAAGAGTATGAAGCCACCAATACATTAAGTGGGATGAGAAGAGTTTTGTTAGGACACATACCAGAGACATGGGTAAGCCATAATTGCATATTTTAAGATGCTTTTTTTTTTTTTTTGATTATTAAACAATAATAATAAAGAATCTGATTTCCTTTGGGTTTGCACTGTCATTTATTTATGTGCTGTCCCATTTACGCGCATTCATTTTAGTAGGAGGAGTCCAACTTCAATGTAGAGAGAGATCAGTACGCACTTGGAATTATGACTTTGTCGCTGACGTGAAAGGACCAATTTTCCAGTAAGACTGACAATATATATGTACATAAATTTACAGTGAATTAAATGCTTTTACTCAAAGTAAATTTTTTTTTTTTTATTTGTATTCTATTGTATTATCTAGATTTAAACTGTCAGATTGGCATCTACATTAATGTTAGTCTTTTTGGTTCTTATTCCGAGGTCACTGTAGCCACCTAGATCCAGACTGTATCCAGGTCAAATGGTCACTGCAGGTACCCGGATATAGTCCGTACCCAGCCCAGATGGTGGATCAGCACCTAGAGATGATCTCTACAGCCCTGAATGTCAGCGGAGACCAGGACAAATAGATGAGCGCCAGAGACTGATCCCATCTGAAGACCTCGTCACCTAGATGGCGATCCGGACAAGACCACAGGAACCAGATGAGTTCTCTGCACAAACTTTGTTGCAATGTAGATTTAAAATTTCATCTGGCCAGAGGAAAACAGAACTATTTCGACACACCATTTCCTGTTTAAAGGGTTACTTCACCCCAAAATGAAAATTTTGTCATTAATCACTTACCCCCATGTTGTTCCAAACCTGTAAAAGCTTAGTTCATCTTCAGAACACAAATTAAGATATTTTTGATGCATTCTGACAGCTTTCTGACTCTCCCATATACAGTAATGTAATTAACACAATCAACGTCCAGAAATGTGGCAAGGAGATCCGTAAAATAATCCATGTGACATGTCTTACAAAGCTACGAGAATGTACTTTTTGTATGCAAAGAAAACAAAAATAATTAGTCTCCTCTGCATCAGTATCACCTGAATGCAAACAGAGTATTGTTCAAATCAAAGTGTAAATAAATACAGAAGAAATATCCGTGTGGCACAGATGACACAAAACAGCATACGCCATTTGTGTTCAGGTAAAACATTCTAAAATGGCGCTATAGGGTGAGACGTTGAATAAAGTCGTTATTTTTTATGTCTTTGTGTGAATAATGACAATTTTCATTTTGGAGTGGAGTAACCTTTTAATACTGTAAAGCTGCTTTGAGACACTCTACATTGCAAAAAACATTATATATAATGGTAACTTGACTATTTGACACTTGTCTCTGACATTTCACCTGATAAATGGATGTGAACTTATTCTGTTTTTTTATGTTTTTGTTGTTTTATTTTTCAATTTTACAGGAGCACTTTTGTGATGCTGCAAGTGAGAATGTATATCTTGCTTGGCTGAAAACTGCAGAGAAACACATCTTGTCATGCTGAAAACAAAAAAATGAGACTATACTCTCTTCAAGGAGGTCCAAACACCATTAGCAAAGACTGTTGTTGTCATTATAAACCTTATGACATTAAGAGTACATAATATGCACCACATTAGAATGTGTATTTTGTGCCTTTGCATTGATTTGCCTTGACATTATGATGTTTTAATTGTTGTAAGAACATGTTTTTACATGTATTGTAAACACTGAATGTGAAGAAATTTTGTTGCAGGGAAAATTATACATTTCATTTTGTAAATAAATGTAAATGTGAATTGTTTTGTGTGTTTTTTCCACCTGAACATTGTTGCTGTTGACAAGTTAATCCAGCGTTGGTATTTTCATCATCCATTCTGGTGTTAATATTTTACATGTTAAGAGTTTGTTAGTAACACTGTCAGGGTGTTAATAATGTTAACTCTTTCAAAAGTGTTAGTTTAATACTTTACCGCTGGTAAAGTTTACAGGAGTTCACCGGTTTAAGAAATTTCTGATCGTACAAACCTGCTTCTTTTCATTTTCAAGGTATTGTTTTAGCTATAAATATACCGATTCAAATTAGTAATCAATAATAATGATTATTTTACACTCTGCGCGCCTCCCCTAACATGCTCTCGTGTATTAACAGGCAGAATGGAGTAGGGGGACGGAGCGGGCGCGGGCGCATCAGGCGCAATCATTAAACGTTTCAAAGGAAGCAGGCGCCACGGTCCTGACCGCATCATCACTGTCTTTACTGTTTAATTTTAGGTAATATTTGCATTTATTCACATGCAACTAAAGTAGCTATTCATGTGGTGGACTGTCAGGACACTACTGAATGATGAGCATTTATAAGTAGGTATAGGCAAAGCCGACTGATAAAGTCTGTCGTATCAAGCTCCTATTTGAGTCCTACATTAGTGACTTGCTATTTGATTTTTGGTTTTTTGCTATTTTATTGTTCTCCGTTTAGACCTGTGCCGGCCGCGCATCATTTTCTGGCCCTGGACTGTCTGTCTGGCTTTGACTTGTGTCTACGACATTCTCGTCTGCGCTCCCCTGTCCGCTGTGTTCTCCAGTCCGGAGTCCGCCTCATCGGCCGGTGACCTGCTGCTGCTTTTCTTTTTGTTTGTCAGCAAACGTTCTCAAATGCCTTTTAACCATGTATGCAATGTTTTAAGAAAGTTGGATTATATGAACCTGTATGGCATTTTTTCCTCTTTAAAGTTTCATAGCAGGTTTAATGTTAAAAAGAACAATTAATGACTAAACAGCATTTAAAAAACAAATAAATGCAAATAAAATAAATAAAAACATAAGACGCAGATTTATAATCTGGCATAAAAATAAATGTTGTCGGAACGTCGTCTCGCAGTTGCTGAATGTCGCGCAACAACGTTGCTACAGCCTTTTCACGTCTTACATTTCTACGTTGCTACAATGTCGCAAGGACGTAGACTGCAACGTTGCCAAAGTAAAAATAGAACGTGGCAGCGACGTTGCCACAACGTAACTGTGTTTGTTGGGATTTGTTATATAACACAGCCATGATATATTAATTCGTGGGAACCTGATATTACATCCTGGCCACGAGAACGTTTTGTCGAGGTAACGACATACTTATGCCACGACTTCTTATGTTGAGGGAACGACATATTTTTCTCGTGGCCACGAGTTTATTGCATAAACAAACCTGCGTGACCATAGCAACCCGGAATTATCAGAGATGGATTCATTATTATTTTATTTTGAATTAATACATTATTATATTAATTATTATAGATTATTTCATAATTTCTTTTATTGTTTTATAATATAAATTATTATATTGCACGCAATGTAAACAGCATTCATATTAAGTTTATAATGAATAAACGTTACCTAAAGTAGTCTAAATTACGGTGACCAGGAGGGGACACCTTCAGTTCACTTAAGTTTGTCGTGGCCACGAGATATTAATTCGTGGGAACATCATATCAACTCGTGGGAACGTCATATTATGTAGTGGCCACGAGATCATTTTGTCGAGGTAACGACATCCTTATGTCGTGGCCACGAGATGCTATGATGAGGGAACGACATCCATGGAACGACGAGTTTAATGTGTAAACAAACCTGCGTGACCATAGTAACCCGGGATTATCAGAGATAGATTTATTACCATTTTATTTTGAGTTAAGAAATTATTATATTAATTATTATAGAAATGAATACATTATCAAATGATTATATTAACAACAGGGGATGCTGTCTATGTGAATGCTGTCTGTGCGCCGTGCATTCGAAAGAAGTTTATCATTAATAAATATTACCCAAAGTACATCAAATAAAATAGGCCTACAAGATATTTTTATCCAACCTTCTATTAACTGATCGTTTTTTTCAGTATTATTATTATTATTAGCCTATTATTTTATTTTCGTTTATGTTCTATCTCTTTACTTAACGTTCTATATGTAAATACTGTAAATGCTCGACATATGTTATATGACTGGGATTTTTACTGGAATGCAGTTTAAAGGTTGAATTATATTTTATTTAGTTTCGTCTAATTATTAGACTAGTAATTTAGTGAGGAATGAATCATTCACGTAGTTTAATTTGTAAATGAAAACACACTCATTTATCGTCACACACGGGCATAAATACAATTATATAGTCAAAACTTTATTGGCATAATTGTCAAGCATTAATAAAATTAGCCCTAACCAGTTATTAAAATAATAATAGCCTAACCATAATAATAATAATAGGCTAATAATAAATTATAAGTGACTTATAAGTGGCTATATTTTTATATTTATTGTGTATCGCTTTGCCTAACGTTCTGCCCTATAGTATTTGCTATATTTTGCAATTACTCTTTTGCAATTGTTTTCATTTACAAATTAAACTACGTGAATGATTAATTCCTCAGTGAAACACTATAATTAGACGAAACAAAATAAAGTATAATTCAACCTTTAAACTGCATTCCAGTAAAAATCCCAGTCACATAACATATGTCGAATATGTCGAGCATTCACAGTATTTACATATAGAACGTTAAGTAAAGAGATGGAACATGAACGAAAATAATAGGCTAATAATAATAATAATAATAGTAATAGTAATAATAATAATAATAATAATAATAATGAAAAAAACGATAAGTTAATAGAAGGTTGGATAAAAATATCTTGTAGGCCTATTTTATTTGATGTACTTTGGGTAATATTTATTAATGATAAGCTTCTTTCGAATGCATGGCGCACAGACAGCATTCACACAGACAGCATCCCCTGTTGTTAATATAATCATTTAATAATGTATTCATTTCTATAATAATTAATATAATAATTCCTTAATCCAAAATAAAATGGTAATAAATCTATCTCCGATAATCCCGGGTTACTATGGTCAGGCAGGTTTGTTTACACATTAAACTCGTGGCCACGAGAAGCGCATGTCGTTTCCTTAACATAATAAGACGTGGCCACGAGAAATGGATGTCGTTCCCTCATCATAGCATCTCGTGGCCACGACATAAGGATGTCGTTACCTCGACAAAATGATCTCGTGGCCACGACATAATATGACGTTCCCACGAATTAATATCTCGTGGCCACGACAAACTTAAGTGAACCGAAGGTGTCCCCTCCCGGTCACCGTACTAAATAACATAGGCATACAAGAAAACATTTTTACCCATCCCTCAGTCGTCTTCAAAATATTTGAATATTATTATTAGGCCATTATTATCACCATCATCTTCATCAACATCATTATTATTAGCCTATTATTATATTTTTATATTTTCCCTTCATTTCGATCTTACATAACGTTCTTATTAATAATAATAATAATAATAAGAAGAAGAAGAAGAAGAATATACAAATATTAAATTAAATGTTTAATGTTAGTAAAAATGTTTTAAACAACTCTGATAATCCCAGGTTGCTATGGTCAGGCAGGTTTGTTTATGCAATAAACTCGTGGTCACGAGAAATGGATGTCGTTCCCTCAACATAGCATCTGGAGGCCACGACATCCTTACCTCGACAAAACGATCTCGTGGCCACGACATAATATGACGTTCCCACAAATTAATATCTTGTGGCCACGTTATATTATCACGTTCTCACGAGTTTATATGTCGTGGCCACGACAAAACTAAGTGAACCGAAGACCTCCCCTCCCGGTCACCGTAGAATCTGGTATTCTACGGTGACCGGGAGGGGAGGTCTTCGGTTCACTTAGTTTTGCTAAACACACTCACGGTCAAAACACGCATCGACTCATTGATACATGAAACACTGATTACATTACACATAACATTACTTGTTTTATTTTAGATATTATTACAATAATGCTGTGATGAGCACCACTGTCCTGGTCGTCCATTTTGAAGAGACTGGTTAATTGTCCTGAATTACGGCTGGTCCCGCACTGATTGTAAGGCAAAATGTGATTGGTTGGAGCGAGAACATGCAACGATTGGTCAGCCCCACGTGGCCGATATCTGATTGGCTTAAGTAGAAGGTGGGTGGAGTCCATCCATTTGTGGATCAGTGTGCGTCTTGACGCTTGAAATGTTTCAAAATCCACAAATACCCTCAGCGATTTACAAATGCACAGAGAGCAATCCACAAGCATGCGCTGCGATCCACAAATGCACAGAGAGCAATCCATAAATGCCGGGCAAAGTTGTGTTTGTAAAATAAAAAAAAAAAAAATATTTGTGAGTATGTTTTTTATTTGCAATTCTATTTTTTTTACTTGTGAATATAATTCATGTTTGTGGAACTCTAACATTTATTTGTGGATCTCATTCTATTTATTTTGTGAATATGCTTTGTTTTTGTCAATCGCTTTACATTTATTTGTGGATCATAATGTATTTATTTGGAATTATGCAACAATTCTAACTCCATACTTTTACAACAAACTGGGTTGATGCTTCGAAGCTTTTGACACAGTGCTCTACTTCGCCATCTGGTGGTCAATAAAAATCCCTACACCAGCTGTGCCATTCAGATGTTTTGTTCACTGTAAGCTTTTGTTTGTATATTTAATAAACATGTCATTAGCAAGATGGTGGTGTGTGTGTGCAGAGTTTCCATTTTTTTCTCTTTTTTCTCTTCTTTTTTTTTTTTTTTGCACAATATAATGCCAATAAAGACTTTCTGTTCTTCATTTTTACTCACATCAAACTCTCCCCCTTCTACATAGAGACCTAAAGGCCTGTGTGATTTTTTTTTCATTGCTCCTTTTTTCTGTGTTCCTTACAAAACATCACAAACATGTACATTGTAAAACAACAACAACAACAACAAAAACCAACAAAAAAAACAAAAAAAAAAACAAATGCAAATGCAGCTGCATATTTCTATTCAAGAATATTATTTGTTCTGCTGTGTTGGAGCTTAATCGGCTCCTTTTTTTACTGATTACATCACCAGCTTTAGAAAATATTTGTTCACACGGAACAGATGTGGCCGAAGTATATAGATGGGGGTACTCTTTATGGGCCTGCCAGTATTTGAGAGGGTCCTCACTTTGAGGGAGGTATGCATCACTGATGTACCTCTTGACCTCTATGGTGGCATCAGCATTACAGCTATGATGCCGTGTTTCACTGACACGACTATCCAGGAGCTGCCACAGGTCATCTGAGGATGGAGGATTCTGAGCTGCCTGAGATGATGATGCCTCTGCTTGTGAATCATGCTCACTGGTTAGTCAGATGATTGAAGCACATTCAGCCATCAACAGCCGTTCAGCTTCACGGAGTTTGATGATAAGGGTATCATCAAACTCCTTCTGTCTTCCTAATAATACACAGTACAATTCATTATTGGCAGAGTAATTCAAAGTATCCTCTTCAAAATCAGCCCATGGTGTGTTTAAATAGGTAACATGAAATGTTATATTTTTATAAATGTGCATTGGCAATTAAAAGTCTGCACACCCCTTGGAGTTCAGATGATTACAATTTATTGTAGATGTAGACACAATTCAATAGTGTTTGTTTGGAGTTAGCTTTTAATCCATAGTTTATATGTGTACCATAAATATAATATAACAACCAGACCAGCTAATGGTTACTAAAATACAGAGGTGGGCAAATGTCCCAAATTTTATAAACACAGGCTATTTTACACAAAAAGGTGGATACAATGTGTACAGGTCAGTGTGAAAGACATGAATATGACAAACATGTAATTGGTTGACTTCTTCATAGGCTAAACAATGTTTGTTCTAGCAAATGGCTTTGAAACTTTGGGTATGCTATTAGTGATTTCTTTATACAATTATATTCAGTGTTCTTATATTCCACCACATGAACAAATGGAATAGAATATGAAAACTTTAACTCCAAAAGGGTACATTTTCTTGCATTTTTATTAGTTTATCACTAACTTATTTTTTTCAGTTATTTGTGGATAGTCTTTATTGTTCAAAAGAAAAATTCTTTCATTATTAGAATTTATTTTACCTTCTCCAGTTGGTGCAGAATGGTGCTCTGTTGTAGGAGTCTCATTGGCCAGAGCATTAGGATGCTTGGAGCACAGATGGCAAAGCATTGATGATGTGTTATTTGAATAAGATAAAGTTTGATCACATATTAAGCATGACACTTTGTTAAAAGTGTCCAGACTGAAGTCTTCCCACACTTGAGAACGGGGTCTCTTGCGTGCATTTTCCATACTGATATTAAACAAACAATGCGAGCTGAGGACGTCATTCACAAGGACGGCGTTTACAAGCAGCAAACAAGTTTGTAGTTGAGGAAGGACTTTTATTCTTTTTGGGAACAGTGGTTGAGCCCGCAAGGTATTTTAATATACATTCATACAACAGACATTCAAACATTATTTTTTATTATATATATTTTTTTAACAATAATACACAACGTAAAAAACATATAGGCATACATATAGGCATGACAATTATGGATATAATTATAACATTGGAATAAATGGACAGAGGGTATGGGACAGCGCAATAGACGCGCTCTGTGTTTGAGCCCTGCGTGACGTGTCAGTGAGGTAACGAAGCTTAATTTCCACAGGTCACGTGACAGCCTCATTTCAAGCAATGCTCGGGAACAGTTTCGAAGGAATACATTTTGAACATTAAAGGAGAAGTCCACTTCCAGAACAAAGATTCACATATAATATACTCACCCCCTTGTCATCCAAGATGTTCATGTCTTCCTTTCTTCAGACATAAAGAAATTGTTTTTTTGAGGAAAACATTTCAGCATTTTTTTTCTATATAGTTGACTTCTATGGTGCCCCGAACTTCCAAAATGGAGTTTAAATGCGGCTTCAAACGATCCCAAATGCAGTTGTAAACGATCCCAGCCGAGGAAGAATGGTCTTATCTAGCGAAGCGATTGGTTATTTTCATTAAAATAATACAATTTATATACTTTTTAATGTCAAACACTCGTCTCGTCTCGCTCTGTCTGAACTGTTTTTTTTTTTCCGGTTCATGACAGTTAGGGTATGTCTCAAAACTCCCATCTCATGTTCTCCCTCAACTTCAATATCGTCCTATATTGCTGTTTTACCTTTTTTGTTAAGGGTGTTTGATCTTCTTTATATGTTCACTTTGCAAAGACTGTGTCGGTACTTCTGCAGTGATGTAGGATGATTTTGAAATGATTTTGAAGTTGAGGGAGAAAATACGATTGGAGTTTTTTTAAAATACCCTGACTGTCTTGAGCCAGAATACACAGAGTTCAGGCAGAGCAAGGCAAGACAAGCCTTTGAGATTTAAAAGTATTTAACTTGTATTTTTTTTTTTAATGAAAATAACCGATTGTTTTGCTAGATAAGACTCTTTTTCAGTTGGGATTGTTTACAACCGCATTTGGGATCGTTTAAAGCCGCATTTAAACTGCCTTTTTTGAAGTTAAAAATCGGGAGACCATATCAGTCCATTGTATGGAGAAAAATCCTGAAATGTTTCCCTCAAAAAACATAATTTCTTTATGGCTGAAGAAAGAAAGACATGAACATCTTGGATGACAAGGGGGTGAGTACATTATCTGTCAATTTTTGTTCTTGTGTGTCCAGCAGCTGAAGACAATTTCACATGAGGGTTCATATGGTCACATGTGGTTTGGCACTGTAAGGATGATCAGCTGTCCTTCTGTCTTGCTGTAGCTCTGTCTTAGGTGTCTTACATTACAGACGCAGCAGTTTATTGCTCTGTTCACATCTGCAGTTCTCATTCCTCCTGCAGCAGGTGTATGACATCTTCACACAGCTGATCAGAAACCCAGAGCATCTTCACACTGGTGTTTTTCAGTGTCAGTAGAAATGTCTCTTTAGTGCCCTAAGTGCACCTTTAACTGTTACTGTCTAAAGAACTGTCACAAATGCATGCAATAATTGTTTTTATTTATTGAGTTTATGTGTTTATTTTTGTTTGTGTAACTAAAACATCAGATGTCCTCATTAATTTTACCCTTTTGTGAATGTGTTTTCTTATAGGAGGAAGATGATGATAACTCGCCTGATCCAAAAGACATTTGTTTGAGGTAGATGGGATGTCCTTAAACTCTGTTCACTTACAACAGCATTAATGTGCTGGTCTTGTTCTATTAGTCCGCACTGGTAGAACTGACTGGGCTTCCATAAATACTGTGAAAAAGAAAACAACTTTATCAGCTGAGAGCCAGAAGATGCAAGCTTGACTGAAAGTGACCTGGCAGAACTAACGCTCTGCTTCTTTATTTTGCTAATGTTTATTAGTTAACCACTAACGCTTAAATCATCCACTTTCAACAGAAAACACTGGTTAACCAACTTTGAATAACAGATTTTTATATGATTTGTAGATTTTGCTGTATTTGGCTGAGCAGTGGTTTGGGTGGCTCACCATATGTATTAGATTTCTCTAATACATAAAATAAGTAAGCTTGACCAAAGTTCAGGGGGAAAGAGTTTATTGAAGAAAGTCATGTAGCATAACCATCTTCTATTTAAAGTGTTGGGGGTAACGTATTACAAGTAATGCAATATTATTCCTTTTTCCAAGTAACTAGTAAAGTAACGCATTACTTTTTAATTGACAAGAAAATATCTGAGTTACTTTTTTCAAATAAGTAACGCCAGTTACTTTTTCCCCCCATTTATTTATTAAAAGCTCTCCTGTCCCCATGTTGAGAAAAATCGGGAGTAAGATGTTAGTTTTAGAATAAATGTGAACATGCATTAATTCATCTCACATACAAAAAACAGATTTATTATTCCTCAAAATCAATAAAAACAGTGAAATTCAGCTCAGAATATGACAACATGCAATAATTAAATATGTTAAATAATACAAATATCCCATTTTATTAACCGATGTCTTTGCTGCCGACCTTCGATGATGCAAAAATGACTCAAGATAATCTAACATTTGTTTTCCTTTTTTATTGCTGAAGAGTTAATATTTTTTCTTCTGCGGTCTACTGTACAGACGTGAATTTACTTTTCTCAAAGCATGAGGCTTTTGGTGTGAAAAGGCTTTTACATTTGCCAAAAATAGAACTTTTTATATTAAAAACAAACAATCAAGCCCTGCCCAGATTTAAAAAGTAATGCAAAAGTAAAGTAACGCATTACTTTCCATAAAAAGTAACTAAGTAACATAATTTTTTTACTTTTTAGCGAGTAACTCAATATTGTAATGCATTACTTTTAAAAGTAAGTTTCCCCAACATTGGCGACAGGTGCACTAACACCTCATAGCATAATTACTTAAAAATTACTACTTACTACTTAAAAATTAAGATTAATGAATTACATTGCTAGCCCACTCCAACCCTTACAATAACAATGATAAATGCTAATCAATACTTAATTATATAACTTTTTTTAAAATTAATTAATTTATTTTTTTACGAAAATGACATTTTAGTAAAACAGGCAAAATGCAATTTGTTTCAACATATCACATAGCTAGTCAATATTTGAAGTGGTTAAAAAAAAAAAAAAAAAAGTTAAAGTTTTCCTAAGACAAAAATGGGTATTATTTAGATTTTAGGACTGCTGTATAAAACAGAGGCATCATGCCCATTGGCATGTGCCCCCTCAGAAGGCTGTTGAGCAGTCTTGCACAGCGGGCTCTGATGCTCCTGTAGCGTCTTCCTGATGGCAGGAGCTGGAAGAGATGATGGGAGGGATGGGTGGGGTCCTTCACAATACTGGTGGCTTTAAATGTCCAGAAGGGAGGGGAGAGGGGTACCGATGGCTGCAATTGCCATCTAGCGTTAGAGAATTGTAATTGCATATTTATTTATAAGTTTAAAGACAGTCAAATTATATCGTATGTGTATGAATGTTACATTTAACAGCTTGTGGGATGCATGCCATCATATTATTAAATGCAATTAAACTTTTGAAACATTTGGCATAATTAATAATGCTATATTTAATAATGCTATACAATAATGAAATAAAATATAAAATAATGCTAATTTAAACGTTTCAAAGGTTTACTTGCATTTAATAATAAGCTGCGTGGGGGGAAATTACATGTAAACAATTTTAAGACTATTTTAGCTCATCGCTGGTCTAATACTGGGCTAATAGCCAAGCCGTTAAAATTAGATCACTGATTGCCTCGATTTCGCCAGTTGGGCTAAAAGCAGGCTACACGTAGCCCATCCAACTCAGAGCTATCGTAACTACATATAGACCATGTCATGAAATGCTCCACTCCGCTCCACTCGCTACGCTGTAGTGGAAATACACCGTGAAAGGGCAACAGTCTCCGCCCCATCATGACCAGCGTATCAACAGTCCAGTGTGATTAGTCTATTAGACACTTTTTGAAACAAAAATACACAAAGCAACATATAAAAACAAAACACATTAATATAAAATGAATAAACATTTCACATGATTTGATCCCCTAGCAAATATAACTGGGATAGGGAAGTATTAGGCAGACATTACAATAGAATCCAGGAGAAAGTAGGAAGCAGGAGGGTATGTAAAGGAAATAACAAAAGGTATAATGACACAATTGTGAATGGGACACACAGGGTTAAATAAAACATTATATCGAATAGGGAAACATCCCACTGGCTGATGTGATCATTGTCAGGAGGAGAAATCAGTGGAACACATACTATGTCGCTGCCAAAAGTACATCACAGAAAGAGAAGTATTAAAAGTTAGGGAACAAAGTTCTATAGAAATTAGCATTAAAGGCATACTTAATGGGCATAACAGTGAAAGTTTATTAAATTATCTGAGAATAACTGGCTTTATAAACGGGATTTAAATTATTATTATTATCTGGGAGGTATTTCACTCAGGCCCACACTTCTGTATAGTAGGGGGCGGTAATGCACTGGATGTCGGCTGCCATTAAAACAACAAAGAAGAAGAAGAAGAAGAAGAAGACGAAGAAGAAGTGGAAACGACTCTCGTCCCCTAGTGGTCAAGCAATGTGTTCGTTTAATTTCTGACGGTATGTATATCTGCTTTTTGTAAGTTTCTATAGGGCAGCTTTTATGTTTACGATACAGAATCATTAGGTGGATATACATACATTTGATTGATACGGGATGTCATTTATGTAAAAGGAAACAACATGACTGCAGACCAACACACACACACTATATATATATATATATATATATATATATATATATATATATATATATATATATATATATATATATATATATATATATATATATATATATATGTAGCATCTGGACCAATCAGACACAGTTATTTGTTACATTTAACAAATAATCTTCAAAACCAACAACCCCAGCTATATGCTGGAGTTTTGGAGACAACCCCCCCAAAGCAACGAACACCCTGAAAGGGCTCCGTTGCCAGGGTGACCATCTGATAACATAGGTTTTATTGCTTCAAGGAATGCAAACAGACACAGACACACTATATTTCCCTATAGGAAAGACACAATGCCTATAGGGATGGACTCTTTCCTATTCATTCACAGACAAACCTTTCTTTGACCTTCCTATCACACATAGCCCAGGTCATTTTGTACAGTATTACTGCATTGTATTTTAATTTTGTCCGTTGTATTTGTCTTTCTACTGTTTTATGCATGCGTTATGATAGATGACTAGTCGTTTACCCACCTAGGTCATGTTTGGTTTCTTTGAATTCGTATTTTGATGATCTAAAAGATGGTGTAAATTAGATGTTGATACCTATGCAACATATTAGTGTTTTAAGAAACCTTACTAGTTTTTGCATCAACACCCAATCGAATTACATATGCAAAATACCATGCTCACAAACAAAGAGTCGTAAACTTTCCCTCCAAAGGTGAAAGTTACCACTGGTTCATGGACCTCCTGGAGGCGCAGCCTCCAGAGACCTTAAAGGCATCAAACGTTTGACCGCCTCCCTCTCTTCCCTCTCTTCACACTCTCCTGCAAGATCTTCCGATTGCTGCCCGCGTGGAGGAACCCACGGGGAGCCTGAGCCGGCACAGGGCGTGCCCGGTGGGCCCGACAGGCCCAACATCTAGAGCTGTGGCTCTTGACCACAAAGAGCCAGACACATTCACTCAACCCTGGAATTCACCCTCATGAAATGTCCTCGAACAGACATTTCTCTCTTCCGTGTTTTTAGCTTCCTTCACTCGTCTCACGTGAGTTCTTTCAGAACCTAAGAGGATGAGGAGGATGAGCTAGAACTCGTCGGAACTCTAAGCTACTCTATATTCGGAACTCTAGTACTTTAAGGAAGTTATTTTCTGTGCCCAAGAAAATATCATTTCTTAGAGTTGATATAAAACTTATACTGAATGTTCGCTGGACGAACAGATTAGTTGATGGAAAATTAATTCTGCTACAGTTACTACTGGCAGCTGATATAAATAATTGTAATTAATCATAATTAATTGTAATTATTTATATACATTTCCCTTTGAGCTAAATCGCAACATATATATATATATATATATATATATATATATATATAGCAGGTAAATCGCAATTGGTGGTAGTATTGGTATTGTGGGAGTTTTCTAAACAACAAAGATGGAAATTGTGTCACTATCATGTAGCGTGAAATTCTCGACACATTTGATGCTCTATATCTGACTGAACTGAAGGATGGTTTTGTGTGACCGCCGCCCATATTGATGTGACGTCATGAACTTGGAGGCATCTGCTACCGCGATAGTTGGCGTCGTTTTTTTTTTTTTTTTTTTTTTTCTAGTGATGAACGCAGATTTATCAGTGTGTTTACTTTACTGCATAGTTTCAGCCCTGTGTTCCAGACATGAATGATTCCTCTGTTGATCCTCCGATCTTTGTGCTGCTATTGAAAATGACCAGGCTTGATTTTAACCTGCTGGACCATGAATCTGGTGAAAAGTCCCTCAGCAGACCAGAATGTTACATAATGTTAGTCTATATTGTATCGTGTTAGACATGTGTCCTTTTGACCAGTAAAACAACCACCCATTCAGAGCACACTAGCATATACTAAAATCTACAGGAACAGCGCACTAACCATGTAGGCCTATTTGCTAATGCTCTTTTTTTCTACAAAAAATAAAAAAATAATAATAATAAAAACAAGTGGGTTGTATGATTTGTTGGATAACACTCCTTCACCCATACTCATATTTTGTTTCCTGATTCTCAAATAGTGACTACAGAGCTAGAAATGGAGCAGGAGTGCATTACTTGAGCAGTGTCTGATCTACCATTATCATAGGAAGCTTAAGGTGAGATTTAATTATGATCCTAATTTCACACTCCAAATTTTAACCATTGTTTTACCTATGGACAGGAGCTTTGTTATACTATTGAAAAAAAAAAAAAAACTATTTTCTCTTCATAGCTGATGCAAACAAAATTAATGATCAAGCATTAAAAAAACACATAATTTGTAAATCATATGTTGCATTTATTCTTTAAATGACCCAGACACTGGCCAAAAAAAGAAAACAAATTAATAATATTGTTATTGTTGTTGTTATTATTATCTGGGAGGTATTTGACTCAGGCCCACACTCTTGTATAGTAGGTGGCGGTAATGCACTAGATGTCGACCGCCATTAAAATCTATTTTCTCATCAAAGCTGATGCAAACAAAATGAATGATCAACCACTATCAAACACAAATCATAATTTCTAAATCATACTTTGCATTTATTCTTTAAATGACCCAGACACTGGCCAAAAAAACCAAAACAAAACAAATTATTATTATTATTATTATTGTTGTTATTATTATCTGGGAGGTATTTGACTGAAAACAAAAACAAAACAAAAAACAAAACAAAACAAAAACAGGATATAACCTTTATAAGAAAAAACATGGATCTTCTTAGAATCTTATTAGAATGAATAGAAACTACTGAAACTACACTTTCAGAAAAAAAAAGTACAAGCTCTAACTAGTGCATTACCTTTTTGCCCATTTAGAAACATGTTTTTTTTGAAAAGGTAATGCACATAACAGCTTTTGTACCTTTTTTCTAAGTGTAATACTGCTCAACTGTAGGGTACCTGTATGAGATCATCGTGCACACGATGTATATAATATTTTACATTTTCATACTGTACATATTACTGTTTGATTGAGACCAAAAATTAAATTTGCCAAAAATTAATGCATTTATGAGTTTAGTATTTTGAAGTAAAGTGGCTGTAGAGCAAAACTCAACGGTTTCATGTGAGCATAAATGGAAAAAATACTTGCAACGACATGCTGATCACACAGCTTGACACCTCAGACACTGGCACCCACACACTAGTAACACCTCGGACACACTCACATGGCACATCCTATACACAGACAAAATATTGACACCTCCGACTCATACTTGCACAGATGGACACTCAAACAGAAACTATTGACACCTTAGACACACACTAACAAACTGACATCAAATGCGAACATCCAGCAGTAGACACATTCTCATGCGCAAGCTGTTTTTTTTTCTGCCGAACATCAAACCACATTTCTGTTTAGTTGTAAATAATGAATACCACAGCGGAGTTGACTTTGTCACCTTTTGACGGATAGTTTGCATCTATGTTTTGCAAACATGAAAATGATCTGACAATAAGGGTCTTGTACTTAAATGTTGTTCTAAGTTTGATCATCTTCTGATTGCGATTGGTGCATATTCCACACGACTCTCCTCTTCTACTTTCTGTATAAAAAAAAAAGAAGCATAAAAATAATAATAATATTAAATGTGATGTAATGTGATGATGATGATGATGATGATTTTTATTTATTTATTTATTTATTTATTATTTTTTTCTTTTGTAGTACCAAGTCTTGTATAAACACGTGATAGATTTGATAGATCATTATACCATGAAAGCTCATTATTGCCACTAGGCCTGTTGCAATAATCAGTATATCGAGTATATCAGACAATATATGCTGAAAGCTGAAAAAAAAGGCATCATTTCAGGCCTAATAGTGTTTCCTTACACTAAAGAAGAAAAATTAGTATGGCATAATTTTGACGATTCAAGTTAGAATTTATGTATTTATTTTATTTATTTATTTATTTATTTTAAATGTCATTATTTAAACTTTGTATATGATAGTTTCAGTGCTTTAGTTTATAATTTTGATATTTTAATTGCATCATTTCAATTTAGTATGTCAGAATGTCTAATTTTGTCATAACTTACCAGAGCATGATTTTTTTTTTTTTTCTTTTTTTCTTATGTAGTGGAAATGGACTTAAATATTATCAAGACAAAATCAAAAGTACATACTGATCTAGATCAGACTCTCTGCTAAAATTATATGGTAACACTTCACAATAAAGTTTCATTAGTGAACATTAGTTAACTACTTTAGTGAACATGAACTTAGAATGAACAATACTTCTACGGCATTTATTAATTTGATTTATTAATTTATTGCATTTACTAATGCATTATTAAAATCGAAAGTTGTGTTTAACATTAGTTAATGCACTGTGAACTAACATGAACAAACAATGAACAACTGTACTTTTTTTTTTACCTATATTAATAAATACTGTAACAAATGTATTGTTTATTGTATGTTAGTTAATACATTAACTAATGTTAACCAATGACACCTTTTTGTAAAGTGTTACCAATTATACAAATACTCAACAAATGAACAATTAATTGTCTTACCGATTTCTGTGCTTTTCTTTTGTAGAATCTCGTCTCAGCATAAGTGACCTCTTCTTCACGAGTCTCACCTGTTTTAACAATAATAAATGTATTAAAACCACAAAACTTAAATCTTAATTAGTCTTAATTAGATCTGGTTCTTCACAACCTATGTGTTATTATTAGGGCTTTCAAATTTAACACCAAAGTAACACGCAACGATTTAAAAAATGCCACTAACAAATGTAATTATAGCTATTAGGCCTATAACTTTCCCCACACACAAATAATTCCTATAACAGTGTGTATCATTAAATTTGGAGAAACACATAAATCGCACATTCATTTATACATAAACCAAACCCAAATGGGATATTTAACAAAGTATTTTACATTCTTTGTATTTAATCAGCATGTAAGTTCAACAAGTACAACAAAAGTTATCATTTATATAAATTTTAAAGCACCAGCCACATCTTTACACATGTAAGATTATGTTCATAAAATGGAGATAAGATAGAATGGACAATGTTATTATTATTATTATTATTATCATTATTAAAAATAAACATTTCTCTTTTTGCTTTCCCAGTGTTGATGCAGATTAAGAAATGGAGAATCTGTTTTGTTTGTGCGCGCGCAAGTGAGATGAGTGAAAAAAGGACGGTTAGTCTCATTATGTACAAATAGACATTTATTATAACGGTGAAACTTTTGAGAATAATTTAAATTAAATAGTAAAAAATAGGGCAATCAGATGACTAAAATATTTAAAACATATTTTTGAAGAATTATTTCTTATTTTACTTGTTTAAAAGGAGAAGATAATACTTGCCTTCTGTATCAGTTTTTCTGTGTTTCCTGCAGATGCAGAAGATCACGATTGCAGCTAAAATCAACAGAGATCCAGCAGCCACAGCAGCAGAGATCAGTACTATCAGAGAGACTGAATCTGGAGGATATGAAGGACAGTAAAAGAGATGTAATGTAAGTAACTGAATCAGTCTGATCTACAACATAAGACAGAGGTTAGCCTAATAAATAAACACATATTGACATTGCTGTACCTGCACATGTGTGACAGAGTTCGCTGATGTCCAGATGTGTGGTCTGGTTGCTGATGGGATTGTTGATCACACAGCTGTAGGTGTTTTTATCCTGATATTCCACCTCCAGAGGTAGAGAGAGACTGATGCTGAGATCAGACACACTGATGCTGGACAATAAACTGTTTCCTTTGTACCAGGAGAGACTCACATTCACCACTTTCACCACTGAACACAACAATGAACAATATGATGATGATGATGATGATGATGAACAGTTTGAAGAGTTACTGATGATGACTGGAACAGGCAGACAAGCTGCAAAACATCAGAGAATAAAAAGGATGACGGTCAGTGTTAGCGAACATGATGATGATGATGAATGATACACTTGCTGTGCCAATAGAATATGTGAACATTTCAACAAATGATCTCTACTCACCATAAACATAAACACTAAATGTTTTTGTTGACTCTTTCGCTCCAGTAATATCTAGTGTATAGAGTCCAGCTGTCAGCATTCTTCTCCCTGTAATTTGTCTCCATGCCTCTAGAGGTCCCCTGTCTTCTCATCTGCTGTTGTTCTTCCTTGTGTGACCTTTTTAACATTATTCAGGGCACCTGGGACTCATTTCCCCCAGTGTATTTAAGCAGTGCATTTTTCTCTGGTTCTTCACTTGGTTTTTGAGTCTCTACACTGTGTTGTCTTTCCTGCCTCGCTAACACCTCCTGAGCTACCTTAAGTAAGGAATTCAAGGTTATTTTTCCTTAGCTATTGTTGTACCTTTGTTTTGTTTTTTCCCCTTGTGGAGTTTTTGTTTCTCTTGTTATTTTTTCTTTGTGATTGTTAATTCCTCATCCTGAGAAGATCCTTTGTTGGATTTTTGCTTGCAAAGACTTTTTTTTAAATAAAGATACATTTCCTGGAACTCTGCTTCAAGTGTTTCGTTTGGGTCCAACTTCAACACTCCCAGCGGCTCAGGGGTCGAACTCCCAACTATCACACCAGAGACCTGAGTTCTAGCCCGGATCGTGACACCAGCATGATGAGTTGTGATGGTCAGAGATCCAGTTTGATTGTCCAGCCTCAGTCTGTCTCTGAATCTCACATCTATTTTCTTCATTGTAGCTATAATAGACTTCTCAGCTCCATATTTCCACCGTATGTCATCTCCTTCACGTATTTCATTAACATTAGTTTTCAAAGTGACATAATCTCCCTCCATCACTGACACTGACTCGCCAAATACACCTGATGAATAGATTTTACACAGATTAAAGCCTCTTACTTCGGTTTACAGAGCCTGAAATCAGTTTCATTTACAGCAGGAGAAACAAACAAACAAACAAAGAATAAAGTAAAATATCAACAGACTACAATAAATAGCTATTGTAGGCTGTAAACTGTTACCGTAATAGAGAGATTGTTAGAAACAAGCAGACAGATTTAAGCCCTGTTTAATGGATTAAACGCATATGTATATACAGTGCATAATGCACAAATTTGTACACAATTCTTCTGTTCTGGATGTATACCACATATATGTATGTGTGTTAGGGTTGGGTCGATAGACGATGCCATCGTCCATCGCCGATGGCCGATAGACATCATGATGCTGAGCCGCAGCAGCAACCCGCTCGCAACCCGCAGTGGTCATGTAAATTTGTCGTCTGCGCATCTTTTGCGCGGATAACTTGACCGCAAATCCTACACACCACTTCAGACGTGTCTCGTGGCTGTCCTCTTTCATTCGGTCTAAAGCCAAAGTATTGCCAGATAGGTGAATTTGCACCCTTTTTACCAACCAAGTTTGTCGACGCCATTATAACGACTCAGATCACTGTGTCTATTCACGCCAGAGTCCCGCGGAAAAAGTGATTGACAGGTGGTAATTTGTGTGTAACTTATCTTTATTTATTTATGGTTTGGTTATGGGTAAAACAAATGCGGGTCAGGTAGTGGAAACGGTAGGCTACAATTAATTAATTCGTTATGAATTAATTATTTAACAACAACCCGTGTCAGTGTTAAATTCCTAACCCTAATCCCAACAGAAACGTGAATTTAAATATAGTAGATCTTGTATTATATTCATACAAAATTCATAATTATTTTGGTACATAACAGGAAATTAAAATTAAATAATTTAACAGCTTTATTACTCTGAAATTTAGAGAGAGAGAAAATAATAATAATAATAATTATAATTAATAATAAAACTTACCAGTCAGACTCCAGCAGCACAAACAGAACAAGACAAACATTTTCTTCAGTGGTTCAGTGCGTGATCTAACACCTGAACTGCTAAAGTGTTGTGTGAATTCTCCCCTGACAGCGTTTGACCCTCCTGATTCACATCCTGTATTTGCATATGATCAGTGTTGGGGTTGTTACTCAAAAAATGTAATATATTGCTCATTACTTGCTGCTCATTTCAAAAGTAATATTATTACTTATTACTCCCAGCCAACAGTAATTAGTTACACTACTAGTTACTTTTCCATTACACTGCAACAAATTAGTAACTCCATAATTTTTGCAGCCTGTGAATCCATAAAATTTAAGATAAATGAAGAGAACAACTTGCTCAAACTGATGGCAAGCCACAATTTAATCTGCTTATTAGGAGAGAGATCCATGAACTGATCTAATGAGCTGATGATCTCAATCAGTTGTGTTAAATAAGGGAGACATGCAAAATGTGCAGAGTAGGGGTCGCCCATGACTGGGATGAAGAGCCACTGCCATAAGAAGTTTTAATTCTGTAGGGGGCACTTGTAAATTAAATAATTTTATACTGATTTATTCATTAATATGTAATATGTTACATTTAACAAATTAGTAGTTCTGAAAGATTTTTTAGAATTTTTACAACTCTTTTGCTTTAGACCAAAAAAAAAAAAAAAAAAGAAGAAAAAACCCAACAATCAGCAAATAGTTTATTTATAGTTGTTTTATAGTAATATTAATTATTTATTAAATTCTAACAAATATGTTTGTAACGAGTGGGGTGGGTCCCACAGAGGAGGAGTGACGAGTAGAAGACGAGAGAGGACCAGGCCTGGACTTTAATTTGTATTTTGTGTTTTACTTTTGTGTTTGTTTATTTTATTATTAAAGTGTTTAAATGTTCGCTGGTTCCCGCCTCCTTCTTCCCATTCCACGAACTGTTACAATGTTGTTAAAACTAACCAAAATGAAAAATTATTTGCTTTTAATTTCACGAGAGACTTGATGTTGTTTCCGAACAAAAGGAAATATATTGGTATTGGCTATCAGCCAAAATGATTTGAATTGGCATATCGGATATCAGCAAAAATCCAATATCGTACATCCCTAATAAAAATATTCTTAATTTGCAGGCCAGCAGCAGTGGTGGTGTTATGCTGTAGACAATGTTGGGACATTTTAGACCTCAATATCCCAATAACACAATCCCTGACAGTTGTCAGGTATCTGAACATCGTTGCGGACCAAGTGCACCCACTCATGGCAACGCCACCCACTGATAGTCATAACCAACAGAAAAAAATGCGCCAAGCCACACTGCCAGAATCATTAAGGAGTGGTTTGAGGAACATGGAATTTCTGTTAATGTCTTGGCCTCCAGATTTACCTGACATTAACTCAACAGAACATCTGTGGTTCGACTTGGAAAAGGGGGTTTGCGCTACATCACCACTGTAACGAAACCTGAAGTGATATGTTACTTTATTATTTGTGTTTTTGAATTTCTATTATTATTTTTATATGTTGTGTTGTGTGTGTATAATTAATTGTGTTAAATGAAATAAGTTATGGTTGGGGACTTTAATTATGACAGCGAATTTACCAATCGCAGCAGGTGTGACGTATATAATATTAGGTGCTAAGCGAAGCATGCTAGGCAAAGCATGCCAACCAAAGCACGGGTGCATGGTTGATTCACGGACTCCAACTTATTAGTTAGCTCCTGGTTTTTCTATATTGTTCTATACCTGTAAATAAAGGAAAGTAATTACATTATGCAATTTTTCATGGATTACCTGACGAATATAACACAAAGTAAGGTACAGAGTTTATCCTGTTCATTGATTATTTATTGGATTTAACTAGGGAACGTTAGGTTGTTCTGCATCTCCCATTCATTTCCTGAGGCCAGGACCCTTCTACTGCTCTGTCCTGCTGCAGTGCTCTCTCCTGTCCTGATGAACTTGATAAAGTGGTGCCCATCGGAAAGTTGTTTGGAAAGAATCTTACCATGATGCCACCAGAACTTCCCATCTGCCAAAACTTGACTGGCATGCTCAGAGGACATGCTCAAGGTTGGCTTGTTTTCCACATAGTGTGCAGATGGGGCTCTCTGCCATTCCCCAAATATAGAGGTTTAATGGAGTAGGCAGAACATCATATACAGAACACGTTAATAACTCTGTCTGGTGTCCTTCCGGTCCAAATGTCCTGCCACGTCATTTCATCCAAATGTCCTGCCGGGTCCTTTCTTTCATACACCCTCCCACCTTGTCCAGCTGCCCTGTTTTTTTTTTTTCATAGCAACAGCCTTGCAGACCTTCCACTGTACCATGCTGAGGCATTCCTTTGTTCCAGCTCATTCTGGTGAAGCACCTCAGTCCAAGCCTGCCCTGAGCTACTGTCCCAACGATGTAATAATAAAAAGGTAATTGAGTTTTTTCTTGCAACTGTGAAAATCTTGCAATTTATATATATATATATATATATATATATTATATATCTATATATGTGTGTGTGTGTGTGTGTGTGTGTGAAAATATAAATTGCAATATTTTCACACATATATATATATATATATATATATATATATATATATATATATATATATATATATATATATATATATATGAAGAGTTCAGATGCAAAACCAGATAAAAGCCTTCTTGGTCAAAAATGAGATAATGATACTTAGTGAATGCTACTGACACATATTATACGCCCATCAAATACTTTTACTTCAAACTCGATAAATTCCAGCCTCAGTCCAATCAGAAGTACCAGCACTTACATAGAAACCTATACAAAGTATAGCCAGAAAGAAATGCTCATTTTAAAGAAATACGTCAGATGGATTTAGCTGGTTTTGCATCTGAACTCTTCATATATAACTTAAATAACTTAAATAATTTTGGTTTGTTGTTCCATGAAATGTTATAATGTAAATAATCTTAATGTGTTCTTTCTTGTATGCCACGAGGAACAGCATAAGTGTTACTTTGTGTCCCTTTTCAGAAAATAAAATCATTTCAAAATAAAGATCCTGCTTTTTGTGATCTTCCCCATTCACTTTTAAATGGCTGGCCATTTTTGACGAGTGTGACTTTGTGCAATTTTGTACAAAATAAAAGCATTTTCAAATAGAAACACAAAACCAGTCCTAAATGAAAGAAAACAAGTTGATATTGTAAAAATTACTCATAAATAATGATTTTTTCACTCAAAAAATGAGGTACCTTCTCTCAGAAAAACGAGGCCTATGATTAATCAGATGCAAATAGAAACACAAAACCAGTCTTAAATGAAAGAAAACAAGTTGACGAAAAGATTGAATCCAATATTTGGTGATAATATAGCATAAAGACAGATTTATAAGCAGTTGTTTGGAGTCCAGTCAGTTTTGACCGGGAACACCGCAAGTGTGACTAAGTGAAATAAAAGCCACAAAAAAATAATGAAAATTCGGGAAAAAAATAAAATAAATAAAATTCTAAGATATACTTATACCCTGTGTGAACAAAGTCAGTAAGTTTGAGTCCAATGGGATAACGTTAACTAGTATTTCCGGGAAAAAGAAAATCTTTTCTGGGTCAATTTGACCTGAACACAACCAGAGGGTTAAATCAGAACTCACATGATTGCTTTGTCATGTTTATTTGTAAAATAAAGTTCTAATGTCAATTTCCTGAACCTGTTCTGCACGTTCTACAGACGTCCAGGAGAACCCCTAGACAGACGTTCAAATTTTGAACTGCACATCTCCATTGTAGTCAGATGTGAGATACCATACTGGATTTTCACGTCATACAGACGTACCAAGATGGTCCTGGACCGACCGACCCAATATGGACATGATCTGCACGTCGGGCAGACGTCTCATGTTTGTTGGGATGTGTTTTCCTGACTACGTTTGACCTTGGCTTAATTTTAGCTATAAAATTGGAATTATATTATCATTATAATGCAATTATAATAATACCACTTTGATGTCTACACTTTATTAAATGCTTATTTCAGACATGAAATTCTGCAAAAAAAAAAAAAAAAAAAGTTTATGTATGATGAAAAAAGTATACATTTCAGCATTAGAATAATCAGAAACATCTGCAAAGTTTTAATTAGTTTACATGGATATGACAACTAAAAATAACCTGCAGGGAATGTTCTGGGATTCGTTCTCATTTGGTTCCCCAAAAAATAACCAAATGGGAACCATAGGGGAACGTTAGGGGAACGTTCTGTGTTTGCTGGGATATGACAGAGTCTATATTATATCAGACATGTGGGCTCTTTGGACCAGTAAACAACCAACCAACCAACTACCCACCCAGAGCACACTAGGTACTAAAATCTACCACAACATCACACTAACCATGTAGGCCTACGTGCTAATGCTTTTTTTTTTTCTACTAAAATTTAAAAAACAAGTAGTTTGTGTCATTTGTTGGATAACACTCCTTCACCCCATCACTCATGTTTTGTTCCACATAGCCTATTTGTGTCTGATCTACCATTATGATTGGAAACTCAAGGTGAGATTTTCTGTTTGATTATGATTAACCATTGTTTTACATATGATCAGGGGCCCTGTTATGCTATAAAAAATATATATTTTGTTAGTTTCTCATCAAAGCTGAAACAAACAAAATGAACGATTAACCACACACAAGTCATGAATTGTAAATCATACATTGCATTTGTTCTTTAAATAACTGTAATGCCAAGCCAGCAGAGGGAGCCATCTCCCAAGTACTGACTGTGCGCTCCCTCTGCTGCTTCTACATTCACTTCCTGTTTGGGACTACTTAAGCTGTGACCATGTGCTTGCACATCGTGAAGTATTGCCAGTTAACCTGCCTTACTGAGCGTTTTCCTGATTATTCTGTTTGTTTGTTTGTTTGTTTGTTTGTTTGTTTGCTTGCTTGCTTGCACGTGTATGATTCTGCCTCGTTCTCTGACCACTGATTTCACGGATTACCCTTTCTGGACTGTTTGCTTGTGTGGACTGTTTTCAAGGTTTGACTTCATTGCCTGGTTTCTCACTTACGATTCTCGGATTACCTATTGGATTGTCGAAAGATCGGACTCCTTTATGGTTATTGACCCTCTGCCTGTTTACACGTGTATGTTTGCTGCTGTTTGTAATAAACTTCCGCACATGGATTCTAACGCCGCCTCAGCGTCTCCGTTACAATAACACTGGCCGAAAAAAAAAAAAAAAAACTGGATATAAACATGGATAATGAATCTGCTTAGAAAGAATAAAACACTACTAAAACCACTTTCAAAAAAAAAGGTACAAGCTCTAACTGGTGCATTACCTTTTTGCCCATTTAGATATTGATATGCACCCATAAGGCATACATAAGTAGCAGATGTACTTTTTGAAAAGATACTGCACATGACAGCTTTTGTACCTTTTTTTCCTGAGTGTGGTACTGCTTAACTGCAGGATCATTGTTTGAGATCATCATGCACACAATGTATATAATATTTAACATTTTCATACTGTAAATATCACTGTTTGAGTGAGTTGCTTTTTTGCCAAAAAAAAAGAGTTTAGTATTTTGTAGTAAAGTGGCCTCCCTGTAGAGCAGAATTCAACAGTTTCTTGTGAGCATAAATGAAAAAAATAAAATAAATCCTTGCAATGACGTTGATCACACCGACTGACACCTCAGACACACTCGCATGGCACCTTTTGTCACCTTTTGACGAATAGTTTGCATCTATGTTTTGCAAAAATGAAAAAGCTGCGATGAAAATGCTCATCCATAGACTCAGAGTGCGATTGGTGCATATTCCACATGATTCTCCTCTTTTACTTTCTGTAAAAAAAAAAAAAAATAAATAAATAAATGTATTTTTTTTTTTTTTTAGTACCAAGTCTTTTATAAACACATGTGAAAGATGTGATATATCATTATGCTATGAAAACTCATTACCGCCACTAGGCCTGTTGCAATAATCAGTATATCGACTTACCACACAATATATGCAAAGAGTGGACATTGAGAGCTAAAAAGGCATCATTTGAAGCCTTACAGTGTTTTTCTTACAACTTCAGACTCCGGTTAGAAAGAATAAGTCCAAATTAACTCAAAGCTGCAATTCACTATTTTTGTGCATAAATGTAGCATGCAAAATGGTGCTTTCAAAGCTAGTGTTAAGGGAGAGAATGCATTTTTGCATTTCACTTTTGCTGTTTTTTTTTTTTTATGTAAACGTACATTAGATGGATGTGTTTGTCTTTTGCAGCATTGTGTGCATGTAATATTAGTCATGCACTACTTGCATTATTATGCTGTTATATTATCATTATATTTTCAGTGGCACAAAATGGTCTTAAAATTACAATAATATATCAATTATTTCTGGTACAATACATTGCCCAACAAAAAGTAGATATTGTGACAGGACTAACCATCAAATAAGGAGAAAAAAATGACATACAGTGTCAAAATGATGAGATTTAAAAATTCCAAATTATTACATTCTTGAGTCAGATGATGATGAACGCAAAGTAAAATTAGTATGTCATAATTTCTAATTTTGAAATAATTATTATTTTGCCATAATTTACCAGAGCATGATTTTTTTTTCTTTTGTTGTGGAAATGGACTTAATTATTATCCAGACAAAATCTAAAGTACACATTGATCTACATTGGGCTCTCTGCTAAATTTTGTACAGTAATACTTTACAATACAGTTTCATTAGTTAACTGCTTTAGTTAACATCAATGAAGAATGAACATTACTCATGAATAGATTATTAAAATCAAAAGTTGTAATAGTTAACATAAGTTAATGCACCGTGAACTACAGTAACATAAACAGCTCTACATTTTAATTAACTAATGTTAAAGATTATAATATACATTAGCTATTGTTAACAAATGACACCTTGTTGTAAAGTATTGCAAATTATACAAATACTCAACAAATGAATAATAAATTGTCTTACCGATTTCTGTGCTTTTCTTTTGTAGAATGTCGTCTCGGCATAAGTGATCTCTTCTTCACGAGTCTCACCTGTTTAAATAATAATAGATTAATTAAAACTACATAGGCTTCTTCATAGCCTATGTGTTATTATTAGGGCTTTCAAATATAACACCAGTGTGACACAAAGATTTCAAAAATGGCACTAACAAATGCTTAATTTTTTTTTTTTTTTTTTTAAACAGTGTGTATCATTACATTTAAAGAGACACATAAATCACACATTAATTTATACATAAATCAAACCCAAATGGGATATTTAACAAAGTATTTTACATTCTCTGTATTTAATCAGCATGTAAGTTCAACAAGCACAACAAAAGTTATCATTTATATACATTTTAAAGCACCAGCCACGTCTTTACACATGTAAGATTATGTTCAGAAAATGGAGATAAGATAAAATGGACAGCGTTATTATTATTATTATCATTATTAAAAATAAACATTTCTCTTTTTGCTTTCCCAGTGTTGTTGCAGATTAAGAAATGGAGAATCTGTTTTGTGTGTGTTTGCAAGTGAGATGACTAAAAAAGAATGGTTAGTGTCTTTATATTCAAATAGACATTTATTATAACGGTGACAATTTTGAGAATAATTTAAATTAAATAATAAAAAATAGGGCTATCAGATGACTTTATATATATATATAACTTATTTTTTGAATAATTATTTCTTATTTTACTTGTTTAAAAGATAATACTTGCCTTCTGTATCAATTTTTCTGTGTTTCCTGCAGATGCTGAAGATCCAGAAGATGCAGCTAAAATCAACAGAGATCCAGCAACCGCTGCAGCAGAGATCAGTATTATTAGCTGTTAGAGAGACTAGATCTGGAGGATATGAAGGACAGTAAAAGAGATGTAATGTAAGTGATTGAATCAGTCTGATCTACAACATAAGACTAGGTTAGCCTAGTAAATAAACACATATTGACATTGTTGTACCTGCACATGTGTGACAGAGTTTGCTGATGTCCAGATGTGTGGTCTGGTTGCTGATGGGATTGTTGATCACACAGCTGTAGGTGTTTTTATCCTGATATTCCACCTCCAGAGGTAGAGAGAGACTGATGCTGAGATCAGACACACTGATGCTGGACAATAAACTGTTTCCTTTGTACCAGGAGAGACTCACATCCATCACATTCAACACTGAACACAACAATGAACAATATGATGATGATGAAGAACAGTTTGACGAGTTACTGCTGATGACAGGAACAGGCAGATGAACTGAAAATATGAAACAATAAGAGGAATATGAACACAACAATTGGCATATTTTCAATGTTATGAATTGTAGTAAATAATCAGTGTAATAGATTTAGTGTTGAGTGAGTGTTTAGTGTTTTAACAGTCCTCCTTAAATTTTCTTTGTTCTCGTTCTCGTATATGTTCTTGTGTCATATATGTATATATTTGTGTACTGTATGTATGTACCAAGAGCTCCTGAAAAACCACAACAAATTATTTGTGTGTGTTTTGCGCACACTTGGCAAATAAATCTATAATGAATGAATAAAGTTTACATCAAAATAAAGGGTTAAAGTTAATCTATTTTAAATGTGAATTAAGATTAGAATCAAAATGATGATTTAAATGTAAGTCTACTCCTTGTAGTCCATTTATTATTTATTATTATTATGATTTATTATTATTTTTATCTAGATTTAAGGTGAATTCTTATTGGTGTGTCACATCCTTAGAGTTTAATTTCATTTAAAGTGTAGAGGACAAACAATGTTTAAAGTTTTATAATTTATTGGTAATAAATGAATGGTAATTGTTGTAGATGGAAAGTACAGTTTTAGTTGTGCTGGATATTTTCAATACATTTTTTTTTAAATAAATAAGAGATTAATGGATAGTCTCCAATAGACTATAAAGTTTCGCCACTTTTTGAGTAGTACGTTTTCATGACATTTGTGGATGTTTATGATTACTGCAGAAGTATTTTTAAATATGTATAAATGTATTTAAAAAAGAAGAAGAAGATATATAGATAAATATAGATAATATAATATAGATAAATATTTTAATAAACTTACCAGTCAGACTCCAGCAGCACAAACAGAACAAGACAAACTTGTGAAACATTTTCTTCAGTGGTTCAGTGTGTGATCAACAGCAGAACTGCTAAAGTGTTGTGTGAATTTTCCCCTGACAGCGTTCGACCCTCCTAGTTCACATCCTGCTTTTGCATATGATCAGTGTTGGGTTCATTACTCAAAAAACGTAATATATTACTCATTACTTGTTACTCATTTCAAAAATTATATTATTATTTCACTTATTACTCCCAGCCAGCAGTAATAAGTTGCACTAAGAGTTATATTACTTTTCCATTACACCCCAAAAAATTGGTGATTGCATAATTTTTGCAGCCAGTGAAAAGTTAAGATAAATGAAGAGAACAACTTGCTCAAACTGATGGCAAACCAGAATTTTTAAAACGTAACCAACCAAACATGTTTGCATTTGCAGTGGACAAAGTCTTAGTACAACTATACAATTTACATTGTTGTTTTTGTCATCCTTTCTCTCTACAAAATTAAAACAATGGCTGTATTTCCAGCCGCTATATAATGGGGGCTTCTCCATCTTTCGATGAACCTAGCTTGCTGCATTGGTGATGTCACATGTGCATGTGCATGACAATTATGAACACTGATAGGGACGACTGACTTTTTGAATTTTAAATCATTAGCGATTGTGACAAAGAACAAACTAGAGCTTTTTTTTGGATGGTAACTGTAATATTGTTTCAATTTTCTTAGTAATTAGTTACACTACCATGGTTCCATGGTTTTCCATATCAGGACATCATTAAAAATAACTGGTCCTTGGCTGGTCTTAAAATTTTGAAAATAAAACCTCAGACGAACAACAAAACATGACAAATTGCACTGTGTCATTATTTACTGAACAAAAATAAAGCCAAAATGGAAAAGCCATGTGTGACAAACTTAGGACACCCTTACTGTTTACATTGGAATTAAGAGGGTAAATAACAGTCAAGCACTGCTGATCAAATACTTTTGATTAACTGATCATCAGCAAGTCTGAGCGCCTCTATAAAAGCATAAGCTTTGGCAGCTTGCTGGTCTGGAGACTTCAGGTGTGTGTTAACACAATGCCGAGTAGATAAGAAATCAGCAATCATCTTAGAGAAGCAATTGTTGCTGCCATCCATCTGAGAAGAGTAATACGGCCATTTCCAAACAATTTGAAGTTTATTCACAAGTGGAAGACATTTAAAACAGGCACCTCTCCTTCCAGGAGTGGACGTCCCAGAAAATTCACCCCAAGATCAGACCGTGTAAAGCTCAGAGAAATGGTAGACAACCCAAGAACTACACCTCAGACTCTACAGGCCTCAGTTAACATGTTAAATGATAAAGTTCATGACAATACCATTAGAAAAATATGGGACAAAAATGACTTGTTTGGAAGGCCTGGCAGAAGAAAGCCTCTTCTATCTAAAAAAAAAAAACATTGCAGCACAGTTTAGGTCTGCAAAGTTGCATCTGAACAAAACACAAGTCTTCTAGAATAATGTCCTTTGAACAGACGAGACCGAAGTGGAGATGTTTGGCCATAATGCACAGCGCCAAGTTTGGTGAAAACCTAAAGAGCATATCAGCACAAACACCTCATACCAAAAGACAAGCATGCTGGAGGAGGGCTGATCATTTTGGGCTTGTTTTGTAGCCACAGGACCTGGGCACCTCACAGTCATTGAGTTGGCCATGAACTCCTCTGTATATCAAAGTATTCTAGAGTCAAATGCGAAGGCATCTGTCCGACATCTAAAGTTGGGCCAAAATTGGGTCATACAACAGGACAATGATCCCAAGCACACCAGCAAATCTACAGCAGAATGGCTGAAAAGAAAAGAATCAAGGTGCTGCAATAGCCCAGTCCAAGTCCAGAGCTCATCCTGACTCAAATGCTGTGGTGAGAGCTGTGCATAAGCAAATGCCCATAAACTTTAATAAACTGGAGCAGCGTTGAAAAGAAGAGTGGTCCAAATTCCTCCAGAACGATGTGAGAGACTGATAAAGTCACACAGAAAATCAATGATTCAAGTTATTGCTGCTAAAAGTGGATCTACAGGTAATTGACTCATAGGGTGTCCTAACTTTGTCACACATGGCCTTTCCCTCTTGGCTGTATTTTTCTTAAATAAAAAATGACACTGTGTTATATGTCCTGTGATAATGTTTATATAAGGATTTATTTTCCAAATTTTAAGACCTGCCAAGGTCCAGATAATTTTTTATTACATCCTGATACAGAAAACCATGAAATTCAATAGGGTGTCCTAACTTTTTCACATGACTGTAATTACTGCCTAACACTACATATGATATTATGGCTGTGACTAATGATTATTTTGGTAATCGAGTAATCTGTCGATTATTCTGATGATTAATCAAGTAATCTGATAAGCAGAATTAATTTTTTTGTAGTAACAAAATAGACCTACGTGAACAATAGCCTTTCAATGAGGCAATAATAGTTAGTTCAAATAAAATATCAAAAGCAAGTAATCATATTGTTTTATTGAACAAAACTAGAATGTTTCATAAACAATAGAGCTAATGTAATTACGCATTATAACAAATGTCTGCAGAGGGCCCTGACAATTGTTTTTCCTTGTTTTTAATATTGACTAAAAAACATTTAATTCAAATATTTATTCAACATTTGAGCAACATTTAATTCAAATGTCCACTTGTTCTTTAATATTTGCCCATTTCTTTACGATATATATATATATATATATATATATATATATATATATATATATATATATATATATATATATATATATATATATATTTTTTTTTTTTTTTTTTTTTTTTTGGTATTTTGCTGATTAATCAACATGAGCAAAATTGATTTTTTTTTTTTTTTTTTTTTTTAAATCGAATACTCAAATAGAATTGAGGAATTGAGCCCTATATGATAATTCATCAAGCCCTTATTAAGATTTTTAAATAAAAATTAGGGATGCACCACACTACCTGACCGAAATTGGAATCGTCCGATAATAGCTTTAATTGTAAATATCGGCATCTGCCTGTTATGAAAAAATATGCAGATATGTCGTGCCGATAAGAGGATCTGTTTTGGATAGCTGCATTTAATGCAGCTTTCGTTGTCTGTGATAGAGAAAAACAGTAATGTAATTTTATGAGGGTAAATTTAAGACTTTTTAAAGACCTTTTTAAGACCAACTAAAAAAAATGCAAGAAAAAAAAATTGAAGACAAAAAAAATACAGTAATATGTTCTCTATACAGTATAGTTCGAGTTTTATTTTCAGCAATTCAGCATCTAGCAGTTGTTTGTTTTTAGTTTGTTTGAGTTTTACCTCTTTTCTTCACTTTCCTTCGGTTTTAAGCAGATTGTAAAAGTGTTGTATGCATTTTACTTTCACTTTTAAATTAGCGGCATTAACGTAACAAAACAAACTTTTATTAAAAAAAAGAAAAATAATACACCATGTTATTTGCCCAATATAAAATAATACCTTACACAAAGTTTAATAGTTATACAACTGAAAATCTGTATAAATAAGAAAGGTAGAACATTTATTAGCAAAACGAATAAGAAAGTTTGGAAGCACGGCATACACCTTGATGTAATATAAAATAATAATAAAAAAATATAGCTGCAAGCAGCAGTTGTGGTGCCAAGCACAAAAGAGGCAGAATGAGGAGCTAAGCACGGCATGGAGCAACAGACAGACTACAATGAGTAATTAAAGCCATTTTAGGATGATATCAGTTGAAATGGCTGAAAAATCATAAATACAAACACTAATAATATAATTTAATGGCTTATCACTTTTGACCAATAGGTGGTGATGTTTTCAAATTGATGTGGCGTGTTCTGTGTGAGGTGACAATGACACACACAAAATTTGGTGTCATTATGTCAAAGCTTTACAGAGAAACAGCCTCAGAGTCATTTTGGCATCATGCGTCAAATGTGTGGTGGTGCTGTACGAAAACGGTTTTGTCTATCAACACAAAATCGGTGACTTTGTGTAAGCACAGTCTGAAGATGATTTGAGTCAAATTTGGTGAAAGTCAGACCAACGGTCTAGGAGGAGTTCAAACAAGTAGGTTTTGTACATTAATCAAGATGGCGGAAAGGCAGTTCAGTTTTATTACAATAGGCTAATGCAATCAGAAGTTATTAGCATTTTTGGAAATTTCATTATTAATGTTTAATGAATGGTGTATTACTTATGACCAAAAGGTGGAGCTGTTACCAAATTGATGTGGCGTGGTCAGTGTGAGGTAACAATGGCACATATAAAATTTGGTGTCAATATGTCAAAGCTTTGCAGAGATACAGCCTCAGATGTAGTTTGGCATCTTTCCAGCAAATTCGTTGATGAGCTAAATGAAAACCGTTCTGAAAAATAACTTTTTGCCAGCATGGTCTGAAGATGATCTGAGTCAAATTTGTTGAAAATTGGACTAACGGTCTAGGAGGAGTTCAAAAAAGTAGGTTTTGTACATTAATCAAAATGGTGGACAGGAAGTTTGGCCAATATTGGCATAATGGGCATCAATGTTCTCATTTTGACCCAAGAAATATATTGGGATCAGTTTCATTAAAATAGGCTAATGTAAGCAGAAGTTATTAGCATTTTTGTACATTTCTTCATAACTTTTGGCCACAAGGTGGCACTGCCACCAAACTTTTTGAGTACTGTCAGGGCATGGTGCCGAAGACACATACCGAGTTTCATAAACATATGTCAATGCGTTCGTAAAATATAGCATTTTTTGACGAAATTCAATATGGCCGACACCCATAATGGCTGACATGGGAAAATTGGGTATGGGTTGACTCTGCATGATGCACCAAATCTAAAGAGACCAGTTTTGTGATTTTTGTCCAAATCATTCAGAAGTTATGAGCAAACTTAGCCATTTTTCATATTTCCAGACCACTAGGTGGCACTGCACTGAAACACTGCAGGTAGCCTCAGGCCATGCTTGTTATAACACACAATAAGTTTGGTCTCAATACGCGAAACCGCTGCAGAGATAAAGACTCACACCCATTTTTGCGTGCTTTTCGTAGAATTCATTTGCGTGTTATTCGAATTCCACAACTTTTTGCCAGCATGGTCTGAAGATGATCTGAGCAAATTTTGGTGCAAATCTGACAAACCGTCTAGGACGAGTTTGAAAAAGTAGGTTTTTCGAACAAAAAATTATAGAAAAAAAAAAAAAAAACTAAATCTTAAGATTTTTGAATTTTGGACTTCATTCGAGCCAAGGATTCAGAGGAAAAAATTCCTTCTGTGCCTTACGGTTCAAAAGTTATTATCATAAAATGATTGAAAATTTGGACAAGTGGTGCAGCTAGAGAGTTTGAATTAGAGACTCCAAACTTGCTGTGGTTAATGTTGGGACTGTCCTCTATCAGTGTGCCAAATTTCACAACTTTCCCACAAACAGCTCTATGGGCTGCCATAGACTCAAGAGTTCACATGATAAATAAAATCTGATCTGTGATGGGACTGTTGTTCGGCACACTGCATTGAGCAGCTGCGTTCAGTAATGGTATTGTCTGTTCTCAACTGAACTAAATTTTTTTTTTTAATTATTTTTCACTTTAAAATGAAACACACAAGGAAACAATCCCACATGAAAATTAATGCCATGATTTTTAAGACCTTTTTTAAGGCCAGCGGAAACCCTGTTAAAAAAATGTATGTGCATTTATAATGCTATAATTTGTATTACGTTACCTTTGGTTTGGAAAGAAAAGGAAAGGAAAGGAAAGGAAAGGAAAGGAAAGGAAAGGAAAGCAGGTGACTTGTGGCCAAGTATGGTGACCCATACTCAGATTTGTGCTATGCATTTCACACACAGCAGTGAGTACTGAACAAACACTATTATTGACTGAAAATCTTGGGGTTTACTTCAAATCAATATATTAGGCTTTTAGGGGAAAAAAGGTAATTGTGAGGTTTTTTGACTTGTTTTTTTCTTGCAGCTGTGAGTTAAATGCTTGTAATTTAAAAATAAATATAGAAAGGAAAAAGTTTACATTTACAGTGTAATATCATGTAATATAATCTAGTTAGAAGGGTTTTTTTTATTTTTATTTTTATTTTTTTTTAGAATTTTCAGAATCAGACTACATGTAATCATTTACTGCCCAGCTCTGTATATGACTGAGAACGGCAGCATCATAGCGCACCCTATCGTGTAAAAGTAAGATGTTCTTGGAGAAAGGTGATTTTCTGCTGTGAACACTAGAGAGCGGTGATGACCTTGTGCTGAATTTGTCACTTTTCTCAATAAAACAGGAGTACAGAGAGCAGTGAAATCAATCAAGTGGGAACAATATTTACAAAAGTTAGTAAATTTCCATGCTAAAAATAAAACATGCATTTACATTTCTGAATGTTCTATATTTCAACAGGCCTACTATTTGTAAACCACTAAATTAAACGGTGGTATTTGACCATTTTCGGGGCAGCCATAGCCTAATGGTTAGGGACTCAGGCTTGTAACCGAAAGACTGTGGGTTTGAGTCCCAGATCCAGCAGGGATTAAGGGTGGGGGGAGTGAATAACCAGTGCTCTCTCCACCCTCAATACCACGACTGAGGTGAGTCACTTGAGCAAGGTCTCTATACAGCTCCGGGTGTGTGCACGTGTTTGTTCACTACTCACTACTGTGTATGTGCACTTGGATGGGTTAAATGCAGAACAAACAATCCGAGTTTAGATGACCATACTTGGCCACACGTCACGTCCTTTCCATTTCCTTTAAAGCTGCATTTTGACTGTTAGAAATACATGCTTTGTTTATTTAAATTTTAAGTAGAAATGAATAGCAATCCTGGCATAGAATAAATAATAAATATGAAGTAGGTGTGCATCAGGACCCTCCAGTGGATTTTGTTGTAGCTAATCATTGTTTTTTGACGACATTTGCATAAACAGGCTCCTTCTTAGATTTCTGCAAAGAAAATAAATAAATAAACATAAAAAACCCAGTCAGTTTGATTCAGCAGTTTAATACATTTAACAACATATATAGGCGGTGTTGCGATACTAGATAAATATATGCAAATGCCTGCTATAAACAAATCTATAATCTAATCAGGTCTAATGTCAACTATCCCTGTTGTTCCTGCGTGATTCTATTCAAATTTCTAAGTTTAGAAATCTGTTCTCTGAAGCAAATAAAACCGCGCGATTAAAGTATGACAAGACTCTTAAAGGTACCACTTTCTCATGTTCTTTCCCCGACCGCGACAAAGAAGGAAGTCTACCGTTGAAACCCGCAAAAAGTCTGCGGTCTTCGCTCTTTCTTCTGGTGTTGCAGGTGGTATAGGGACTGACAGTTTCCATTCACGTTCATTGCATAGAGAGAAAAAAAAAAAAAAAGCCAAAATGGTGAACAGTGACTAAGTGATTCTGCCTAAAAGAAACTAAAAGAATGCAGGATTGTAACAATACGGTTATTACTATTATTATTCGGTTCGTTTTTGAAGAACTAGCCTAATCATTGAAGATAATAATAGTAGGTCTAATGATAAATTTATCTTCGTTCGCGTAAGCCACGTGACAGGAGAAAAGCAGTGTTAATACCAACGCATGTTAATACCAGTTGTAAACGACTGACCACTTGTGATCTGATCTCATTCCCAGGCAGTGGTTGTCTCTCTCGCTCGATTTCCGGAATAATATATGAAGAGTTTGGTTCCAAAACGCTATAAATCCTTTTTGATTAATTTTGGGTAAAAATGTGTTTTCTTTAAAAAATTGGCTAGATGAAAACCACAATTTTCTGTTTTAAACTTTAACATTAGGTTATGATAACATTAAAAATTCAATTCAAATGCAGATTTTGATTTTCAGAGATTTATTATAAAAACTACAAAAACTTTTTTTTTTCCCTCCCCACAAAATGCAATAAATCCATCAGGTCTCTATGCTTACTTTTCTTTTTAGGAGCACAGTCAAAATTTTAGAAGCACCTTCTAATCAATAATCAAAAAATCTGATTAAAAATTAGCCTTCCCATTCGGAGGTGATATTTGACTCCTATATATATATATATATATATATATATATATTTTTTTTTTTTTTTTTTTTTTTTTTTTTTTTGAATATGTGAAAAGGTTTTCAAGCATACTGCAATGTAGTTTAAGAGAAAAAGAAAAATAAAGAAAAGAGACATTGAATACAAATACTGTCCGTTAAAACTGTTTCTGTGTATGCGTCTTATTCAAGCAGTTAGTGACTAAATTGAGATTTGAGTTGACACAAGTGCAGACACACTTCATAAGCACAATTTATTTGCAAGTGTGAGACCCCGAACCCGAGACTCCAAATACTATTAGTTATACATATTTGGTGAGCTCAGACCCAGTAGATATTTTTCCTCATTTTCATTGATATAAATCTGGTTACAACAAGACTCTTAAAGGTACCACTTCTCATTTTTTTCCCCGACCGCGACAACCAAGGAAGTCTACCGTTGTAACCGCAAAAAAATCTGCGCTCTTTCTTCCGGTGTTGCAGGTAGAAAAGGGACTGACAGTTTCCATTTACTTTCATTACATAGAAAAAAATAAAAATAAAAATAAAAATGCCAAAATGGTGAATGGTGACCGAGACTGTGATTCTGCCTAAAAAGAAACTAAAACAATGCAGGACTGTAACATTACGGTTAGTATTATTATTATTATAAATATTTTATAAGCTTTTTTTAAATTTCTAATTAAAACAACAGAATAAGAATAAGTTACCAATCAAATGAAATCAGTATTAACAAAATTAATTTGTACTACAGAGGTGGCACAGAAGAACACAAAAGTGACTTGTAGGTGTATTGTCATATGTTTCATGAGGCTCAGGGGTGGCATGCGTGCAATCAAATTCATAAATTCATGTTGAGATTAATGTTTTAAGTATAAAATTTTGAATATAGAAATATTAAATGATTTAAATAACTGAAAAGTAGACACTTTAAAAATGAAACTAAAACTGCCAGTAGGTGGCGGTTTTAATTACACTGTAAACCCTGATAAATTTCTATTACATACTACTTGTAGTTTTTGATTATAGTTTACTTAATTTTTTTCATTGGGTCTACTCAAATATTTTAAGTTATTATGACTTATTATGAGTTTTTAATAATTTTTGCCATTGTATTAAGTTAACAATACTTATAAAAATTAAGTTATATAAACTCAAAAAATATGAGTATTACTTAACTCAATATTACTTAGTAGCAGTTAACTTTAATTACTCAAAACTTAAAAATTTTGTGGCAACTGATTGCCTTAAAAACATTGAGTACATATAACTCAAAAAACTTAAGTAATGACTTTAATTGAACAATTTTCTTAACCTCTTCCATTTAACACAGTGAAAATTAATATTTAAAATACAACAATATATTGTTTATTGTGGAAAATTAATTTCTACACACTGTAGAATTAAAAAATAAATAAATAAAATTCCACAATACCACAAAACTTTTACAACCTCAAAATGCAAAAGCATTTCATTAACAAATATCAAATGTAGATGTACTTTGGTACATCTCGATAAATGAAATAAGTCTTTTTTAACCTTTTAAAACTAAAGCATTTTTGCCCTTAATTGCCCAGCCTCATCACTAACAACAAGTAAGTAAATGTAAAACAGCAGCAACAATAACAGTAAAAAATGTAAACATTTTACAAAATCATTTCTTTTTACAGGTTTACATTCAGTAACTGCTGTTAGTGATAAGGTTGTGTACATATATAATGAAGTAAGGGTCTTATCTAACGAAACGATCAGTCATTTTCTAAAAAACATAAATAAATATGTATATACTTTAACCACACCTTGTCTTGCACTAGCTTGACCCAACTTATGTAGTCACACACGTGTGATGTAGGCAGAAGTTCCGACCCAGTGTTTACAAAGCGGATGTCCAAAGAAGTTTAAACAATGTCGGATGATTGTGAAGTTGGAGGAGAAAACGAAATGAACCTTCTTGAACCTAAGTGCACTGATGACAAACAAACTGCACATGACGTTTCCCACATGACTGCATAATGCGTAAAGTTGTGGACGAGCAAAATGAGCCCTTGTGGTTCAAAAGATTTTTTTTTTTTGTTTGTTTGTTTTTGACCGTGACCGATCACTAGATAAGACCCTTATTCCTCAGCTGCGATCTTGTAGAGCCATTTAAAGCTACATTTAAATTGCATTTTTAATCTTCAGTCCACTGACCACCACTGAAGTCCACTGTATGGAGAAAAGTCCTGGAATGTTTTCCTCAAAAACATTAATTTCTTTTTGACTAAAGAAAGAAAGACATGAACATCTTGGCTGACATAGGGGTGAGTAAATTATCAGTAAATTGTGATTCTGGAAGTGAACTAATCCTTTTAGTACAATCATGTTAAATTTGTTTAGGCCAGAAAGCAAGGTTAGGAATTAGAGCAAGTGCTGAGTTGAAAAGTTTAAGTACTACAAATGTAATGATAACACTTTGCTATGCACAACATTTAACCCTTTCACGCGTACGATCACACCAGTGTGATCATTCTTGGCTGGTCCCTGGAGCGTACGATCACACCGGTGTGATTTGAACGTTCAGCGCGTCACGTGATCAACTGCTGAATTCAAATCTGCTTTGGCGCTTTGGCTGGCGCTAAACCAGATCGGATGCGCTGAACGCTTGTCATATTATCTCAACTATTCCGTGTTTTCAACCATGTAATGCTTATTTTAGGTTCCAGACATTTACATACACATAAGTCCTAGTAAAACAATGCATTTATAGTTAGCAAAATACACGCTGATGTCTATGACAACGGGAATAATGATCCTTACAAATGTTATCTGACGACATGTTTTATTGATATCATATACACATTGTGTAGGTAACTATAAAGTTTACTCTGCTCTTCTCCAAGTTCACCAGAAACTTACTTTAATGTTTTTCGGGAGGAGAGGATGAATTTGCGTTTTGTAAATCCCACAGCTTGGATTCAGCGAGAACTAACATGGCGGCGCCCATCACTCGGCATAGATCAACTAACACGCTCATTATAAAAGTGTTTAAACCTCCAAATACATTTACTTGCACATATTTCAGAATCGGAATATCAGATATTTCATAATACAGTGAGCATTTGTGAATATTAATAATAAAAAGGGAAAAACTATATAAAAGTGATACGTGTCATACAGCGCTATTGTGGCTGCGTTGTGTCACGTGACAAACACGACGCGTCGCCATGGAAACAATAAGGCTATACGTTCTAAATAACGGTCGCCTAAAAAAAAACTCACTCTGGGGGCTCAGCTAGAATATTTTAAACTCACGTGTGAAAGGGTTAAAGAAAAATGGCCCACTTCATATTAATCAAGCAGACAAATCCCATACTGAATGCTGGTGAAAATATACTTGTGCTCATAAATTTACATACCCCTTGCAGAACATGTCAAATGCTGATTTTAACAAAATAAGAGGGATCATGAAAACTGTATGCTATTTTTATTTAGTACTGTCCTAAATAAACAATTTAACACTACAGATGTTTATATACTCCACAAGACAAAATAATATCTAATTTAAATTACCCTGTTCAAGAGTTTACATACCCTCTACCATCTTAACACTGTGTGTCATTTCCTGGATGATTTATGACTGTTTTTATCTTTTGCAACAGTTGTTCATGAGTTAATGTCCTGAGCAGTTCATCTGCCTGCTGTTCTTCAGAAAAACCCTCCAGATCCTGCACATTCTTTGGTTTTCCAGCATCTTCTACATATTTGAATACTTTCCAAATGTGACTGTATGATTTTGAGATCCATCTGTTTACAATGAGAACAACTGAGAGACTCATACATAACTATTACAACAGGTGAAAACATTTACTGATACTTAAGAAGGCAACACAATGCACTAAGAGCCAGGCGGTGAAAACTTTTGAACAGGAATGTTTTAAATGTGTACATTTTTCTTGTTTGCAGTTTTTTTTCCATTTAGTATTGTACTTTAGAAGGTACATAAATATTTACATTTCTCCCAGAAGACAATGTAAGTACAATTTACTCTGATTATCCAATTCAAATGCTTGTTATTGCATTGTGGTGCTTTCTTGAGCATCAGTGAATGTTCTCATCTTTTGTAATAGTTATGTACGAGTTCCTCAGTTGTCCTCAGTGGGAAAAGATGGATCCCAGATTATACATTCACTTTTTGAAAATTATGCAGATGCTGCTGGAAAACCAAATAATGTGCAGGAGCTGGAGGATTTTTCTGAAGAACAGCAGGCAGATGAACTGCTCAGGACAAACAAAGGACTCATCAACAACTATCATAAAAACAGTCATGGATCATCCAGGAAACAACACACAGTATTAAGATACAAGTGTGTATAAACTTCTAAATGGAATCATTTGTATAAATTCAGTCATTATTTGGTCCTGTGGAGTTTAAATAAACATCTTTTTTGTGAAATAGCTTATTCAGATCAGTACTAAATAATTAAACCAATAAAATTTTATACAACTATATATACATTTTTATAAAACGAACATTTTACATATTCTGCAAGGGTTATGTAAACTTATGAGCACAACTGTACATGATCATTGTACATTAAACTTAAACATCCAGAAACCAGAAACCAATAAGACAAACTCAAAGCCTAAAAAAAGCCTAGTTCCTTAAATAAAAGTTAGAAACTTACTTTCTTTAGTAGAACGCTAAAGACCCACGATCCCTTGGTCACTAACACCCTTGGTGGTCCACTGGTGCTTGGCGATATAGTGAGGTCTTCTGAAACAAAACGACTGGTGTGTGTAAGAAATTAAACATTATTTACTACATTACTCACATAATGACATACAGTACTTGTCTCGTTTGTAAACATTACAATTTGTAAATGTTTACAAAGAAGACTCTTCAGCTCACCAAGGCTGCATTTATGTGCTCAAAAATACAGTAAAAACACTAATAGTGTCAAAGAGTTTTAAAAATAACTGTTTAAAATGTTTGTAAAAGACATTTTAAAATGTAATTTATTGCTGTGAAGCAAAGCTGAAACTTCTGCATTATTACAGAAAATGAGTATATTAGAATGATTTCTGAAGGATCATGTGACACTAAAGACTGGAGTAATGATGCAGAAAATTCAGCTTTGATCAGAGCAATCAATTACATTTTAACATACATTTAAAGAGAAAATAGTTAATCCAAATTGTAATATTTCACACTATTACTGTATATTTGATCAAATAAATGCAGCCTTGATGAACAGAAAATACTTGTTAAAAACATTTAAAAAATCATAATGTTTATCATAAATCATCATAATGTTTCAATACTTTTGACAAGTACTGTATAAAAAAAAAACTGTAGAAAATCATGTGTGAACTGATGCCATTGTTGTTTACAACAGCAAGAGAGGACACATGTGTAGAAGGCAGTATAATCAGTAACTAAATAAGACTAAACAACTTACACTGCCAAATCATGCTGGTGCCTAACCTGAAAGTAAAGAAAATGTCAAAGTTTAATCCTCCATCAAAAACATCAAAATCTCTATTCCTTATATTTACAGTAGAGTTCATTACTATGTAGACCTGCCACAATATCATACGGAAATATCCATCCTAATTTTACAACATGGCACTTTTTTTTTTTTTTTTTTTTTTTTAAATGTGAGAGACTTTAATAGCTATACAGGCAATCTAGGGTAAAACTATATCTGCACTACAAACCAGCATGCAATATATAGAATAATAAATTAATTAAACAAAGAAATACCTATTTGCAGTATCAAACATCAAAACAGACCATTTTCAATTGAATTTACAAATGTATGTGCCACTTTTACGTGTCACTCCTGTTACTGTGAATGTACAGTAATGCAGTACAGTACAGTAAAACTACAACGCTCTAGTAATGGAACTCCCGCCTTCTAAATGACAGAGTAAGAAGAGTAGCTGCTGCTAAGTTATAAGCTTCTGTTCTGGTAAACACGAGACAAAAAGACATTATACCTTAACTGGAACAAACTAAAATGGACGTCGTTTAACGTCATTTGAGTAACTTTATATGAAACGTTTCTTTTCTAGCAGCTTTGCCTCAAATGACTCTTTCAACTAAAGACCGTTCACTCGTCGCTCATATTTGCACTCTCATACACTTACAACACGACCTTCAGGCGACTATATGGTATTTAAGTTTATTCGTTAGCACATTAATAGATGTACAACCGCTGTCATGTAAGTTTAATTCATATGTCCCCTTTAAAACGGCATACAATTTCATAGCAGTATTCCTCCTTGCACCGAATATAACCGCGTTTGCAGTATACCATGGCAAGTCTACAATTACTCCATAAAAAAGACTACAAACTGCCACATTTTTTCAAAAGCCCTCTCAAAACACATTTAAAAATACATATTAAACACTTACTTTGAGACTCGTGATGATTATCATAGATAAGTTAAGAGCACAGATGCAAATTGCTGCAGACTTAGTCAGCGTCTTCCTCAGACTCGATTCCCGCCGGCGCCTTCACCAGGCGGGAGCTTCTTCTGAAGCTCGTTACCGCCACCTACTGCTTTGAAACTTCGTCGAGTAATATATTCTATCAATCCTGATAAACTCAAAAGTCACATCAGTGGCTCGCACTAATGTTGAAACAATTAAAAAAATAAGTAGAGTAAAATTATACATTTAAGTGGCGCCTCATTAATCAACAAGTAGTTCAGATTAATCAAAACAATTAAGCTTTATTTACTCAAAAACTAAAAAAAAGTCACAGAAACTTAAAATATCTAAGTTAGTAGAACTTTTTTTTTTGAAAATTAAGTTTACTGTACTTAATCTATTTAAGTATTTTGAACGTTTGGGTTTACAGTAGGGGAGAGCCGGGATGAAAGTAACAAAGCTATTTTCTCAGAGCCCGGATTATATTTGCTTTCCAAGCTATGACGGCACATTCAGCTTGCAACCCTTGATGGAGCTGAAAAATATCACGTGATTTCGTCATTGTTTCCGCGGTTAGGTCTGGAAAGCAGTTTTCAAATACAGTAAATTATGGAAGCGGTAATTTTTATTTATTTTTTTAAAAAATGGATTAACATAAAAAAATATGTACATCAGTTGCATGTATTTTTATTGTTCTATCAACATAATTTTATTGTTCTCTCAACATAATTTATCTCAGTTTATTTTGCGTAACTTTGTCAAATGAACACTATTTATTAATGTTGTTTGCATGCTTTTTATGCCATGTTACCTTGTTGATTTAACAAGATTTTTTTTCATTATTAAAGCTGAATACATCCAGATAAAATTAATAACAGAATTTAAAAAAAAAAAAATGGTTAACTATAAGTATTACATTTTTAAACAAATGATAGCATTTTAGCAACTTTAATATTATAGATTTTTAAGCAAGGCAAAAAGCGAAAACATTTTTTGGAAAAAAATAATTTTTCAAATAGTACACAATAATCCATAGATTACAAATATACAGAGAAGCATGTTACAGACAGATCATTTGCTTGAAATGCATCTGTTAAAATATAATATAACCCCATATAAAAGCAAAATCTGTATCCTAAGAAATGTAAACTTGAATATAATAAGAACCAGTCGTGGTCAACAAAGACTGATTACAGATAACTGTTAGACCTCAGTTCTAGGATTGTGAATGGTAGGCCAAGAAATACAATAGTGCCTTCCTAAAACAAACTGTAAAATTATATAGCACACTTTGAATACGTACATGGATAATGGCAGAAATGTCCAAAGTGTGGATGTTTTGGATGTTTCGGTAACTCGTCACATATTGACGCTTGGTCAGGACCCCTTTGGCGTCACTTTTTGATGCACAGGATACCCCTTTAGCGTCATTTTTCGACGTGCAGGGTCCTCCAGTACTTTACATAAGAAACCTATGGCGTCAATGTGCTGACGCGAAAGGCACTGGGAATTTTATTGTAATGATTAAATTATATATTGGGTAATAATATTGCTATTATTATATATGTTGGGGTGTGATTTTTTTTTTCCTCAGTCAAGTCAAGTCACCTTTATTTATATACCGCCTTTAACAATACAGAATTGTGACAAGGCGGCTGTACAGTATTAAATAGGAAACAGTACATCAACAATGCCAAAGGCAACAGTAAGCACTCACATTTTAGGTAAAGGTAGTTAATCAAAAACAATAAAATAAAATGCAATATTGTGTTAAGAGAAAGTGTCCCCAACTAAGCAAGCCAGAGGCGACAGCGGCAAGGAACCAAAACTCCATCGGTGACAAATGGAGAACAAAACCTTGGGAGAAACCAGGCCCAGTCGGGGGGCCAGTTCTCCTCTGGCCAAAGTTCCCGTGGTCTTGTGCTGACAGCCGTCTAGGTGACGAGGTCTTCACTGTGGATCCGTCTCTGGGGCTCATCTAGTTGATGTGGACTCCGCTGACATTCAGAGCTGTAGAGGTCGTCTCTAGGTGCTGATCCACCATCTGGGCTGGGTTCGGACTGGATCCGAGGGACTGCAGTGATCATCTGATCTGGATACGGACTGGATCTGGTGGTTAATGTGACCTCGGAATAAGAGAGAAACAGACTAATATTAGCGTAGATGCCATTCTTCTGACGATGCACTGAGTACATCGGGTGTTATGGGAAGTGTTCCCGGTTCCGGTTGACCTAGTTAGTGCAGCCTAACAATCCTTTAACGGATTCGAATCATAAGAATATGTTGATTTGTTATGTGTAAGCAAGGTTAAAGAGATGGGTCTTTAATCTAGATTTAAACTGACAGAGTGTGTCTGCGTCCCGAACATTGTAGGGTAGATTGTTCCAGAGTTTGGGCGCTAGATAAGAAAATGATCTCCCGCCCGCGGTTGATTTTGATATTCTCGGTATTATCAAATTGCCAGAGTTTTGAGAACGCAGCGGACGTGAGGGACTATAATGCTAAACCGTTCAGGGCTTTGTAAGTAATTAGCAAGATTTTAAAATCTATACAATGTTTAATAGGGAGCCAGTGCAGTGTAGACAGAACCGGGCTAATATGATCATACTTTTTGGTTCTAGTAAGAACTCTAGCTGCTGCATTTTGGACCAGCTGGAGTTTGTTTATTAAGCGAGCAGAACAACCACCCAATAAAGCATTACAATAATCTAACCGTGAGGTCATAAATGCATGAATTAATGTTTCAGCATTTGACATTGATAGCATAGGTCGTAGTTTAGATATATTTTTGAGATGGAAAAATGCAGTTTTGCAAATACTAGAGATGTGGTTTTCAAAGGAAAGATTACCATTAAATAGCACACCTAGGTTCCTAACTGATGACGAAGAATTGACAGAACAGCCATCGAGTATTTGACAGTGTTGTAGGTTATTACACGCTGAGGTTTTAGGCCCAATAATTAACACCTCTGTTTTTTCAGAATTTAGCAGTAAGAAATTACTTGTCATCCAATTTTTTAACTCAACTACACAATCCATTAGTTTTTCAAATTGGTACGTTTCGCCGGGCCGCGAAGAAATATAGAGCTGGGTATCATCAGCGTTGCAGTGAAAGCTAACACCATATTTCCTGATGATATCACCCAGGGGTAACATGTAAAGCATAAAGAGTAATGGCCCTAGTACTGAGCCTTGCGGTACTCCATACTGCACTTGTGATCGATATGATACCTCTTCATTTACTACCACGAATTGATGGCGGTCAGATAGATACGATTTGAACCATGCCAATGCACTACCACTAATGCCAACATAATTCTCAAGTCTATTCAAGAGAATGTTGTGGTCACAGTATCAAACGCAGCACTAAGATCCAGTAGCACTAACAGAGAGATACAACCACGATCAGATGACAAGAGTAGATCATTTGTAACTCTAATAAGAGCAGTCTCAGTACTATGGTACGGTCTAAAACCTGACTGAAAATCCTCACAGATATCATATTTCTGTAGGAAGGAAGATAATTGTGAGGATACAACCTTTTCTAATATCTTTGATAGAAATGGGAGATTCGAGATAGGTCTGTAATTAGTCAATTCGTTGGGCTCAAGTTGTGGTTTTTTAATTAGAGGCTTAATAGCAGCCAGTTTGAAGGTTTTGGGGACATATCCTAATGACAGTGATGAATTAATAATATTTAGCAGAGGATCTATGAGATCTAGAAGCAAGTCTTTTAGTAGCCTAGATGGAATAGGGTCTAGCATACAAGTTGTTGGTTTAGATGATTTAACAAGTTTATACAATTCTTCCTGACCTATAGTAGAGAATGAGTTGAATTGTTCCCCAGGAGATCTATAGCGCACTATCTGATGCGACACTGTAATTGACGGCTGCATGGTGACAATTTTGTCTCTAATTGTATCGATCTTAGAAGTAAAGTAGTTCATGAAGTCATTACTGCTATGCTGATGGGCATAGTCAGTGCCTGTTGGTTCTTTATTTTTTGTTAACTTAGCCACTGTATTGAATAAATACCTAGGGTTATGTTTGTTTTCTTCTAAAAGAGTCGAAAAGTAATCAGATCTGGCCGATTTTAACGCTTTTCTGTACGATAGGGTACATTCCCGCCAAGCAGTACGAAAAACCTCTAATTTTGTTTTCCTCCAGCTGCGCTCCATTTTCCGGGCTGCTCTCTTTAGGGCGCGAGTGTGCTCGTTATACCACGGGGTCAGACTGTTTTCCTTAATCTTCCTTAGGCACAGAGGAGCGACCGTATCTAGAGTCCTGGAAAAGAGAGAGTCAATAGTTTCTGTTACATCGTCAAGTTTTTCTGAGCTATTGGACATGCTGAGGAATTCAGATAAGTCAGGAAGATTGCTTAGAAAGCAATCTTTTGTAGTAGAAGTGATGGTTCTACCATACTTGTAATAAGGAGTTGAATTTACAGTTTTAGTTATCTGGAGTATACACGAGACTAGATAAAGATCAGAGATATCATCACTTTGCTGCAGACTCTCAACGGCATTGACATCAATTCCATGTGACAGTATTAAGTCTAGAGTATGATTTCGACAATGAGTGGGACCTGACACGTGTTGTCTGACTCCAATAGAATTTAGGATGTCTGTAAATGCAGCTGCCAGTGCATCATTTTCAATATCAACATGGATGTTAAAGTCACCTACTATTAAGACCTTATCTGTAGCCAACACCAGCTCAGATATAAAATCAGCAAATTCTTTAAGAAAATCTGTATGGTGCCCTGGTGGCCTGTACACAGTAGCAAGTACAAACGTCATGGGGGATTTATCATTAACACTTGTTTCTCTGGATAATGTTATATGAAGCACCATTACTTCAAACGAGTTATACTTGAAATCCGCTCTCTGTGAAACACTAAAAATATCGCTGTAAATTGTAGAAACACCTCCCCCTTTACCTTTTAGACGTGGCTCATGTTTATAACAGTAATCATGAGGGGTAGACTCGTTTAAGATAATGTAATCTTCTGATTTTAGCCAGGTTTCTGTCAAACATAGCACATCTAGGTTATGATCAATGATCATATCATTTACAAAAAGCGCTTTTGTAGAGAGGGACCTGATATTCAATAGGCCAAGTTTTATCATTTGTTTCTCTGTATTATGTACATTTTTTATTTGTTGAACGTTGATTAGATTGTTACTCTAAAATTGGTTTGGACATCTTTTGTATTGTCTAGCTCGGGGAACAGACACAGTCTCTATAGCATGATATCTAGGTGAAAGGGTCTCTATGTACTGGGAAATAACTGATTTTGGTGACGTGAGGCGGCTAGCAAACGGTCGGATTAGCCAGTCTGTCTGCTTCCTGACCTGGGCACCAGTTAGTCAAGTGCAAACTCTAAGATTATATGCAATATTACTAGAGAGAAGAGCGGCACCACCCCTGGAGGGATGAAAACCATCTCTTTTCAACAGGTCAGGTCTGCCCCAAAAACTTGTCCAATTGTCTATGAAACCTATGTTATTCTGCAGGCACCACTTAGACATCCAGCCATTTAGTGATGACAGTCTGCTATGTATCTCGTCACCACGATACGCAGGGAGGGGCCAGAGCAAATTACAGTGTCTGACATCGTAGTTGCAAGTTCACACACCTCTTTAACATTATTTTTAGTGATCTCCGACTGGCGAAGTCGAACATCATTTGTGCCAACGTGAATAACAATCTTACTGAATTTACGTTTAGCATTAGCCAGCACTTTTAAATTTGCCAAGATGTCAGGCGCTCTGGCTCCCGGTAAACATTGGACTATGGTGGCTGGTGTCTCTATTTTCACGTTCCGCACAATAGAATCGCCAATAACTAGAGCACTTTCATCAGGTTTCTCAGTGGGTGCGTCACTGAGTGGGGGAGAACCTGTTTGATGTTCTGATCGGAACGGAAGAGCGGTGTTTTGACCCGCGACTATGCCGTATCACAGTGACCCAGTTGCCCTGCTGCAAAGGCGAAGTTACCGGAACCGAACAATGTACGGGACTTCCTGAGCTAGTCGCATCCAAAGCCGTATCTGAGGCCCTCACATTCTTACTATCCTCGATTAAAGTTTGGATGCGTGTCTCTAGTTCTGAAATCTTCTCTGTCAGCCTAACTATTTCCCTGCATTTATCACATGTGAATCCCTCGCTGCCGACAGAGATTGATAAACTATACATATGACAGGTGATGCAGGTTACCAGGAAAGGAGAAGCAGCCATTACTCACCGTAGTTGTAGAACGATTTCAACTCACCACTGTTGTCTGATGAACTTGTGTAGAAAAAGGCGTACAGAAAAAGTAAAAGTGAATGGCAAGCTAACCGGCTAACACACTACAAACACGCTGCACTCGCGGTTGTAGAATAAAAACGAGCGATCAACGAGAGCGAGGAAAAAAGGAAAGCGGTAGTAGACGTGAATAGAGACGTGAGTGGGAACGCAAATGGCAGGCTAACCGGCAAACGGAATGCTAACGCACAGCGCGGCGTTGCACTCGCGGTTATAGATTAAAAGCGAGCGATCGGATTAGTTTGATGGATAATAACAGAAATCTGGTGGGGAAAAAGCTATATTTTATCACTTTAAACAACAGAAAGTAATAGTAAAATAGAGGTTTCCTCAGAAGAATAAAACTCTAGGGAGCCACAAACGCACACCACTCTGCAACACGAGACCGGAACCGGAACTCCCTGAGGCTCAGTGCAAACAGTCACAACAGTTTCATTATGCTATTTACACATTTAATCCAAACTCCTGCCCCTAAACATAACCATTTGTCAACAAAACACAAAATATAACAAGCAGATACAACCATATTTATAATTCATTCAAAAAGTATTAATATTCCAAGGGTTCCGAAGCAAAACGACTGATTTGTGAGAAGAATAGAAGCGGTCTCCATCTCTGTCCGCCGGCCTGTGTGCTGCACTGCAGTTTGTCTATGTGTGAATTCAAAAAATGCCGCCAGAAGAAGCCTTGGTTGTGAAATGCTATTGGCTTCTTATGCGTCTCGTGACCGATTGCGTCACGCTAATGTTTGGGGGTATCTTTTTGAATGACATGTCATTTTAAAACATTTAAATCAGGTTAACCTTACAGTAGCACTCCACACTGATTACTGTCAGAGTTTCATCACTTGAATTAAGATCATAATAAGTAAGGGATAATATACATCGTTATTTTGCAATAACAACTGGCTGGGTGTACATTATCCCACTTATTACACAGCTGCTTGCAACAAAAGTAAATAATTAGACACAAAACACTGATCTGAGTTGAAATATTTGAATGCAAATCTTTCATGAAGAAATCAGTTGCTAGCAAGTGGCAGGTTGACAGAATTAAGAAATTGTACACATAATATTGAATTGAGTTATTATATTTTATTAGCTAACCAAACGCAAAGCTTCCACCAAGAAAAACTATCAAGTGTATAGCGCTGACTTAAGTTGGCCGGATGAGTTTATGTTATTAGTTTTTACCAGTTGTTATCAGGAAATAACATACCTTGGAATATCATGACTGACCAATCAGAATCAAGCATTCCACAGAGCCGTGTAATAATTTGATTTAAAGCACAACCACACAAATTCAGACTTAACACCTCTTATTTACTTTGAGATCATTCTGAGGTTAAATACAGATTTGAAATCAAAACAAGAAATAGTTTAATAGCTATGGTACTGGTTTTGAAATTAAATGTTTGCATAGCTATGACAGGAAACACTGGGATCTAACAATGCCTTGGGGGGAAAAAAAATTAAGTTAATCTTAAAAAATAAAACATATGCATAAATCCAAATAGGAAATAAAAGAGTTAAGAATAAGCACGTGTCCTAGTCTGTGTCCTAGACTCCTGAAACATTGGTGTTTCATTTTAGAGCAGTCAATGCAATTTTGGTAAAGTCAATTAAATCTGTATGTGTGTGCGTGTGTGTGTGAAAAAAATTCAGATGTAACCCCCTTTGTAATCATTAACATTTTCAAAAGTAACTGTAATTTAATTACACTGCCTTTTTTCAGTGCACCTCCATATGATTTGCAGTGTTTCCAAAGTTTTTTTTTTTTTGCACATTTTGAAGTTATGCATACAGACAACTGGATGGAAACATGAATAGGCCTACTGATAAATTATGTTGAGAATTTACATTATGCTAATTAAATTTAATTTTCATATTGTTCATTCTGTTAAAAAAAAAGTAAGTTGAACAAATAAATAAATAATTTAAACTAATTCAAGTTTGTACACTCAGGTTTTGAAACATTTGATGAAACTTAAATTTAATAGGAAAATGTAATATTTCTTTTTTGCAAAGATTAAGGACAAAATATGTTTGCAGTTACAAGGTCATAGTAATGTATGTTTAATAAAATAAATAAATAAATAAAAATCTAGCTTGTATTGTTGTGTTACTTTTGACCCACCTGTGTGTTACTTCTGTCGAGAGCGCAATAATGTAACACAACAGCGCATCCATGGAATGCGCGAACACGAATCTCTCCACTCGCAAGCGGATTTTTTTCACACAAAACTGGACATGTGCTTTTAAATATACATTGTTCTTTTATGAACTGGCTCAGCTTTCGCTCAGATACTGAGCTCAAACGTCGTCCTCCCATCACTGAAGACCAGAAGATTTTATTTATGTATTTTCCAGGTGTAGAGTACGCTTTTTCACTAAATGGAAGCAAACTGTAGTCAGCCTTCTCTATTTATTTATTTATTTATTTATTTATTTATTTATTATTTGAGTTAAGTGCTTATTGTAAATATCCATTTTTTAAATTATTTTATTTATTTGTATTTTGTTGTTTTTGTATATAGTTAAAAGCGTAATAATGAGACTGGTTCCAGAAATTAGTCACTGAGGGTGCTTCTGAAATTAGTGAAGGTGCCTTAATGCACATTCTCGTCCATTGCTATAGTTATCAATCACTGCTATTTCGAGAGTGAATCCCGCATAAATATGCGGATGTCATTCCCGAAAACAAAAGTTCTATATTTTAAATTGATTATTGCCTAGAAAGCTCGCCAAGTGCGCTCCCATTAAAATCACTAACAAGCTGTTACTCTTTGTTCATCGCGATCTCATAATTTCTGTTATGACCAATGAATCTCTCTACACTGCACGATCAGTGTTATAATGAAAGGACATAACTCCGCACAGAACTGGTGTGGGTCGCAGCTGGTAGGGACAAAACCAGCATGTACATTCATGAGAATAATGAAAGTGTTTTCACTTGAGTAAAGTCCCTTCAAAGTGTTTTTCTAGTGTTTTTTTTTTTTTTTTGTTGTTGTTGTTGTTGTTGTTGTTGTAACATAATTTATTTGATTTAATTCAACCAAAAATATTAACTTAATTAACCTAAATACATTGGGTTACAGTCAGGGTTGGACTGGGACATGAAAACAGCCCTGGACATCATCCTCACCGGCCCACCACGTTCACACACACACACACACACACACACACACACACACACACACACAGTATGTATCTATATGTATTAATTCAGTTTCCATTATACTCAATATACATGTAAAATGACTGATTAGAATATAAATACAATTTATTTACTATTAAAATGAATTGAAAAATAATAAATAAGAAAATTCTAATTGTTTTATCAGGTTTTATTGTAAATAATGAAAGGTCTTAATTGATGTATGGTTGTTATTCTAATGAAACATATTGATGCTTAGGGTACAAAATTTCAGCTGTAACTGTATTTCAACATCACATCAAGGGCCTACAGACAGGCCCGGCTCCAGAAATGAGATGAAGGGTGGGCCAAGTGATATTTGAGGTGGGCCCGGGGTTGGGGGGCAGCGGGGTACTGGTAAATACATACATTATTTTAATACATAGATATTATGATAAAAGCACATTAGAACAATAGTTTATAGTGCCTCAAAATAGCACAGCTGAGTACACTAGATGTTCTTAAGATTAAAGAATAATTTTTAGTATATTAAGTACAAAATTAGTGTGTGAAAACAGAGCACTATACATTATGGAACTTTTTTTTTTACGTAAAAAGTGGTTATATAAAACGCATATTTACATTTACGTTTTTCCAGACACTAAAACGTACTATACTGACGTATTCAACGCATCTAAATGTACAAATACTTATGTATTGACGACACCTAAAAACGAATCCTTATGAATATTAAAATGGCGGTATTCATTTCATTATTATTAATGTTTTTAGTTGTCATATCAATGGCCTTATGTTTTCAGTTGCATTACTAAATTGTTTAATCGTTTACTCAATATGAAATAACATTCTGTTCTGTCTGCTTTCTGCTGCCAGCTCGCTTCCAAGATGCATGATGTTAAACAAGACTACACTTTAAACCCTTAAAATAAATAACATTTCTGCAATCGTTTAACCATTCATGTTATTTACTTTGTTTGCCGTGGTGGGACACAAAAGGCGTTTTCTCCGACATGCTGTGACTAACAATAGAGCCATATACACAAAAACGCAACATAATTACAAAATTAAGTGATTTCCAAATCTTCAGAATCCATACGACTGCGAGGAACAGACCCAAATTCAAGCCTTTATCCGGCGATCTTCATCTCCATCCCGAGCAGCGAGTCCAGCGACCGTAGGCAGCAATAACCAGCAATAAACCCGCGCTGAAGTGCATTTTACAAACTCAAATATTTCCGCATCAAGAACCGACAGGTTTTACAGCAGGAAAATGGAACGCACAAATGGCTCTCTCCTGCATTCGTCACAGATTATGACATGCCGTTTTCTTGTGAGGTGTGTTTGAATGATGCACGCGCGCCTTCACTGAATGAATAGGAAAATATTCTGAATCATATTTCAGCGATTAACAATTTAATTTCTGCTTCGCACCTCACAAACATACTGTATTTAGCCAAAGAGGACTGCGGCTGCAACGCAGCGTCATTTGGACTGCTTTTGGTACTGCTTAATTTTTGCAATAAATAAATAATTGTGATTGTAGTTTTCTGTCTGTCATGTTTTTCTTTATTACTGTACAGAGAGAGTTATGGTTAGGTTTGGAGGTAGTAGTGGGATTAGCGACCATAAAAATATTTTTATGCTATATTGTTAATAAAAATGGTAATTTCAGTTACGTTTTCTATCCTTTTATATTAGCTATACAATGGGTAGGTTTGGGGGTAGGCTAAGGGGGCTAAAAATCGAAATCGCTCATTGATAAAATAGAAAAAAAAGGGTAAGGAGACGTGACTGACAGACCATGCTTGAAGATTTGCTGCTTAATGCTCAATGACATCCTTTACACAGAGTGCGCGTTAATCACGAAAGCAAAAGTGAAAGTAAACAGCGCAAAAGCGATTTCAATACCCTGCGTATCGATAGCGCGAAAACTATATACAATATTAAAATGTTTCGGGGTGTGAGCGGTTAGAAAAAAAAGACAAACTAGCAAACTGAATATCGCTCCAATTTGTGGTTGGCTGTTAGGCTATCTAGTGTGGGGCCAGGGTGGGCCAAGCTTCTGATTGGGTGGGCCAGGCCCACCCTGCCCCCCCCCCGTGGAGCCGGGCCTACCTACAGAAGAAGCTTAGTAAACAGCACACTTTTCTCTGCAACTTTGCCAATGATCAGCGAATACGTCACGTGTGCTGATCGTAAGTTTAGCAATCAGTCTCGCAGTTCGCATCAGCTTTATGCGGCCAATTAGAAAGACACAAACATGGGATTTCAACTATACAACAATAAACTTCCAAACAGAATTACGATTATAAATAATTTAAAAACTAAATGCCTAACCCACCGGCCCACAAAGACCGCGGCCCACCGGGAATCTCCCGGTAGTCCCGATGGCCAGTACATCCCTGGTTACAGTGATGAAATGAAATTTAAAGGTTAAAACAGGCAGAAATAACTCACTAAGAACCCCGCCATCCCCCACTCCCCCGCTCATTTTGTGGCCACCCTCTTTTGAGGATGTGCCCCAGCATGGCCCCTCCATTTAAAATGCTCTAGACACGCCCCTGCCAGGAGAGAGTTGAACACAACAATGAACAATTCTGCTGTGATGATGATGAACACTGTGAAGAGTTACTGATGATGACTGGAACAGGCTGACGAGCCGTAAAACATCAGAGAATAGAAAGGATGACGGTCAGAGTATTTCCATCATCTCAAAATACAAAATGAATAAACATTTGAATATGTAAAAAGGTTCTAATTTGTACCAGTTCGTAATGTAATATTTTTGCTCAACAAACCTTTGTTTATTTGATTTAAAATACAGAAAAAAATATTTTTACAATTTAGAATAATGTTTTTAATTTTAAAAACATTTATCATCATTACTCCAGTCTTCAGTGCCATATGATCCTTCAGAAATCATTCTAATATGCATTGGATTTGAAACTCTTTTATTATCAATGTTGTATTTGTACTGGATATTCCTTTAATAATACAAGGATATTTGAAGAACAGGACAAACGACATCTTGTCAGACCCTTTGGGCTGTTTTTGTCTGTGTTTTTCCTGTGTATGCCCTTATGTGGAGTTCCGTTTCCTATTTGTTACGTCATTGTCTAATCGGTTTCACCTGTCCTGTTCCTGTTGGTTGTTTCAGTGTATATTAGTTTGGTTGTGTTCCTGGTTGTCGGTGATTGTATTGTCATTTGGTTTCTCGTTATATTGCCAGTTCATTCTCGTTTGTTTACATTGTGTTCTGTTCTGGATTTCCCTGCTGTTCCTGTCTGTTCCTGCCCTTTTGTGGATTTATTAATAAATGTTTGTGCGTTGGACCTTCTCGTCACACTCCTCGTTCTTCATGTACCACGAAGCATGACACATCTCTACTCACCATAGACGAAAACACTGCATGTTTTCGATGTCAGATTCGCTCCACTTACATCTAGTTTATAAACTCCAGCATGTTCAGTTGTGATGTTTGTCATGGTCAGAGATCCAGTTTGATTGTCCAGCTTCAGTCTGTCTCTAAATCTCCCATCAGGAATCTCATGTAGAGAAGATTTATTTATTTATTTTTTTTAATTTTAGTTATGACAGATGTTTTAGTTCCATATTTCCACAGAATGTCATCACCTTCTGTCACAGTTGGGAGAGGCAGAGACGAGTAAACTAGGTTTTTATTGAATGAACTCCGAGGCTTCCAACGAAAAGGCATAAAGGGAGGTGAGAACAAAAAGGTGGAAGCATATAGCAATATAAGGTTCAAAGCCTTATCTCTTGTGTAATCCTCTTTAGCTTTGTTTCCAGAAATCCTCCCATCCTCCAATCCTCCCATCCTCCCATCCATCCATCCATCCAAGAAAGGTGAGCAGAGACAGGTAGGTATTCCCAACGTTGAGACCTCGAGACCAGCTACTGACTGAGTGGAGTGCATGTGCTTATATGTGGTGCAGGTAAGTGATTCCACGTGTGTCCAATCAGAAGTAGGGTGACTGGGAACGAGTGACTGTGGCTGGTGAGACAGGTGACAGGTGATATTATTTCAGTAATATTTAGAGTGACTGAATCTCCCTCCATCACCAACAAACACACCTGATGAACAGATTTCACACTGATTGAAACTTCTGAGAGTTTTATCTTCTACAAAGTCATTTAAATAATGAAACATTTTATATTACTGATAAGACACACACACACACACACACACATATATATATATATATATATATATATATATATGAGCAATATCACACGAGTAGACTTGAGATATGGTTGTATATCGGCACTGCTGTGATTGGCCATAGGCACAAGACCGAACTAAAACTACCTAACTAAAATCACCTTCACGAATACACGCACTGTTTCTTAATACTAAACACTATCATTAAATACATTATATAAAATATTGTTTATATAAAAATGTATTTGTTGAATAATATTATTTAATAAACAACAACAAAAACAGCCATCAAAAAAGTTGCTAGGTAATTCAGTCACAATTACACCGGTAGCATTCTGATACAGAATTGAATTTACATAAACATGCGATTTTGTCAAAACTGTCTTCTTCTCTGGAACAAATAATAGATTAATGAGGCCAAAAGACTCCCGTTAGATTTACCCATATCAAATTATATATATATATATACACTACTGTTCAAAAGTTTGGGGTCAGTACATTTTTATTGTTTCTTTTCTTTTTTTTTTTTTTTTTTTTTTTTTAAAATTAATACTTTTATTCACCAAGGATGTATTAAGTTAATAATTAAAAGTTTATTAAAAGTTAATAATAAATAATTTACATTGTTATAAAATATTTATATTTTGAATAAACACTGTACTTTTTAAACTTGTTATTCATGAAAGAATCCTGAAAAAAAAAATTACAGGTTCCAAAAAATATTTGGCAGCACAACTGTTGATATTATCCAACACTGATCATTCTAATAATAAATCCGCATATTAGAATGATTTCTGAAGGATCATGTGACACTTAAGACTGAGACTTTTATCAGAGTAACAGCTGATAAAAATTCAGCTTTTCATCACAGGAATAAATTTTATTTTAAAGTATGTTAAAATAAAAAACATTATTTTATATTGTAAAAACATTTTGCAATATTACTGTTTTTTTTTTTTTTTTTCTATATTTTTAATCAAATAAATGTAGCCTTGATGAGCATAAGAGACTACTTTAAGGACTATTACAAGTCTTACTGACCCCAAACTTTTGAACGGTAGTGTATATATATATATATATATATATATATATATATATATATATATATATATACACAGGTGCTGGTCATATAATTAGAATATCTTCAAAAGGTTGATTTATTTCACTAATTCCATTCAAGAAGTGAAACTTGTATAATGTATACATTCATTCCACACAGACTCATATTTTTCAAGTGTTTATTTCTTTTAATTTTTGATGATTATAACTGACAACTAATGAAAACCCCAGATTCAGTATCTCAGAAAATTAGAATATTGTGAAAAGGTTCAGTATTGAAGACACCTGGTGCCACACTCTAATCAGCTAATTAACTCAAAACACCTGCAAAGGCCTTAAATGGTCTCTCAGTCTAGTTCTGTAGGCTACACAATCATGGGGAAGACTGCTGATTTGACAGCTGTCCAAAAGACGACCATTGACACCTTGCACAAGGAGGGCAAGACACAAAAGGTCATTGCAAAAGAGGCTGGCTGTTCACAGAGCTCTGTGTCCAAGCACATTAATAGAGAGGCGAAGGGAAGGAAAAGATGTGGTAGAAAAAAGTGAGATACTGAATTTGGGGTTTTCATTAGATGTCAGTTATAATCATCAAAATTAAAAGAAATAAACACTTGAAAAATATCAGTCTGTGTGGAATGAATGTATACATTATACAAGTTTCACTTCTTGAATGGAATTAGTGAAATAAATCAACTTTTTGAAGATATTCTAATTATATGACCAGCACCTGTATGTATATATATCTATATATATCTCATGTGTAACCACTACAGAGACATCAAAGCCTGCGGTAAATTCCAGAAGATCTGGCCGAGCTGAGACGCTCTCGGGCGGGATTGATGAGTTCAGAACGCTTGCTGACGATATGGAGCTGACACGTCCGAAAACGTCGAAGCAAATTTTCAAATAGACGTTATCTTTAATAACGAACTGAACATTTAAACCATAAACAAGTACATTCTCGCTTGAAAACCTCTTGAAACTACATTCCGTAACACAAAAACAGTAATATTTATAAAATGATACAGGATTTGGGCGTCTGATTACACTCAGGAAGAAAAAAAAAAAAAAACAGACCCGGCTAGAATAAGCGGAGTGATACAAACTTGTGAAAGGGCGTTCCTGTAGCGATACCAATACAATATCTCACAGTTCTCAACCAATTAGATTGCAAACACTGTCTAAAAGGTCTTATAAAACTACCTGCAGAAAGCACTTGAGTTGGTGTGAATCCTCCCATGACATTTTAACCCTCCTTGTGGGCTCTTTACGGGCACTTTACAAATGATTTATACTTGCATATAAGCGTTCTTCTAGCACTTATTAAGACTTAAAAGTAGAGAGCATTTTTTTTTCTTTTTTTTTTAATACTGAGCATTTATCAAAAGTAGTTGCTTTACTGTGTTACTGTATATGGTAAAAACAAAAGAAAAAGTTAATACTATCTTCCATCTCAGTCTTGCACCTCATCTTTTGAGTCAAACTGAAACCTGCTGTGGTTGGTTTTCTTCAGAGTTGGTTTTCTTCAGAGGCGGCCCTGCCAACTGAGCGATCGTGGGAGAAGGACCTCAGTCAGAGAGACGAACAAGAACCCAATGGTCACTCTGAAAGAGATCCAGCATTTCTCTGTGGAGAGAGAAGAACCTTCCAGAAGAACAACCATCTCTGCAGCACTCCACCAATCAGGCCCACTTGGAGTTTACAAGGGAATCAGTCAAAATCAACAAGAGAAATATGTAAGTGCTATGACAAGTCTCAGTTAATTATTAATAAGAATAGAATTAGAATATAGAATGCTATAGTTAGAGGGTCAAATAAAGATGGAAGAGTTGTGTTTTAGCCGATTCTTAAAGATGGCTAAGGACTCAGCTGCTCACATTGAGTTGGGCTCAGATTGAGATTAATGTTTTAGAATACTTATTGTAATGTATCATAATGTATACTATGCATACACATACACAAAGTATGATGCTTCTTGTGAAAATAAAAGCAAATTCCACTCCAAAACGCAAGTGGCGCTGCTCTGTTAAGAACGTAAGAGCGTAAGAACGTAAGCTCCGGCTTCACTTCCGGATCTGTGTGGAACCGCGGAACTGCTTTTTCGCCATTAAAGAACAACGCCACTTTCGATTTAGAATTTCTGTTCGTTTTCCGAGGGGGAAATTGTGATAATGAAGCTTTTCTTCAATGTACTTGCAGTGGTTTGGTTTTTATTCGACCATGGTGAGATCTTACAGTTTCTTTTCTGCCAGTGTCGTTATTTTCCGTGGGAGATTTAGGACAAAAAAATATTTATGAATATGAATGAGGAAGTAGATTTTGTGTTGTGTAAGATCATTCATGAGACTTACATATGTGAATGTGTAAATCAATGATGTTCATCTACTGTTTGTTTATATATATATATATATATATATATATATATATATGTATGTTTGTGTTTGTTTCTTTAGGTGTGTCTGGTGTTTATACAGACAGAGTGTCAGTGATGGAGGGAGATTCAGTCACTCTACACACTGAGGTTGAAACAAAGCACCAAGAGAGTATTAAGTGGTATTTCAGCAGCGTTCGCATCGCTCAAATCGATGATCTCGGTTTTAACTGTACAGATGTTCAGTGTAATAATGGAACTGAGAGATTCAGAAACAGACTGAAGTTGGATCATCAGACTGGATCTCTGACCATCACAAACACCAGAACCACAGACTCTGGGGAATATAAACTAAAAATCATCAGCAGCAGTGAGAGGGAGAGTGAAAAGATCTTCAATGTTTCCATCACTGGTAAGTCATTTAATGAGTGTTTGAATGCAGTTTAAAATATGTTTAACCCTTTAACTGTCACTTCCGTTTTTGAATGCAGACATAAAAAATGCACTATCCAGACTTAAATTTTTATAATTCATGAATGAAAACATTTTGTAATATGATTTTGATGTACATTTTCCGTGGTAATGCAATGTCTAATTTTAAAATGCCTTTCATAGGATGAATTTTGAGATTTTAAGTTTTTAACTGATATATAATTAATTTGGCTTAAGAAAGGATGAAGAAGTTTAAAAGATTGCTATTTAAACTTATTATTATTATTATTATTAGTGGTGCTTGCGAACACATTATTCATGCTAGAAACATGTTAGTAACTTGCTAATCATGCCAGAATCATGCTAGCAGCATGCTAGCATCTTGTTAATCATAGTAACAAGATCATAGTAACACCATAGCAATCACCCTGAGTACCCTAGCAATCACCTAGCAACACCTTAGCAACCACCCCGAGTACCCTAGCAACCACCTAGCAACACCTTAGGAACCACCCCAGGAAGCATAGCAACCACATAGCAACACCCTAGCAACCACCCTGAGTACCTTAGCAGCTGCCTAGCAACACCTTAGCAACCACCCCAGGTAGCATAGCAACCACATAGCAACACCCTAGCAACCACCCTGAGTACCCTAGCAGCTGCCTAGCAACACCTTAGCAACCACCCCAGGTACCCTAGCAACCATCCTAGCAACAACCCTGAGTAACCTACCAACCACATAGCAACACCCTATCTGTTTTTTCTAATAGACCTCATTGCCTTCAAAACATTCAGACTTTAATCTTTCAAACTATTTTAAACTGGAAACTATTTCAAACTGAAAACAGTCAAACTTGAAACTTTTTAAAACTTTTAAAATTTTCTGGCTAGGCATTTTAAAACCAACTTAAAGTTTGTCTACAAACTTTACTATCTAGTTATGTTGGCTTGGCAAAGTCAACATATTGTTATTCTATTTAAACATTATTATTATTATTATTATTATTATTAGTAGTAGTATTATTATTATTACGTTGGCTTGGCAAAGCCATATATCTCTTCAGACTGATCCAGCTTACGGTTTTCATAAACTAGACTATCAAAACCACCAAAAATCCCATAGACTTACATTGACGGAATGTTCAAATGAGTCAAGACTGTTCAAACTCCCTTGAGACTCAATCAAGCTTCCCTTCTATGTTCTGTATTTCTAATCCATTTAAACTCATTCAAGCTAACTTTGCTAATCATGCTAGAAACATGCTAGTAACATGCTAATCATACTAACAAGATGTTAGTAACTTGCTAATCATGCTAACAACATGCTAGTAACATGTTAGTAACATGTTAGTAAGTTTCTAATCATGTTAGAATCATGCTAACAACATGCTAGTAACTTGGTAATAATGTTAACAGCATGCTAGTAGCATGCTGATCACGCTAGAAACATGCTAAGAACATGCTAATAACATGCTAATCATGCTGGAATCATGCTAGCAATGTGTTAGTAACTTGCTAATCATGTTAACAACATGCTAGTAACTTGCTAATCATGCTACCAACATGGTAGTAACTTGCTAATCATGCTAGCAGCATGCTAGTAACTTGCTAATTATGCTAACATGCTAGTAACTTGCTAATTATGTTAAAATCATGCTAACAACAGGCTAGTAACATGCTGATCATGCTAGAAACATTATCTATTTACCTATCTATTCTTTAAAACTACTTTAAACTGAAAACCTTCTAACTTCTGTCTTTTAAAACTTTTTAAACTTCCTACTTAGCTTTCTCAAGCCAGCTTCAAAATTTGTCTTGACAAAGTTTTTTATCTAGTTTCTTATTATATCTAAAGTGTGATAGGGAAAAAGGAAACGAAGAAAGTCTTTTGTGACAAAAGTCAGAACTCATGTTATGATGTAGATTTTTTTTAAGTTGCACTCTTGACATTTAATAATCTATTACTTTTTCTACATAGTTTGTAACACAAAAATATGGTAAAATATCTATTTATGAGTTCTTAGACCTTTTCAACGATGTATAGTTTGTAATGATTAGATTAGGATTTATTTGTAATATGGTGAAGTAAACGTCCCACAGAGCGGACGGTGACAGTTAAAGGGTTAAAATACAAGATCCTCCAGCAGCTGTTGGTTTGTGTTTCAGATGTTCATGCTGCTGAACTATATGAAATGAAGGAGGGAGAATCTGTCACATTAGATGCTGGTGTAATAAAACACCCAACCAATGTGATGACGTGGTATTTTAATGAAAAGAAAAAAAAAAAAAAAAACATTACAACCCAGTATGTTTTGGGTTGTGAACTGTTTAAAAAGCATGTTTGAGTCAGTTACACTTTGATGTTGTTAATATGCAAAATTTTTAACATCGGCCAGTTTCCCGATAAGCAATGCTGCTTCCTGTTGAGCAAAATGTGCTGTGATGCTGTGCTGTGTTGTGTTTTTGCGGTTGCAGTTAAATCAGTATCGTAAAACTGATGACTAAAGTATAAAGTGAAGGTGATACTTTCTCACGATGCGTGAGAAAGTATGGTGCTCCATACTCGTGATTTGTGCTTTGTGGTTAAAACATCCAAGTGCACACACACACACACACACCATGAACACAGCCAGAGCACTAAATATCATTTAAAGATATTGGTAAATATTGGATTTATTATCATTCACTCTCTAATAATAATGACTGTCTGTCTTTAACTGTTCCAGATTCAGGTTTGTCTGCAGCTGCTGTAGCAGGAATAGTTGTTGCTGTTCTGCTGGTTGCTGCTGTAGCTGCTGGTGTGGTTTACCGTAAACGCAAGAGCTGTACCACAGAATGTAAGTATTACATACAGCTGATTAAACAAAATATGATTTTATGATTTCAATATGATAATATGATGAATTTGTAACAAACCGAAGCAGATATTTACCAGTGAGGCAGTGTCAAAACAATCAAAAACACATAGAACTCCCAAATAGAGTTGAGCGATGTCCACTAAATGTGAGCCACTAAAGGGACATGGTTAGCTGCTTGCTAGTGGTAGCCTGTTACGTTACAGTATATGAAATTGCACCACTGACAAGCATCTAATCTTGTAAAACATGTGATAAGTACTGCCGCTCTACAGAGCAAGTGCGATCGCAAATCTCGAAAGTGAAAGTAAAAATCGATTGTGTATTCAAAATTAATTTCAATGCCACCCATATTAGCCTAACAGTGGCTCCCTGATTCCTGCAATTTATATACCTACTCCCAAATAAACTAAGTAACAGTTAATATGACAACACAAAGTGCAACTTTTGTCACAGAGCAATTGTCTTATTAGAAAACACCAATACATCAGTTTAAAGAATTCTAGATGTGATATTTAAATAACAATATTTCAAGTTTATAATAATGAAAATGTCTATTTGATGCAGTTTAAGATATTGTATTAAAAGAGTAGTTCACTTCCAGAACAAAAAAAATACAGATAATGTACTCACCCCATTGTCATCCAAGATTCTCATGCCTTTTTTTCTGCAGTCATAAAGAAACTCTTTTTTTGGGGAAAACATTTCAGGAATTATCTCCATATAGTGGACTTCTATGGTGTCCACGAGTTTGAACTTCCAAAATGCAGTTTAAATGCAGCTTCAAAGGGCTCTAAACGATCCCAGCAAAGGAATAAGGGTCTTATCTAGCAAAGCGATCGGTCACAAAAAAAAAAAAAAAATTATATTTTTTAACCTCAAATGCTCGTCTTGTCTAGCTCTGCCATGCGCATGCGTATGCGTGTGTAATCCGGATTAATACAGTTAGGGTATGTCGAAAACCTCACATTTTATTTTTTCCTCCAACTTTAAAGTTAACCTACATCGCTGTTTGACCTTTTTTTGCAGGTTCACTTCCGCAAAGTGATGTAGGATGATATTTGCAGGTTTAGGAATACATTTTGAACATTAAAGGACAAGTCTCCTTCCACAATAAAAATTGACAGATGATATACTCACCCCCTTGTCATCCAAGATGACCATGTGTTTCTTTCTTCAGTCGTAAAGAAATTATGTTTTTTGAGGATTTTTCTCCATATAGTGTCCCCGAGGTTGAACTTCCAAAATGCAGTTCAAATGCAGCTACAAAAACTATTCCAAATGTGGTTGTAAATGATCCTGGAAACTGTTATTTAAAAAAAAAAAAGAAAAAAGATACAATTTATATACTCCTTAATGGCAAATACTCGTCTCGTTTCGCTCTGCCTGAACTGTTTTTTTTTTTTTTTTTTCTGGTTCATGACAGTTAGGGTATGTCGAAAAATTCCCATCTCACGTCTTTTTGTTAAGGGTGTTTGATGTTCTTTGCATGTTCACTTTGCAAAGACTGGGTCGGCACTTCTGCAGCGATGTAGGATGATTTTGAAATGATTTTTGAAGTTGAGGGAAAAAATACGATTGGAGTTTTTCGACATAACCCTAACTGTGTTGAGCCAGAATACACAGACAGAGCAAGACAAGACAAGCGTTTGAGATTAAGAAGTATTTAACATGTATTTTTTTTAATGAAAATAACCGACTGTTTCGCTAGATAAGACCTTTCTTCCTCAATTGGGATCGTTTACAACTGCATTTGGGATCGTATGAAGCCGCATTTAAACTGCATTTTGGAAGTTCAAAATCGGGGCACCATATCAGTCCATTATATGGAGAAAAATCCCGAAATGTTTTCCTCAAAAGACATAATCTCTTTATGGTTGAAGAAAGAAAGACATGAGCATCTTGGATGACAAGGGGATGGATTTTTGTTGTGCAAGTGGACTTCTCCTTTAAGGGAAGAGAGTCGATATCAAATGTTTCTTGTGCGTCCAGCAGCTGAAGACTCTGCTTATTTATTTTGCTTATATTTATTTATTTAACCACCAACACTTAAGTCATCCACTTTCAACAGAAAACACTGGTTAACCAACTTTGAATAACAGATTTTTATATGTACACTAGAGCTACAGCCAGCTTAAACCCATGTGCATTAATTGAAATTATAGCTGCAATCAGCATTTATCAGGGGTCAAGTGCCTTTAAAGCAATGGCTGAAAAATAAAAGTAATGTTTTCTTTAGCAAGCATCTAAACACTTACATAACTGAGAGAAAAGACCATTTACAGCCAACACAGGCAGTTTACAAAGGAAATGTGTTTTAGTGCTTTTAACAGTCATTGAGGTTGAGCCAATAATCAAGGACTAGTTCACAAAATTTTGCTTTTGAAATCTCAAATATTTGACAAATGGTTTGCTTGACACCAGCGGTCTTAGAAAAAAAAAAAACTGCCACCAGGGGGTGCCTTGGCATCTCTCACGTGCCTCTTGCATGCTCTCGCGTGCTTTTTTTCCGCACATGCCCACAACATTCATACCACATGGTAGAACTCCTCATTCTAAGCAACTCCGCTGCTGTCAGGCAAATCATTTGTCAAATATTGGATATTTCAAAAGCAAAATTTTGTGAACTAGTCCTTGATTATTGGCTCAACCTCAATAACTGTTAAAAAGCACTACATTTACTACTATTTTACAAGTAAAATCACATGTATAATGATACATTTGCAAATCATTAGCTAATGAGTATTTAAAACAGGCAACTGGAAGTTGAAGTACATAGCTTTGACCACTGTGGTAATTAACATATGAATTTACATCATTAGTTAATAAAATAAGTTATTAGGGAATTAATACATTATGACACATTTAACTAATAACAATTTATTGATTACTTAATCTGTAAATCATATAGAATGTTCATTAGTTGCTGATGTAGTAATCATTAATAAATGGTTTAGTTCTTCATGAATTATACATTAACTTGTGATTATCTGTGCATTAATTAAGCATGAATTAATGCATATTTGTGCACATGTATTGTAAAGTGTTACCAGATAGTGTTTTAAAACTCTAAGCTAATCTCGAGTTCATCACTGGGTGCAGGGCACAGAAAAATTAGCACTCATGGTTAGGTACATCTGTTGTTGTACAGTGACTACCCTTCTTCACACATACAGAAATGTATGTTATGAAGTATATAACCTGTAATATTCATAGTGAATAATCAATCCAGGTACTGAACTATCTAAACCACATTTTAACTATCACAAGATGCCAACTCCATTATCAATGAAATCGCTCTCTCCTGATGGATAGAGTTACACTTATAATAAGGTTCATTAGTTAACATGAACTGAGAATAAACAATACTTCTACAGTATTTATTAATCTTAGTTACTGTTAATTTCAAAACTGTTAATGTTAATAAAATTAAAAGTTGTGTTTGTTAGCATTAATGCACAGTGAATTAACGTGAACTAACAAAGAATAGCTGTATTTTCATTAACTAACATTACCAAAGATTAATAAATACTGTAATGAATGTACTGCTCATTGATCATTTATGTTAGTTAATACATTAACTAATGTTAACTAATGGAACCTTGTTGTTGTAACGGAGACTCCAGGGAAGCGTGATAGATCCAAGTGCGAGGTTTATTACACAGATCGTAGTCAAGACAGGCAGGGTCGATCACCAAACAAACAGTAATACATAGGCAAAACAATAGCGTAATCCAGAAAAACAGTCAGAACCTCAAAATACCAGTGAGCAGTCCAAAAAGTAACAAATTAACAAGGCAATGGAACAAGGCAAAACAATGTCAAGAAACAAAACCGTTGCAAAAACAAGGCAATGAAACAAGAGAAAACACTTAGTAGAGTCCGCACAGCAAAACAATACTTTGCGGGGCCTGTTTGGTTTAGGCCTCCTTAAATGGCCACCAAACAGGAAGTTACCAATGAAGCAGCAGAGGGAGCGGTAACAGAGAGTCAGTGGGTGAGGGCTTCCTCTGCTGGTGTGGCGTTACAGTTGTAAAATGTTACCATTAAAGTATATTGCAAATATTTTAAAACTGACCTTGAAATACACTTAATATACTTCAAAGTTGTTTCAAAATAATACATTTAACATGCACTTAGTATAGTATAATTTAAATATCTTACGTGTGTCCAAAAAGCACAATTTAAATATATATAAAAAATATTGTCATTTTCAAAGAAAAAAAAAAAATAAAACATTGCCATATTCAAAGATTTTAAAATGTAGGCTAAGTGTAACTAATTAGACAAATACACGTTTAACTAATTGTCAGCCTTCTACATGTCTGAATGTGCATCTTTATATTATGTAATCACTAGGGATGTCCTAGTGCGACCTCCACGGTTCAATACGCACTTGTGAATTGCGGTTTTTCGGTTTTGCATTTAAATAACTTTCTTGTTTTTATTTCTCTCGGAATTTGCTGTGTGTGTGCCTGTGATTTCACGTGCTGAGATGAGGAAACGCTTCCCCGCTTATATTTGAAAAAGCAACACACGCAGAGCATCTTCTATTCTAATAACATGCAATGATAAGCCTTTCTAAACCTGTTGTCCAACAAAAGAGTTATAAAAACAAAAGTTATAAAAACATTATAACTTGTTTTTAATTCACAACATCAGTTGAGTGTTTGAAATAGCTTCCTTGTGTGATCTGATGTGGCTTCTTATCACAGACAATAGCAGACAATAAATTCTATACTCATATTCAATGTATGTCGATTAGCAATGGCTTATGAAAATACCCGAGAAGGCTTGAAGAACACAGATAAACCATATATTATTGCAGACGAGTGTTTATTGTCCTTACATTTCGTCATTCAAAATGTTTAACCTTATATCTTGTTTTTAATAAGTTACAGCAATAGCGATGCCTTTATCCATGTTAGAGAAGCTGGAATGGAACGTCATCAGCGCTACTTCTTTGACGCATATGTGGTTTTTTTTTGCACGAGGGCGCCCTCTGGCGTCCAGTAAGAATGAAACCCATTCTATTTTGCGTAAAAAGTGAAAAAATAATACCTCTCTCAAAAGAAAAAATAAGCAGACATATACTAAACCACGCTTTTTCTAGTGTACAGAGGTTTACGGGAGTATTTTGTTAATTTGTTCCAAAAAACCCCACACTGAAGTGGTAAGATATCCGAACCGAACCGAAAACCGTGGTTAAAAACCGAGGTACGTATTGAACTGTATTGTTGCATCCCTAGTAATCACAGATTCAAATCTCTAAATTAAAATATGTATTGGATTTTGAAGAAAAGGTCTTAAAAACGTGCTCTTAAAAATGCTCTTATGAATAGACTTAAGATTTGACTTAAGTGTCAAGTAAGACTTGTCTAAGAGAAGGAGACTCTTATAAAGAAGCTAAAAGCAACTTTTAGTTAAGTCTAAGATGATTCTTAGGGGTTGACTGATGTGACAGTGAAGTATTATGAACTAAGAACTACAATGATGTCAGCCCAAAATGCCCATCCTCAACCTCTGAATCAGCCAACAATAAGTCACAGCAGAACAACACCAATCATTTAATGTACAATTGAGGTGAAAAGTTTACAAACAGAATCTACAAAATGTTAATTATTTTACCAAAATGAGAGGGATCATACAAAATGCATTTTATTTTAAATTTAGTATTTACCTGAATAAAATATTTCTCATAAAAGACATTTACATATAGTCCACAAGAAAATAATAGTTGTTATTTATTTATTTATTTTTGCTTAGTGATAGTTGTTCATGAGTCCCTTCTTAGTCCTGAAGAGTTAAACTGTCTGCTGTTCTTCAGAAAAATCCTTTAGGTCCCACAAATTCTTTATTTATTTATTTATTTTTTTTTGTTTGTTTTGTTTTTTTCAGCATTTTTGTGTATTTTAACCCTTTCCAACAATGATTGTATGATTTTGAGATCCATCTTTTCACACTGAGGATAACTGAGGGACTCATACGCAACTAGTGCAAAACGCTCACTGATGCTCCAGAAGGAAACATTATGCATTAGGGGCCAGGGGGTGAAAACTTTTGAACAGAATAAAAATGAGTAAATTTTTCTTATTTGGCCTAAATATCATATTTCTTTAATTTAATACTGCCCTTCAGAAGCTACAGAAGATACTTACATGGTCCAAGAAGACAAAATAAGTTGAATTTACCCTGATCTTCAAATTCAAAATGTTTTCACCCCCTGGATGATAACATGCATTGTGCATTGTGCTTCCTTCTGAAGCATCAGTGAGTGTTTGAACCTTCTGCAATAGCTGCATAGTCCATCAGTGTCAAAAGATGGATCTCATACCCTAGTAAAAAAGTAATAGATTTAAAATGTATTTATTTTCTACTAAGTATAGTTCAAGTGTATTAACATAATTACTGACATATTGCTCGAGACTTACTGATATAAAAATCATAATTAAACTTTATTTGGAGTACTACTTGTGCACAATGCACATTTCTTAATAGTAAGCCTAAAATATGTTTTAATGTCACTATTGATGAGGATTGTATGATCTTTAAATAATATCAGTATTTAAATGCAAAATATTTTAATATTTAAATGTAATATATTTATGGTAGGAAATTTACTAAATATCTTCACGGAACATGATCTTTACTTAATGTCCTAATGATTTTTGGCACAAAAGAAAAATCTATAATTTTGACCCATACAATGTAGTTTTGGCTATTGCTACAGATGCATATTTTTTCCTTCTGGAGCATCAGTGAGCGTTTTGTACTAGTTGCGTATGAGTCACTCAGTTGTCCTCAGTGTGAAAAGATGGATCTTAAAATCATACGGTCTTTGTTGAAAAGGGTTAAAATACACAAAAATGCTGGAAAAAACAAAGAATTTTTGGGAGCTGAAGGATTTTTCTGAAGAACAGCGGGCAGTTTAACTGTTCAGGACAAACAAGGGACTCATGAACAACTATCACTACACAAAAAAAACACAGCTGTGGATCATTCAGGTAACAACACAGTATTAAGAATCAAGTGTATGTAAACTTTTGAATGGGGATATTTTTATAAATGTAACTAATATTTTCTCTCGTGGATTAAATGTAAATGTCTTTTATATGAAATATCTTTTTCAGGTCAGTACTAAATAAAAAATAGCTTGCATTTTGTGTGATGCCTCTTATTTTGGTAAAATAATTCACAGATTCTGCAAGGTGTATGTAAACGTTCGACCTCAACTTTAACTATAATAAAATAATTTAATTAAGATATTGAAATATTGTAATATTTAATTGTACTTAAAAAAAAAAAAAAAAAAAGTCTTTGCAATGTGCAAAGTTATCACAAATTAGTACTGATGCTTTGAAATCCTTTTCTTTTTTGTATGTCTCCTTGTTTACTGGTAGAGCAGTGATGTGAACATAAGTAACATCAGTGGCTCCAACAACTCCAGAAAAGCCCACAATCCTCATAAAGGTGGCTTTTAATGTTGTAGTCAATATCAGTGTTGCCAATTTAGTGAATTTGTCACTAGATTTAGACTTCCTCGCTCCTTTTTTTTTTTTTAAGCCTAGCAGCAAATCAATTTCTTGGACAAATCTAATCTAGATTCCAAGACTCTCCCACTGATCTGTATTTACATTTATATTGATCAATGAACTTTCCATCATGACATAATCTAGCAACACTTAAAGACCAATTTTTTTTTTTTTTTCCTCGATGGTTTAAGCGAAATGTAAACTCATTAAAAGATGTTACATTTTTTATTTTTAAAACATTACTTTTGGCAACGGTTGTGTTTGTTGGGGTTAATGCCACAATAGTGCTTTTAAAGACCCTTCTTACTGTGTCATCACTGGTGCATTGCTGCAATTTGCCAATTTTCCAGGCAAAACCAAAAATATATATAATTATCATTTCTGCAGTTAGAGCACTGATTTGTAGTGAATGTCTTGCTTACAAAATTTACAAAAATAATCGATTACGTTGACGATCAAGTTTGTATCATTTTATCAACTCGTGTGTGTTTCCTCCTCTTTGCTGCCATGTTAACTAGGTTAGAATAATAATTCAGGGCCTTAGACCTAGTCTAAACATTTAGGAACTTTTATGAATCACACTCATCTTTAAGTCTAGGAATAAGACTACAACTGCTTCATTCCTAGAATTTTGACACACTTAAGACTAAAATTTACTCTGACTGGCTTTATACATACGGCCCCTTATCCAGAAACATTTTTGTCATGCTGGTTGAAAGTCTCTTCACAGGCTGCCTGGACAGAAATCACTAAGTTAAGTGATCTAAATATATTTAGGGGTCATTCCTGGGATTTGTTAACATTTCAACTTGGAATATATATATTTTTTCAACTACATATGATTCATTTTCTAAATACCCCACATAATTAGGCACACATCAAACCTCCAAAAAAATCATAATAGACAAAATAAGGTTCAAAAAGGATTTTACACAGACCTTGTTATAAAACAAACATCTACTTACTGCTCATGTGTCCCTTTAAATTAAATATTAAATTGTTATTAAATATTAATAATTAAATGATAACAAATGTTACATTTATCATATTTTTCACCTTTTTACAGGCCTGAGGCTGTAAATACACAAATTGTGTGTCTATGGTTGTAACACCACGCCAGCAGAGGGAGCCAAACAGGAGGTTGCGAAGTGTTGTTTTGCTTGTGCGCAGTGGCGGATTAAGACTCTTTGGTGCCCCTGGGCAAGGACACCTAAAGTGCCCCCCTCCCCCAATACTCCGCCCACACTTTTTTTATTTGCAAAATTTCATATTAATAAACTTATCTGATAACAGAAGGCTACATCAACAGAAGTCATTTGAAGCTCAAGTAGAAATCCTTACAAAATCAGGTTACCACTTTTTACAGTGTTCTAAGATTAGATATAAATCTGAACAGCATGCAGCAAATTCAGAAATGTTTTAACTAGTGAAACCAACTGTTACAGGCATAATAATCCAATCTGTTCATCTCATCAGACTCTATGGCCAAAGAAAGTCATCATAGTCTTTGCCCTGTTTCTTTGCCATAGTTTTGCCTTGTTCCATTGCCTTGTTTATTTGTTACTTTTGAACTGCTCTCTTGGATTTTGACCTTTTGCATGTTTTATGGGATTATGCTTTTGTATTGCCCTGGATGTTACTGTTTGCTGGAGATCGACCCTGCCTGTCTTGACTACGATCTGTATAATAAAGCTTGCACTTGGATCTATTCACGCTTCCTACGAGTCCCATTACAATGGTCTCTTAAAAAAAAAAAAAAAAAAAAAAAAAAAAAATATATATATATATATATATATATATATATATATATATATATATATATATATATATATATATATATTTTTTTTTTTTTTTTTTTAATTTAGAAGTTTTACCAAAACTATAATTTTTACAGTTTTTAGTCCTTAACATCCCTAGTGAAAAATAAATTTACTAAAATGTATTTAAAATACATTTATTTCATTCTAAGTATACTACAAATATTTACATATTATGCACTTAATAAAAATACCCTGCAATTGTACTTCTAGTATACTAAACTGGTATACTTAGTCTTCTTAAAGTCGGAACAACTAATTTTGTACTTAATGCACTTTATTTGTGTGGAAGTAGTGCTGAAGTCCAACTAAAGGTATACTGAAGTATATTTGATTGTGCTAAGTCTATTACGATATGTCAGTAAATATGTTAATAGACTTGAACTATACTTAGTATGAAATAAACACATTTTAAATCTTAAATCTATTACTTTTTTTTTTCTTAAAGTCTTAAAGGTTTTTAAGAGTTTTTTTTTTTTTTATTAGAATATAATTAGAATAGAGAGTGCTAGAGTTAGAGGGTTAAATAAAGATAATGGTAATGATAACAAAACATGAAAAAATGAAGGGTATGAATAATTTTGCAAGGCACTGTATAACAAAAATATGAGTTGTCACAATTTTGGTAAGTATATATTTACTGAAACCATGTCCACTTTATATATATATATATATATATATATATATATATATATATATATATATTTTTTTTTACAATTATTAATAAATCAATTAAATAACTCAACCCCACACTGTAAAAAATATTCCGTAAAATTTACGGTAAAAAACTGGCAGCTGTGGTTGCCAGAATTTTACCGTAAAAAATACGGTAGCAACATTTTGTGTTTTGCGGTTTTCACTTAAATTTACAGGTAAATACCGTAATTTCATTAACAGATATAATGTTAATGTACCAACCTATTGAAGTACTGAAATCTTTTTTGTACCTTTGTAATACACTGATAACCACCAAAAGTAGGTGGTGATGAGAAAGTCAAATGACGAACCAAAGCTCATCACAAACAGCTTTTAAAAATTAACATATATAGAAGGTGCACAGTGTCATTCACACAAACACTAAACACCATCATGGTAACAGACATGAAACTGAAATAATGCATAAACATTAATTTAACAACATTAGATGCAACATTGAACCCTAATGTACAAAACAGCTAAGAAAAATCTAAGAAGAAAGGGTTATTTCAACAAAAAAAACATCAAATTAAAAAAAAATGTAACACAGGGAATTCTGGGAATGTCAGTTTACGGTCAATTTCACTGTTCACTGTAAATTTTACGGCCTTTTACCGTTAACCATTTAACAGGTTTTTACTGTAGCATTTTTACAGTATTTTTACCGTTAAATTCACGGTCATTTTTTACAGTGCATGACTGCCCCAACAATCACTTCATTTTAATTATTCAGTTAATCAACCTTGATTAGCTTAATCAGGTGTGCCAGATTAGGGTTGGAACTAAACTCTGCAGAAGAGTGGACTTTGAAAACCAGTGTGGAAAATACCTAGTCTATGTGGCTATTATTTGTGCAGCGGAGGATTCGCTGCAGGAATCCCAGCTTCCAAGCGTATCACGACCTCTTGAAGGTATTTTACTCAAATTCACCATATTATATTTATTGTAATTATTGACTATTCTAGTTAGAGTGAAATTTTGTTTTTATGCCACAGTTGCTTCACAGCTCCTCATAGAAGAGCCTCAATATTCTGACTCAGCAACAAAGAGTAAGTCAAGTTTTGATTTTTCACACTAAAATTATACTGTACATTCAAGGAGCAATCTGCAATATCGCTTCACAGGCTATCGCACAAAAGTCTTACAAAAGCTCCAAGAGATTGTCGAGAACCAGCAAGACATCCTGGCTATGCAGAGACGGATACTGGCTGCTGCAGCTGTGACGATGACAGAGGACGACGTGGAATTCCTGGAAAATGGGCCATGCCAAACTGTGGAGGAACTGCAGATCCTTGACAGAGAATTGGAAAACAAAGAAAAAAGGGCCAAGATGGTAATACATATGCAGGACACTTAAATGCACCTACATTTAACACGGGTTGCACGACTGATTGAATGCGATTTTCACGCTTGTCAGTGAAGCACGGCTCTGTGATCAGTAGTAAATCTCCATCCGAAGCCCAGAGGGTGCTCTTGTGCTGAAACTCCACGCAGAGCGAATTCATAATCCCATGATTAAATTGGTCTGTGATTATGAAAGCTGTTTTGCACAGCTTGTCAGTAGGGTTGGGTATCATTTGAATTTGATTGATTTGGATCCCTATTCTGCTTATTTATTACAGTTCTTAATGATTCCTAGTTTCGATTCCAGTAACATAAAAAAGTATATTAAAAGTTAAAAAGTCAATCATTTTTATTCTGTATTTTTACAAAAATTTCTGTACTATTGCTTCTGGAACTATTGCTCATGATTTTAACAAAAAATACCCAGCAAAAACAACTAGAGTAACATAAACTTTAAACATTAAATTGTTAAAGACAAGTAAACAGTCTTTAACACAGAAACAAGCAAATATATTAGCAATAGCATAAATTAATAATACGGTAACGCATAGCTGCCACATAATTTTGTTAGTATTCTGTGATAAAGAAGTGATGAAGGCTATGTCGATTAACAATGCATTATAAATATACTTTATTATAATGAAAATTATAATAAGAAGAACTCAGATAAACCATTTTTTGCCGTAGTCGTGTGTTTATTAGTCATGTTGAGTCAATAAAAGGAGTTCAATCTTGAGTTTATTCAACTACCACTGTAAGGATTTCCTGGAACTATGTGCATTAAACAGGGCTTGAAATTGTGAGCATTTTGGTCGCATATGCTCCCAAAATTTAATCTGCGCGACCTCAAAATATATTTGGAAGCCTTTGTGCGAGTGCGAGAAATTGTTGTGGTGCGACTTGTTTTCATTTCTTTACAAAATTTTCGCTAGCCTAACTACTGCCCAGACTGCTGTGAGCTGATACAGTGACAGTTTCGCCGTTCTCTCCAACATTACACAACTAACTAAACTCGATCTGTACGTTCTTAACTTTAATGCAGAATTTAGATATTAGCCGTCAATCACTCCCTGTCACTGACACTGGCTCCGCTGAAACTCGGAACCGGCCGCTTTTTTCTCTCTCTCTCAACCAACCTCTGTTTCTGATTTGTAAAAACTACATTGCAGTTAGGGAGGACCGATTTTTGATTGTGGACAAATAAAATGTCTCCAAAATCTGCTTTTGAAGAAATATACTATATTTCGTGCTACAGCGCACATTCTGTCAGACGCAATTCTGGCGCCTCTGTCTCAATATACTGTACAACGCGGCATACATTCACACCAAATGATAACTCGGCGGCAGAGTTTCACTCACGCAGGGGCGTAATTTCCACTGGGGACAGACTTTTCAAAATCCCCCCACTTTCAAATTGTTTTGTTAAATTAATGTCTTGTATTGTAGAATGGACGCTCAGCACCGCCGAGAGTTTAGCGCCATTGTTAAAACGAAACCAAAAGTAAAACGCGCGCGCATTCAAAAGCAATTTTAAAACCCCACATTTAGAGAGCAACTCCCCAATATGCGCAAATTAGGCTACATAACATATCTAGGCTGTAGGCTATAAGTTGTGTAGTTGTATTTAATGCCACCTTAATATTCATTTGGTGCTCCTAAATATTTTTTGCACCAGTGCTACCAAGTCAAAAAGTTAATTTCGAGCCCTGTTAAAGGAGAAATCCACTTCCAGAACAACAATTTACAGATATTGTACTCACTCCCTTGTAGGGTGCCCCGATTTTGAACTTCCAAAATGTAGTTTAAATGCGGCTTCAAACAATCCCAAATGCGGTTGTAAACGATCCCAGCCGAGAAAGAAGGGTCTTATCTAGCAAAACAATTGGTTATTTTCATTGAAAAATACACTGTAAATACTTTTTAATCTCAAACGCTCGTCTTGTCTTTCTCTCCCTGAACTCTGTGTATTCTGACTCAAGACAGTCAGGGTATGTCGAAAAACTCCAATCGTACTTTCTCCCTCAACTTCAAAAAATCATTTCAAAATCATCCTACATCTCTGCAGAAGTTCTGACCCAGTCTTTGCAAAGTGAACATGCAAAGAAGAACAAACACCCTTAACAAAAAAGGTAAAACAGTGACAAAGGACGATTTCGAAGTTGAGGGAGAACATGAGATGGGAGTTTTTCGATTTGACATACCATACCTGTTTGAAAAACAGTCCAAACAGAGTAAGACAAGACGAGCGTTTGGCATTAAAAAGTATATAAATTGTATCATTTTTATTAAAATAACCGATCATTTCACTAGATAAGATCCTTCTTCCTCGGCTGGGATCATTCACAACTGCTTTTGGGATCGTTTGAAGCCGCACTGAAACTGCATTTTGGAAGTTCAAAATCAGGGCAATATATCAGTCCATATGGAGAAAAATGCTGAAATGTTTTCCTGAAAAAACAATTTTTTTTACAACTGAAGAAAGAAAGACATGAACATCTTGGATGACAAGGGGATGAGTAAATTATTTGTAAATTGTTGTTTTGGAAGTGGACTTCTCCTTTAAAACAGAGAGAAACGCTGGCACAAATTTGAATTTAGGCACGCTATATGATAACTCTATATGTAAATACAACAATATAAAGAAAAAACAGCGTTCAAGCTTTATACTGATGCTAAAAAGATGATTATGGGAAAACCGAACCTCATCAATAGGGACATCATGGTGGAGAAAAAAATCGGGGTGACTGAAAAAAAATTGGGGTGGGAGGTAAAAAAAAAAAAAAAATTTGCATTCTCTCGCAAAGATATTTGGGTAACACTTTACAATAGGTGTGCACAAATATGCATTAATTCATGCTTAATTAATGCACAGATAATCACGAGTTAATGTATAATTCATGAAAAACTAAACCATTTATTAATGATTACTACATCAGCAACTAATGAACATTCTATATGATTCATAGAATAAGTAATCAATAAAATGTTATTAATGTGTTAATTTGTTAATTACCACAGTAGTCAAAGCTATGTACTTCAACTTCCAGTTTTCTGCTTTAAATACTCATTAGCTAATGATTTGCAAATGTATCATTATGTTTTGACTTTACTTGCTGAGGCACAGCAACTATTAACTAATTGTTAAGTAATATGTCACTGTGGTTATGGATATAGAATTAGTTACTCATGTGCTTCAATAAGTTGGAGCCATGCAGTTTCATGGGTTGAAGCCATGCATTTTAACTTCCAGTTAATTAATCATTAGCTAATGATTTGCAAAGATATCGTTACATAACTTTACTTGTTGAGGCACATGACTAACACAATGACATGTTACTTAACAATTAGTTAATAGTTCTGTGCCTCAACAAGTAAAGTCATAACATAATGATATCTTTGCAAATCATTAGCTAATGATTGATTAAAGCAGACAACTGGAAGATGAAATGCATGGCTTCAACCCATGAATAATTAACACATGGTAATTAACACATGAATTTACACTATTAGTTAATAACAAGTTATTAGGGATTTATTACATTATGACACATTTAACTAATAACAATTTATTGATTACTTAATCTATGAATCATACAGAATGTTCATTTGTTGCTGATGAAGTAATTATTAATTAATGGTTTAGTTTTTCATGAGTTATATATTATCTCATGATTATCTCTGCATTAGTTAAGCATGAATTAATGCATATTTGTGCACCCCTATTGTAAAGTGTTACCGATATTTGTGTTCCCTCAAGAAACTTAGCATTTTCTCACAAAGATATTTGCATTCTCTCGCAAAACCAGAGTTCGGACAAACACTTCCTGCTTGCTTTACAGCTTACAGTGGTTCATACATCTCTGTACGTTCACAACGGAGCGGTTCATAGACACTTAAAATGCTTAAACACTCGAGAACCAGTACACACCTTATAAATAAAGCATACAGACAAGCAGAATAGCGCAGAATGTGAATCCCCCATAGAAAGAAAAGGCTTAATTAATGGAATAAATGGAAAATACAAAGTTTATTAATAAAAATTAAACATAGGAAAGCACATAAGCCCAGAATATGAACAGAAAGCACTAAATTGCACATTAAGGGAATTCCTCCCATAAAGAATAGGTTTAATGAAGATGATGATAAAAATACCAAATATGCTATAGAAATTATTAAAATATTCTTTGTAGGCAAGCAGATGCTGAATTTCATGATGAAGTGTTTTCTTCCCCACAGAAAAACACACTTTGGTAACACTTTATAATAACGTTCAGTTGTAAGTAATTTATAAGCAATTAGTTAATGATGAAATAAAAAAGATAAATGACAAACGGATTGATTATTATTATTATTATTATTATTATTATTATTTTGTTGTGTGTGGAAAACGGAAAAAGCTAGAAAAGAGCTTTTGCTTTTATATTTGTGCGTGAGCGGCCCTGAAATGCCACTTTTTAACTTAGCCTGTATTTACTGTGTGTCCTATCATGCAGAATAAGAGTTCTGATTTACCACTCTGCAAAGTAGTCACAATAACGTTTCTTTATACTGTTAGGCTATATGTGACCCTGAATCACAAAACCAGTCATAAGGGTAATTTTGTCAAAATTGAGATTACATCATATGAAAGCTGAATAAATAAGCTTTCCACTGATGTATGGTTTGTTAGGATAGGACAATATTTGGTTGAGATATAACTATTTGAAAATCTGGAATCTGAGGGTGCAAAAAAATCTAAATATTGAGAAAATTGCCTTTAAAGTTCTTCAAATATTGTTCTTAACAATGTATATGACTAATCAAAAAATAAGTTTTCATACATTTACAGTAGGAATTTCACAAAATATCTTAATGGAACATGATCTTTACTTAATTTCCTGATGATTTTTGCCATAAAAGAAAAATCAATAATTTTGACCCATACAATGTATTTCTGGCTATTGCTACAAAAAATCCCCAGCGACTTAATACTGGTTTTGTGGTCCAGGGTCACATATTTCTTGCAAATATACATCTCACATAAAGGCCAACACTTCTTGGTTCGGCGGCGCGATCTTACATTGCTTTTGTAAAATAACAGGGTGCACTTTCTGCCGCACATTATGTCTAGACAGCTTGAAAGGTCTGCTTAAATAAAACAATCGAAAACAAATTTGTGTTGATTTAATTCATATAAATGAACAAGTCAACAAGTGGTACATAGGCCTACAGTCTTTCCCTTATCTGTATGTATTGATTCAGCTAAAGATTATATAATATATAATCAAAAATATATAATCAGACTAAATTATCAAGGCTACTGAGCATGTGAAACAAATATTAAAACTTGTTTGTTTTTACCCACGAACAAACAATACTTTGTTTTTCCATTTCTCAAACAAAAGGAAAAAAAAAATAATAATAAAATAATAATTAGAATGAGAATAAGCATTTTAGAATGTCTCAAAACCATGCCTTAAACTAAGCACTGGCTATAGGCTATTTTTTTTATACTTGAGTCCAAATAAATAAATAAATAAATCTCTATGAACTGCTCCATTGTGAACGTAGAGAGCTGTATGTACCACTGTAAGCTGTAAAGTGAACAGGAAGTGGTTTTGTGAGGGAACGCAAACATCTTTGCAAGAGAACGCAAACATTTTGCGAGGGAACGCAAAGTTTCTTAAGGGAACGCAAAAAAATTTCCTCCCACCCCAAATCTTTTTCAGATTTTCTTTTCACCACAATGTCCCTTTAAGGGCTCCGTACCATAACTATTCTTACTAGTAAAAATGGCATTTCTAGATATCTAGAAAGTCTATATATAGTAGTATATATATAATATATAATACATATAATAAGTATATTTACTAGTTAAAATATTATTTTAGATACAGGTATCAGTAATTTTATTTTCACTAGTTGCAAGGGCAATTTAATATATCAACTGCCTTTGTTGATATCAATAATTACTTTGTTACTAATAAAAATGTGAATTCTTGATATCAAGAATTCATTTTCACTAGTTGAAATGTTAATACTTGACATTACATACTTGCAATTATATTTTAACATGGTATATTTGTTATTTCTGATATCTGGAAATGTATTTCTATTTCTCTATCAACAATTGGCAAAGTAATTTCTGATATCTAAAATGACATTCATGATATCAGAAATTAACATTGTCACTAGTGACAATTAAATTGCTGATATCAATAATTAAATTTGAATGGCAGGCTATGTATGGCAAGTGGCTGTGACTTTTATTCATTCTTAGGATATGAATTCTTGATATCAACAATTAAATTTTCACTAGTTAAAATGTTAATTCTTGATATCAGGAATTGGATTACTACTAGTGACAACTGATATTTTGGCTATCTGCAAACTAGCAACAATTTTAATTCTTGATATCAGCAATGACGTCATCACTCGCAGAAATCAAATTCTTCATTTGAGCAATTAAATTTCAACTAGTATAAATTATAATTCTTGATATCTTTGGAATTGCAATAGGCAAGCCGTTTTGACTTTTTTTATTCTTTCACAGGATATGAATTCTGGATATCAACTATTTAATTTTCACTAGTTAAAATGCTAATTTGCTAATTTGGCTGCCATTCAAATGTAATTGTTGATATTAACAATTAATTTCTTACTAGCTGAAATTACAATTTCACATATCAGAAATACAGTTCTTACTAGTAAAAAAAACATTTTTTTATTTGTTGATATCAATAATTTAATTGTCACTAGTGACAATGCTAATTTCTGATATCATGAATGTGATTGTTACTAGTAATAAAAGTCATTTTAGATATCCAAAATTACTCTTCTAATTGTTGATATCAGAAATACATTTTCAGATATCAGAAATAACAAATGCAACACGTTGAAATATAACTACAGATATCAAGAATTAACATTTTAACTAACTAGTAACAATTACATTTGTGATATCAAGAATCCACAGTTTTACTAGTAAGTAACAAGTAATTACTGATATCAGCAAAGGCAGTTGATATCTAAAATTGCCCTTGCAACTAGTGAAAACAGAATTACTGATATCTTCAATATTTTAACCAGTAAAAAAACTTTAACAGTTATATAGAAAGTTAGTTTAAAATTTGATTCAATGAATACAATAAATTCTATTTACACTAAGCGAAAATAGCATATTTACACTATTTAATAATAGGAGTATTTTCCTGCAGTAATAGTAGTTTAATGGTAAATAGTTTTAATAGCAGTAATAGCTGTTTATACTACTTGGTGTAAATATCTGCACCTCAGTAGGTATATTATATTGTAGTAGGCTACAGTATAAGACATTATACAGTAATAATGTACTGAATGTAAATTATAATAGTTTTTGTTAAAATTATTAAATGCCCCTATAACTTATTTTCGTAACGTTATTTTCCATTTTTCGATTATTTCCTTTATTTTAATTAAAAAATAAATGCCTTACTGATGTGATATGGGATGTGAAAAGGGAGAAAAATGAGTTTGGCAGAAGGCAGAATCGAACTCTGGTCTATCGCATCAAAAACAATTGTTTTGAGCTTAACTACCTGCACCACTGGGCTGATAGTTACAAGGTGTGTTTGGTAGTATTGTCTAACACTACCCAATAGCTGCAGATGTGCAATTGCATTTTTTCTGATGTGCACTCTCAGACCTGCACTCTCAGACAACAGCACTTCCGCAAGTCAATTGTAGTCTTTTTTATTTTTTATTTTATTTTATTTATTTGTTTTTTTTTCTCTCAACATTTTACAACAGTATCCAGGTGGTGAAGACAAGAAAAAAGAAACCAAATTCCGTCACTCGCAATCGCCACTTGCACTCTCAGCTACCTGCGGCGTCCTTTTATATCGTTGTGTTTTTTTTATATTGATTTTTTATGGGAGGAAAACGTCTATTTATCGCATTGCGTTCTGGGCTCGTCTGCTTGCCTATACAGAGTTGGTCCTTTTAATATCACTTAATGCATTTCTTATTGCACGTCCATTTCTGCTGGTATATAATTTGTCAACAGTAAGGTTTATACTGAATTTGGTCTTTATCATCTTGGTCCGTTTTGCCACATTAAGCGTTTGCTGGGCAAGTATAAAAGTGAAAGTTTGCACATTGTGGTCATGGCCATATGCTTGCTTAAAGTACATGAAATTAATAAACTACATAACAAATTTGATCTATTAATGGCACTTAATGTATCCTAAAACATTTAGCCATACCAAGTGTTAACAGATTTCTACGAGAGACTTTGTGCATTGCGTTCATATTTTGCTGTTCTGTGGCCACGGATTTCCGGGTCTTGCCTTTATCTCCTACAGATTACTTGCAGCACCCTGCATGTTTTGCTATTAAATTAGTTTAATCACATTCGTTTAATCACCACCACAGCATTTTGCCTCCATTGGCAACACGCACAATTTGTGTGGATCGCAAGTGACGTCCCAGGTAGCAAGTGGCGATTGCGAGTGACATTGTAATTTAGTTTCTTTTTTTCTTGTCTTCACCACCTGGCTACTGTTGTAAAATGTTGAGAGATTTAATTTAAAAAAATATACAGATATATAAAATAAATAAAAATAACATAGACTGCAAGTGATGTCACTTCCAGAAGTGCCGTTGTCTGAGAGTGCAGGTCTTGTAAATGCAAGTGCATGTCTGCAGCCAGACCCTTCTCAACACTACCACACGTTTGTAGGTGGAGCTAGTGTAAATAGCCTCTGCCTAAATGAAAACAAAATAATTATTCAAAATACAAGAGAATTGTGTTTTGTTTTTTTTAATGAGAGGGCCGTCAAATTTGCCGTTCTTTTTTGGGCTCTGTACCTTGTCATCTATCCACCATAAACATTCATAAGGGATGGCACTGTTCATTAAATTATGCACATATCCAAAAAGTAATTCATGATATCAGAAATAATAACTTTTGCTAGTGAAAATGTAATTTTAACATGTAAGAATTAAGTTACAGATATCAAGAAGTATGTTTACTACTAGTTGTAATTTCATTTTCGATATCATAAATGTATTTTGTGAGTGATGATGTCACTTTTGATTTTAAGAATTCGTGTCGGTATTAGTGGAAATGTGATTCCTGACCTATCAACAATTCAATTGTTGATATCAACAATTAATGTTTAAGTGTTAAAAGGACGACAAAACTATTACAGATACCAAAAAGGCATTTCTTACTAGTTAACATTCTAAATGCACATATCAGCTTTGTGTTTCTTACTAGTAGAAATATGTTTGATATCTGTAATTACATTTTTACTAGTAAAAATGTGAATTTTTGATATAAATAATTCATTGTCACTAGTTGCAATGTTAATTCTTGATATCTTTAATTGTATTTCAACATGTTACATTTATTATTTCTGATATCAGAAAATGTATTTCTGATACTAACAACTGGCAGAATAATTTCTGATATCTAAAATGACTTCTGTTACTAGTAACAATCACATTTATGATATCAGAAATTAATGTCACTAGTGACAATTAAATTGTTGATATCAAGAACAGACGTCTGTACTAGTATCCCACACAGCAGGAGATTCCTACGCGGATCCGCCTTCAAGTCGCCAAACCCGCGTGACTGTCACCTTCGTTTTGACTCCCCCCAGAAGACCAGCTCCGCCTCCGCGCGGCGCTGTAAATTCTACTGTCAATCAGCGGATCCTGACCGCACCCATGTCGGATGCGCGGACGCGGACGCGCCTTTACTGTACGGTTGAGTACGCCAAGAGCCGAGACGAAATCATATCACTGGAGACTGGGACACGGTTGCGCTGAACCCTCTTGAGTAAGTTTATTGATGTATCGATATCATCATGTATATTAATGACTGTAATGACGTTGTTTGATAGTAGGACAACTTTAGCATGTTCACTCGTGGATAATGGTAGGGCTAGCTTCTAGCTAGCTGTGCATTGTTAAGTTTGCATTTTGGCAATTTTGGTCTCATAGTATCTATCTGCCATCCTCTTTATAATGAAAATTAAACTTCGGCATTTTAATCACCGTTTGAGTCGGTTCAGACAAATAATTTGTATTGGCGCCTGTTTGAACGTCAAAAAGCTAATTAGCTACCGGCTATTAATGGCGCCAAAAGTGTAAGCGCGGAAAAATAAAAAAGTCAGAAGAATATAGATCAAATAAAAGATCTATATAAAAGAAAAAAAGATACAAATAAAAAAAAAACAGTGCTTTAAAAAATATACTGAATACTTTTATGCAAGTCTAAAGTAGTCTAACAATACTACAGAGATTGAATGTAGTTAGATGAATGTAAAATAAAACGGTGTCTTTACTGTAATAGTTAAACATGCTTTGTTTCTGATTAAAACTACAAACGTCATTCATTCAAGAGCAGTGAGTGATTTGTACATTTTATTCATATGAGGCACAGAGACGGCAGAAGGAATATTATGTGTTGCCGCTTTAACCACACGGGTCCAATATACTGTTGCACACGGATTTTCATTCTCAACTGTTTCTAATCATTTAAGACAGAACTGACTAGCGTTTACGTGAACAATCACCAAGCGCCTCATTTTGAAATATTCTTGCATGTATTTGAGCGTTTAGGCGCCTTAAAAGATAACTTTACATGTCCGTCTCTGAGCGCATACACAGAACAGCACACGTTTCTTATGCACTTTTAAAAACACAACATCAAAGAAACATTAATAAATCAAACACGTCCTGTGTTATGGAAGTCGCGTTACATGATTTTGCTGAAATTAGACTTGTGTAAACTTATGAAGGAGTGAAATCGCACCACTGGTAAAGGGGGCGGAATGGGGCGCAATAATCGTTTCATCTCGATTACTGCATTTTCATGATCGTTTGAAGCAGAAATCGAAATTGAAACTGAATTTCGATGAATTGCACAGCCCAAACGTACAGTATTGTGACCTGCAGCACTCACTCCACACCGTAGACACCGCAATTCTTTCGCGCGAAAGGGAAACACACTGACGTCACGTCACGTCACGTGAACCGTCGAACCGTGCGACGCATGCGTGCTCCGAACCGAGACAAGCGGTTTTTTTTCATGAACCGTGCCACCCCTAATGTAAGTACCCCATGTTTTTTTTTTTTTATTATTATTATTATTATTGAAATTCACTTTGGGAAAAATTTATGAGACTTGCATGTTAAGGACCTGAAAATAACCTAAATAAAAAACTGAATGTCTGATCATGTTTTGGTTCAAATTTGAGGATTCTCTCAGAAATGTAGCTTCTGTAAGCTTTTATGTCAAGAAAAGTCCAGGCGTCCTTTCAAAAAGGCGTTTTATTTCAGGACATTTGTAATTGTAAAGATTAGTTTTTCATTCATGCTCTATTTATCTGTTCTTGTCTAGTTTTATAGCAATGAAACAGACAACACCACCATCAACAATGTATTTATTTAAATACAACATTAGAAACAATGATCGATTTTACACATCTGATTTCAACCTGTCTTCCTGAAATGTTTCTTAGAACAAAGATGAATAGAAAGACCGGGCCTGTCTCCTTATCATCCTTAAGACGAAGGACACGTGTAGATGTTCAAAAAAGGCTTCATCAAATTAGGACAGACATGACTGATATGGACATGACAGGAATAGGGGCAGATGACAGAGTTCTTTCTGAGAACACTGTCCCACCCTCTTCAGCTACACATGCAATGCCAGAGGTGCAAGTTGTTACTGAAGAGGACATGGAATTGGAGGGAGATTTTGATGATGTGTATTGTGATTGGTGTGATGGGAATGGGACATCAGGTTCGGATTCAGAAAATGATGATGACCTAACATCACTTTCCGATAACATTGCCAACTGGGCAGTGAGTTTTGGCATTTCTATCGTTGCCCTGACTGCACTGTTGAGTATACTCCATGCAACCCATCCTGATCTGCCAAAGGATGGTAGGACACTTCTCAAGACGAAAACGCATTATGCTATTCAGGAGAAGGCTGGGGGGAACTACCATCACTTTGGCATCCTTTCCTCCTTGAAGACCACTATAAGCAAATATGCCAAAACACTGGCAGAGGGCATGACATTGGGGCTGCAGATTAATATAGATGGTCTACCTTTATTTAAAAGTTCCACTGTACAGCTGTGGCCCATCCTTGGCTTACTGGTTACCGTCCCCATGAAGGAACCTGTGGTCATTGGGGCGTACTGTGGACCAAAAAAACCTAGTTCGGCCACAGAGTTCTTATCTGATTTTGTCAATGAACTACAGGAGCTAGAGGCTGGGTTTTGCTTTGGAGATAAGAACCTTAAAATTGAGCTTCACACGGTAGTCTGTGATGCCCCTGCACGGGCCTTTGTGAAAAAAACAAAGGCCCATAATGCTTACCATGGGTGCGATAAGTGCCTACACCCAGGGCAATACCAGAACCGGCGCATGACGTTCCCTGGACCAGAGCACCCCCAGAGAACTGACATCTCATTCAACCTGATGGTTGATGAACTACACCACCACGAGGGGCCACATCCATTTAAAAACGTCAAGGTTGGCATGATATCGCAGTTTCCCTTGGATTATATGCACCAAGTGTGTTTGGGCGTTGTAAGGAAACTGCTCCTGACCTGGCTCCGGGGTCCGTTAACAGTAAGACTGCCAGCATTAATAGTAGACAGGATGTCAGGCAAACTCCAGGCAATGAGGCCCTACGTGCCAATTGAGTTTGCCCGGAGACCACGGTCACTTAGGGAGTTGGACCGTTGGAAGGCGACTGAATTCCGACAGTTTTTACTGTACACTGGCCCTGTGATGCTGGCGGGTTTCCTGGACCGGAACATGTACTACAATTTCATGCTCCTGTCAACTGCTATATCCATGTTGGTAAGCCCTGAACATCTCAACCTTGCTGACTATGCTGGGCAAATGCTAAAATCTTTTGTAAACCATTTTGGGGAGCTGTATGGGACAGACCAGATTGTGTACAATGTCCACTGTCTGGTCCACCTGGCAGACGAGGTGAAGAGGCATGGCTGCCTGGACTCTTTTTCAGCGTTTCCATATGAGAACCACCTCGGGAAAATAAAAAAACTCATTAGAAAACCTGAGTTCCCTCTAGCTCAGCTCATTCGGCGCCTTTCGGAGGTTACAGCTACCAAATTGGTTGATGATGCAGACATTACACTGAAAAGGGAGCATTTTGTGGGCCCAATTGTTGTTGGCATGGGAGTTAATGCGCAATATGGGGAAATGCGATGTGAAAGGTGGACCGTCAAATTAACAACAGGGGACAACATGTTTCTGGTGGGGGATAAAGTCTGCCTTATCAAAAACATTATCCAAAATGATAATGGTGTGTACGCTATTTACACTGAATTTTCCCAGCAGTCTCCATTCTATACCTACCCCTTCAACTCTGACAGAATGAACATATTTGTTGTAAAAGATGCATCTGACGAGCTGAAGTCAGTCGAGGTGTCAGCGCTGCGACAGAAATGTGTAGCCTTGCCGTACAGAGATGGTTTTGTGGCCATACCCCTCCTCCACTAAATGAGAAAAAAATAAAAAATCAGTTCAGTCAATCAGTTCAAGTTAAAAACTCTAATATAGTTGACTACTGACTTCTGACTATGACTTCTATTACTCTGGATGACAATTTGCTGTAAGTATTTCCCAAAAGTTGGTATTTTTCCATACACAGCACCCATAATTTCATGTTTTCAAAATATGAGATATATTATCCCTCAAAATGCCAGGGGAAATTATATTTTATGCTGAATTTAACATGCATTGATACATGTCCCACCTTTCTCAATACCATGGACTGTACATAGTCTACTATATTATTAGCATTAATAATTATTAGTCATTATTAGTCCATGTTATTCCTTTTTTGATGAGGAATAAATACTCCTTTTCTTTCTTTCTACATTAAGGATGCCTTTTCATCTAATTGAATTTCAAGCAAGCGAGGACATTGCTGTTGTGCCAATTGACTGGTATGATGATGGGATGGTGTACTGGCCCAACTTTAAGAGCACTGAACGTGTGAAAAGGGCAGCTGCTAACGAGGAGAAGCATGAGCCAAACTGGCCAAGATATGACGTAAAGGTCGTCAGAACTTGTGGTATGCCAATTCATAAAATTCTTGTTTAAAAATGTAATGGTTGCATCTCTTTCTGCTTGGAATAACCTATTCATTCTATATTCTGAAAATGCACATGAAATTGAGCAATGACACTCATGTTAATTTTTTTAGACAACTACAAAGACGCCGTTAGGCTTATGAATCAATATCAGACCGGCTGCAACACCTCTGAGCTACAGTCTGATGCAGAGCAGGAGTGTGAACTGCCAGAGAAAAGAGTCAGAAAGCCAGTGTAAGTGTGTTCTATCTTGTTTTTGTTATGTTTCTACAGTAATATGAAGTTTTTTTTCCCATAGCATTCAAAAATAGACAGAGATGCTTGCACTATATGTATAGTTGGAAATTTTGGGATTGCAATAACCGTAATGATATGGGTACTTAACAGCCATCGTTTCGGGGACTCCGATGAGAGTGAAGAAGAGCCAGAAAATGGTGACTTTGCATCTCTGAGGTCATCACGACCTTTCAGTTTGCCTGGTGTCTCAGTTGAAGCCTCAAGCTCAAGCCAGTTGCACCGGCAGAGTAAGAAATAATCTCTTAACATCAAAAGAACAAATCATAATATTATTTTAGAGATATGGTTAACATTCTTAGTGCTAAAGATATTCCCCTCTCCTTGTATCATTCCTCCAGCTCAACCATCTCGCCGAGTGCCAGGCAGCAGAGTAACTACTCCTCAGCGTGGAGAAAACTGTCTAGGTAAAGACTGATCTCCGAAATAATATTGAATACAGTGGCCCCATCAATATTAACACAGCAAGGGTCACTGTTTCAAATCAATAGATTGCATCTGCATTGCCATCTCAGATTTTCAATGTCAATCCATTCTTGGGGTTGAAATAGGTAGTGTACCAAAATGTTAAAACATACAAATTAATGTTCAGCATGACCAGATATTTTTGGTTTGCCATTGTTTGGCCCTGTAGCTCACAGCCTGCCATGGTTAACAGATCACAACCATTTAATACAAATTTCTCTTCCTTAGCATCTGACCATGGGGCAGGACAGCAACACCCTTCACCACCTCAACTCCCTGCACCCGCATTTAACATGCGGAGAGTTACTCAAGGTAGGAACTGATTTCTGAAATATTAGTGAATAGAAAGGCCCCATGTGTATTATCAGTCATGGTTAACAGATGACTACCATTTAAAGGGATGGTTCAGAGTAGATTTGACTTCATTTCTATGCACTCCGAAGCCCATGTAAATACCCCATCCGAAGTTTTTTTTTTTACCTTAGTCAAACATTGAGGGAGATATCAGAGTTTTTCGAATGGCTTGCTACATATGTACATGGAACATGTGATGTATCTCGTAAATTGCACCACTAAACGTGCAAGTAATCTGACCAAACTTCTACAGTAGTGTAAATAGGGTATGTACTCACAAAACGCTGCATCGGAAAATTTGTAAGTTCACCGTGAGTGTTTTAAAAACAACTGTTACGCGATCCCTCAGTAGTCTCAAAAACTACAAATGGCGACACGTCTACGTCACTTCCCTGGTTTGGGAAAAGCACGTAAAAGTCCTCCTACTACGTCTGTGTGCATGTCAACTTGTAGAGATACATCACATGTACCATGAAAAATAAAACTTCGGATGGGGTATGAAGTCAAATCTACTCCGAACCATCCCTTTAATAAAAAAATTTCACCCTCTTGCACACCACCCACCTCACTATGGGCCAGGAACGGCAGGCCCTCCACAACTCCCTCCACCCCCCGCACCAGCCCTCAACATGCGGCGAACAGAGGAGCCCTGTTCAAGCCTGACCTACAGACCAACATGGCGAGGGGGAAGAATGACTGATACCATTCCCTGCTCTGGTGAGCAATAACTGACAAATACTGGAGGGTCATTCTGTGCCACAACAAAACTTTGTCAATAACTTTTGTCAATAACTAATGTCAGTATTTTGAATAATGAGGATAAACGCTGTAACGTGATATATTTTTTGCACTACATTTTAGCTATATTTCATGTTTGTCAACAGCGGCTGAGGTCCACATCCTTAGCCTGCTGGAAACCATTAAACAGCAGCAAGACCAGCTTGTGGCAAAGGTGAACTACCTCAGCAGCAGGCTGAACAGCACCCCGGGGCCAGATGTTGAGATGCCCAACAATATCCATTTTCCCCTGGAAAATTTGGAGGCAGTGGAGGCATTTGAAATGTTTTTAAAGGAACCGTCGAATGGCCCAGCTCGACAGAAAGTGGTGAGTTTTCTTACTTAATATGAATGGTGCCATTAGGTTTATTGATTGTCCATGATTATTGCAAATATTCTATTGAAGCAGCCCTGAACAGGCCTGTCCTGAAATGCCTTTTCCCAGTGGTAAGATTCTGTCAGTGAGCAACAATCTCCCTGGTTTGACAGGTCATGAGGGTGTGAGCCAAGTACATGTTTAGAAAAAAAAAAAAAATTCTTTACACAAAAAGAAGAAACATAAGTTTTCTATCTTTTTGTACATTTCTGAACGCTTTCAACAGGAACAAAAACATTTTGAATGCAGCTTTAGATGCAACTTAAGCTTAATGTTTACCTTGCTTTTTATTTAAAAAAGATGTCTTTGCCTTTTAGATTTCTTCTTTAGCCACCATTGGAGGCCAGGATGTGATGAGAGTGACCTGGAACATCTTGGGCAGGCTCTTCACAGATGAGGTGTCTCATCAGATCAACTGGAAGGGTGTTAATAACAAAAAGCCCTTCAGTAGGATGGCAACGAAGACCTTGCTTTTCAGTAAGTATATAATTCAAAGTAATATTAAATACGTTCAAAGTCAATAGTTTGTAAATGTTGGGGCAGCCTTAAAAATTGTAGCAACCATCATACCAATATGACTGTGTAGCCTTTTTTAGACTGGCTACTATACCATATACCACATACTATACCGACTTTTTTGTCGTTTAATGTCTTGTTTTTTTTTTAATTTTCAATCAGGTAGGCCTATATGCCTGATGTTATGTTTAACACAGTGCATCAGTGAAAATCTGACAAGGTCACTTAATTAGTAGGGAAAATAGGCTACTAAAAAATTCCTGTTCACTATCAGGCAGTGCAATAATGATAATAATAAAAAAGCCTACCTTTCTGACATGCAGTAAATCTTCAAAATTGCTGTGGGATCCCCACTGCTGTGAGACTGCCTCGTTTTGATTCCTTCAGTTTGTTGCTGGCACTGAAAATGGCGTTGACCATGGGTGCGCTTCTAGAAAGTGGAGATACCAACTTCCGGCACAATCTTAGGTGAAACAGTGGCGTACCTGCACTTGTTTGTAAGAGTGCAACTATGGTCAAAGTTTGGGGATTGGAATCACAGTGGATTGTCATGTCAAGAGAAACGCACCCTAGGTGTGGGTAACAGGCCATCATGTTATTAAAGTAAATGCACTCAAACGTATTGGCTGCCTGGTGGTTGCGATAGCTTCGCTCGTGTACATTTGTCTAAATAAATAAATAAATTATAATAATAATAATACACACTGATGGAATGCAGTTTTGTGTGGGTTGTAAATTACCATGTGAGATGTATTTTAATTTAGTGTTGCTTTCGGAATGGTTAACCTAAAACTGAGGTCTCTGATGCAACATGTAGCTTGATTAAGCCGCTTTGGATAAAAGCATCTGCTAATACCTTGATGTAATGTTAACCAGGGCTGTAGTGGAGACTAAACGCAAGTAAATGGAGTTTACCCACCGCTCAAATGTCAGAAATATAGTTTATCCACCTGTTAAGAGTTTATGTAATGTAATGTAAAGAGTTTACCTCCAAATAGAATGTATGCATTACCCTAACAAACTTAAAACATTACAAAACCACACTGATTTATCCACATACAATATGTGCACTGATCAAGGAACCATTTAATACCACTGATATTATTTGAACATTTTGGATGTCTTTTTTAAATATCCAATAGTGAAAGGTGCAGTACACCTTACCCTGATCACAAATTCGTAGTTTACCCACCACAACCCTGTTTATAACTTTGTAAGTCATGTCATGAAACAAGTCATGTAAGTCATGTCTTACTTTGTAAGTTTCATGTTTCTCCTTAATGCCTATCTCATATATTGTATTGTGTAAGCATACTTGGCTTTGGATGTTATACACTCCAAAAAATGATTCGGTCTAAATTAATTTACTAATCACTTTGTGCGCAAGTTTTCATCTGCAGCAATACAAAGACCACAGACCTCAAAAATCAGTATATGAATCTCAACAATGGTGAGTCAAACAGCTTCATATTGCAATGCATGCTGGGTACCAGCATAGTTCATGACTCGCCCATGTATCCCAGCATGCACTGAGCATGAAGCATTTTTTTTGACTGTCACCATTGTTGATGGTAAGGTACTGATTCATACACTGAAACTTAATGTCTATGGTGTTTGCAATGCTGCAGATGAAAACTTTTTTGTGCACAAAATGATTTGTAAATTATTCAAATTATCATTTTTTACAGTACTACAAGATCTGAAGTTATTAACAAATCTAAAGCAATACAATATCAATATATAAAGATATTGGACTTGAAATGAAGTCGGTGGATAATTTTTTTTCACAACTCTTCTTCACTTGGCTTTGCTGGTTAAGCTTAATGTGTTCTACATAAAAACACCAAAATGTCAAGGGTCAAGAGCCCAACAACAGGAAACACTGGTCTCTTTGATGGTGATTTCAAACAAAACAATAAAACATCTAAACCTCTGTTAATTCACAATAAGAGCTTCTCTAGAAGTCTGATGTGAAGCTGATAAAGCTGTTTTAAGAGTTGTTTAATCAGATCTTAAATGATTTAATGTCTTTATTTCAGTTGATTTCTTCGGCTGTGGCTGAAGTTGTAGTTCTCGTGTTTCTCTTTCCTTCGGTGATTCTGCTTGATGATAACATCAGCTGTTCATCATTTATGATCAATCATCACATAATCTCATTAACTCTTTGCTGGGAATTATTACATAAATCTTACCTGTTTCATTCATGGTTGACTGATGTATACGAATCACATTAAGTTTATTGAAATGTTTTATGTTAAAACTAAGTAATCTAAACGGATGGAAAATTGTTAAGCAATTGAATTAAATAATGCAAATTTAGACTCACTTTTTTGAGTGTACATATCATAACATAAACACATCTGTCTGTTTGATTACAGGTGCTGTGAGGAAAAACACGCTGACACAGTCAGCCACGGAGGCGGAGGTCACCAAGCACGCAATCAGGTGGTTCAACCTGGCGACGGATCGGGCAACGAGGAGACGTGTCCTGCCTCCATCCACACAAATGGAGTAATAGGAGAAATAAGCAATAAAAAACCTTTTTATTGAACTTCTTTTTGTTCACCAGTTATTCATTTTCTGATATTTTAGCTGTGCATACAGCATTTCATTGAAGTTGTAGCCTAATAGATCAAATATTTTATGTTTGCATACATGTGACACCTATAAGGTTGCTCAATAAAGTGTTAACAACATTTCATCAGTTGTGTGTACATCATTCAGTAGGCTACTTAAAAACAGAATAGGCTATAACCTATAACTGTCCATAAATTTAAATATCAATGTTATGTTTCCATTGAGTAGTGATTAGTGATTGCTTTTGTACAATAAATTGATGTCTTGACTTGAACATTTTTTTAGGCCTATTTTCAATAGTTAGGTTAAAAATACAAGCTTAGGCCTGTATTGCTGTAGTAGCCTAGGGCTATTGATGGTTTTAGTTATATCCTATTTTATCCTAAAGCAAGAACAAAAGGGATTTTGAAAATTAGATAAACCGGTCCAAAACGGATCCGGGCCAGATGAGCCAGGATTTTTATGAGTCCGTTGCGAGTCTGCGGCGGATGTATGTATGAATTTGCGGGCCCAAAACGGACCCGCCGCGGAGGTAAGGTTTTAATCGCGGATGCGGAGCGGATGCAGCGCGGAGCCACGGCGGATCCGCGACCCGCCTTCGTTGCGGATCCGTCACTGCGCGCAAGTGGACGCCGATACGGGGCCGTTTCGCGGGTACGTTTCGGAAGCCGCGATACCTCCGCGGCAGATCCGCCGCGGAGTCCTTTTGCTGTGTGGGTAACCATGTGATTGCTGATATTAAAAATAAAGGTTTTTACTAGTAAGAATTGTATTTCTGATATGTGAAATTGTAATTTCAACTAGTAAAAATGTAATTGTTGATATCAAGAATTCATATCCTGAGAACTAATACAAGTCAAAATGGCTTGCCATAGAACCTTGCTTCTATGGCAAACCTTAATATTTAATTAATCGTGGAGCTCTAGGTGGTAAGTGACCTTGGAGCAAAATAACAATAGGTGCCATTTACAATCCAGTAGTCTTACAGATATCCTAAACTAAATCTACAGCAGTATAAAAAATAACCAAGGTTTTAGTAAAAAAAAAAAAAAAAAGTATTTCAGCCATGGTGACCTACAGGTGCATCTCAAAAAGTCTGAATATCATGAAAAAGTTTTTAATTTTTTATTTTTTTTTTATTGTAACTTTAACTTTATTTAAAAAAAATAAAGCTTTTATATATTCTAGATTCATTACTTGTTAGTGATGGGTCATTCTTTAACGATTTGATCATTTTGAACGAATCTTTAATGTGACTCGGGACAAACGAGTTGCCTCGGGGAGTGATTCGTTCAGTAGCACATGCGCAACATCCTATCAGGTTCTGTGCTGGAATTAGTTCACCTGTTTCGAGTCTTCGGGTTTTTGGAGTCGTTCGTTCATCTTATGGGGCTGTCATATGATGAACGAACGACTCAAACCCGAAGACTCGAGAGATGAACTGATCAATTCTTTTTCCGGCTCACACTGCATTGGTTAAGCTTATAGGGCAGTCATGTGATGAACGAGTGACTCAAACCTGAAAACTTGTCAGATTAAAGGTGAGGTGAAAGTCTAAAGACCCAGGTAAACAATGAATTAGTCTTTTCTGTGTTTTATAGTATTATAGTTTTGTCTTGTTTGTAGTGTGATCAACGTTTGTGTAAGCAGTAGATGTGTTAGAAAAGTAACACGTAACATTTTTATTATATTTTGTTCAAATGAACGAAATGAACGAAATGACTAGAAAAAAGATTTGTTCATTTTGCTGAACAAGTCTCAAAGGTCAGAGTCGGTAAAATGATCCGAACTTCCCATCACTATTACTTGAAAAGTAAACCATTGCAGTTTTTTTTTTGTTTTGTTTTAATTTGGATAATTAATGCACACAGCTCATGAAAGTCAAAAATCCAGTATCTCAAAATATTATAATATTTCTATTTGAGTTTCATTAAATGACCACCCCTACAGTATAAATTTCGGTTATCTCTTGTTCTTTAAAACCACACTAATGGGGAAGACTGCTGACTTGGCAATGGTCCAGAAGACAATCACTGACACTCTCCACAAAGAGGTTAAGTCACAGAAGGTCATTACTGAAAGGGGTGGGCAATTGGGTAATTTTGCTTTAATTTTCATTGCATCAGATGTAATTTTGCCCACAGCTGATTGGTCCCATTTGGGCTTGAAATCTCTAAACCAGAAGAAAACATGCTCCAGGCAGGGCAGCCGTGTAGCATAAGTTACAACTGTAAAGAAACCAGCTCAAACTAAATTCAGACTTACCTAAGTAAATACCTTTGTGCAGCAGGCCTCTGATGCTCCACAGCGTTTCTTTTCACTCTCTCACATACAGTTCATTAGGCATGTGTGTGGTGTCTAAAACAAATAAAGACATATACATCATAAATTACAATTAAATGCTTTATAAGATCAACCTCAGCAATATTTAAATGAGAGGATTAAACAGAGCGCCATATCTAAGGGGCACATTACTGAAGAGTTAAGATGCAAAACTAGCTAAATGCCATCTCGGTCAAAAATGAGATAATGATAGTGAGTGAATGCTCCTGACACATAGTACACGTCCATCAAATACTTTTACTTCAAACTCGCTAAATTCCAGCCTCAGCCCAATCAGAAGTACCGGTACTTACATAGAAACTATACAAAATAGCCAGAAAGAAATGACAATTTTAATGAAATTCGTCAGATGGATTTAGAGCCCTTTGCATCTGAACTTTTCGGTTACAAACAAGTCAAATACGACTAAAGTTGTTATTCAGCAACAATTACAATTAAGCAACCCACTACAATTAAGCAATTAATATAATCTAAACATGATACAATACACAAACGTGGAAGATTAAATGTGCGCGCCATAAATGGCTGGATTCACTTAAGACACGCATGACTTTATGACGCAGTTTTCATAGAATGGACCGAAAATAGCTTAAACTCAAAATTTCCCTCTAAAGACAAAAAAAAAAAAACAAGATGCTAGAAACATACAAGCATATGAAAAACCCACTTAGTTCTCTTGAACGCACACACAATAAAGCGACTGTATCCAGCCGTTGACTGGACTGTAAAGCACTAACATGTCGCCCTTCTTGTGGGCGGGCCATAGGCCTACTGACTGTCAGTCACACAATACATTAAATCAGAAAATTATAATAAATACTGGGCCTTTTCGATATGCGTGATCACCACAGGCGTTGGCGAAACGAGCAAAACCCACAGTTCGGTGCTCACAGATGCTCCACAGCGTTTAGTTTCACTCTCATCAGTGGCGGATTAACACTCTTTAGTGCCACTGGGGAACGACACCTGAAGTGCCCCCCTCCCCCAATACTCCACCCACACTTTTTTTTTTTTATTTGCAAAATTTCATAATAATAAACTTATCTGATAACAGACGGCTACATCAACAGAAGTCATTTTAAGCTCAAGTAGAAATCCTTACAAAATCAGGTTACCACTTTTTACAGTGTTCTAAGATTAGATATAAATCTGAACAGTATGCAGCAAATTCAAAAATGTTTTAACTAATGAAACCAACTGTTACAGATATAATAATAATTCAATCTGTTCATCTCATCAGACTCTATGGCCAACAAAGAAAGTGTGGATAGTGTTTTTTTTTTTTTTTTTTTAGTGTGTCATTATTGTCCTCAGTTCACTTTTCATTTATTTATATTTAATTTACAAAATAATTTTTGAGTGTTCTACTCCCTTCAAAAAAAAGGTGTAAAATGGGTGTTTTCAGAAATGTGACAATGAGTGCATTGTCTTGTTGCAGGGATGGGTAGTATTTCAAACACCTGTATTTGAAATACAAAATAGTATTTTGTATTTAAATACCTTTGAAAAAAAGCAGTCTAGTAAAGAGGTTGATTGGCAGAAAGTATTTTATGTATTTTGAAAATACAAAAATACTAAGATTAAATGTATTTAAATACAAAATAGTATTTTGTATTTCAAATACATGTTTTTGAAATACAGCCCATCCCTGACTGCGCTTAACAAATTTATTGGACCACGGTCCGTGTAACGGTTTGCAGTTCTTTGTTCAATTTGCACCATCAAAATTGACCAGATAAAAATTGGCTTCAAACTTTCATTTTCCGTTTTTTTCAAATACCTCACAAACGAATAATTGTCTCTCTGTTTAATTTTCTAGTCTACGAGTTTAGGTTGTGGCATCCGAATACGATTTTTGAACAAAACATAAAACATAACTCGTTATTCTGATTTTCCATTTTTTTGTGTGTTTTGCTTACGGTTGGTCCGTACCATTACCGCCGGGGGAGGGGATGGGGGATTAGTTTACAGCCTGCAGCGGATCCAGAGCGCTGCCGCTTTATGTATAAGCTGGGTGCGATTTGCCGCATCCCTGCCTCTGCTGAATTATTTTTATCCCTGGTGGGGATAAAAACATCCTGCGAACCTGCTTCTAAGTCCCGAATTGAATCAAATGATTCGCGATACGCACTTTAAAGTCCCGTTCTGAATCAAATGATTCGCGATACGCACTTTAAAGTCCCGTTCTGAATCAACTGATTCGCGATCCGATTGAAGCGCTTCGAAACAGTAAATCATTTTGCGACGCGCGTGGTTTACTGATTCGGAGTTTCAAAAAGCTCCCTTGATACTGTGTTGTTTAATCGCTTTATCTATGAAATTTATTCGTTGTTTGAAATGAAATCATTACAATTAATAGGCCTAACTTACAATGCTTACAATGTTTTTATTAAATTGTGATCACGTTACCTCATTACCTGGTACTTGCCTAAAAAGACGGGTATATAATGTGCGTTGTTAACAGATTACACTAACAGTTTAATCTCCGCCTATGGAGAGAGAAAAAAGTTTTCAAAAGCATCCCCCTTTGCCTTTTTCCACAAATCGCACCATATATATATATATATATAGTGTGTGTGTGTGTGTGTGTGTGTGTGTGTGTGTGTGTGTGTATGTGTGTTCGGGTTTTTCTATCCCGATGGGGACTGCAACTTGAATGCGCCCTGGCTCATGGGGACTCATGGGTCTCCATGGGAACCTAAATTAGCTTATACGTTATACAGAATGATGTTTTACTGATTTATTTTATTCATATATTTGTTAAGCCAAAAAATTTGTTAAACATAACGTTTTATGTTTAGGGGTATGGTTAAGGTAAGGGGACAGAATATACAGCCATGTATACACAGCCGTCTAATCCAGGCCACAGACTTTCAGAGTTTAGTTACATCCCTGCTCCAACACACTGTAGTTTTCAAATAATATTCTGATTCATAGCTGAATCAGGTGTTATTTGAAAGTTTACTTTGTTTCTGTGCTGCATCCTCAGAGCAAGTGCTAAACCCTTTTAGTCCCTCCACCCACCCAATCTCATGCCAAATAGAATACCTTCACAGGCCTTATAAATTACACCTGTGCTCACATTTGTTCCCCTTTTATTTGTTAAACCATTAGAGGACTGTGATCTCTACTTCTTATCCGACATTTTGTGTGTGTAATTACCAATGCAAGTGCCTTATGTTCTATTAATTCTTCTCATTTTTATGTCATGATACATTTTATGAAGCTACGCAATCTGCGTTGATTCAAACGACTGGGCGTAGACACACTTCATACAAGAAGGCAAGAAAATGGATGAGTTGTATCGCGAATCATTTGATTCAAACGGGATTTTAAAGCGCGTATAGCGAATCATTTGATTCAAAACGGGAATTTTAAAGCGCGTATCGCGAATTATTTGATTCAAACGGGAATTTTAAAGCGCGTATAGCGAATCATTTGATTCAAACGGGACTTTAAAGCGCGTATAGCGAATCATTTGATTCAAACGGGACTTTAAAGCGCGTATAGCGAATCATTTGATTAAAACGGGACTTTAAAGCGCGTATCGCTAATTATTTGATTCAAACGGGACTTTAAAGCGCGTATCGCGAATCATTTGATTCAAAATGGACTTTAAAGCCCGTATTGCAAATCATTTGATTAAAACGAGACTTTAAAAGCGCGTATCGCGAATCATTTGATTCAAACGGGACTTTAAAGCCCGTATTGCGAATAATTTGTTTTAGATCGGGACTTAGAAGCAGGTTCGCAGGATGTTTTTATCCCCACCAGGGATAAAAAAATAATTCAGCAGAGGCAGGGATGCAGCAAATCGCACCCTGCTTATACATAAAGCGGCAGCGCTCTGGATCCGCTGCAGGCTGTAAACTAATCCCCCATCCCCTCCCCCGGCGGTAATGGTACGGACCAACCGTAAGCAAAACACACACAAAAAACAAAAACAAAAAAACAAAAAGGAAAATCAGAATAAGGAGTCATGTTTTATGTTTGTTCAAAAATCTTATTCGGATGCCACAACCTAAACTTGTAGACTAGAAAATTAAACAGAGGAACAATTATTCGTTTGTGAGGTATTTGAAAAAAACGGAAAATGAAAGTTTGAAGCCATTTTTTATCTGGCTAATTTTGATGGTGCAAATTGAACAAAGAACTGCAAACCGTCACACGGACCGACCACCACCCAATGTAAGGTTTGTGCCACAGCAGCCCCAAACTGGTACTGGTAATTACCAAAATAAATCTTTAATTTTTCTGTATTGGTTAATCCACCAGTGTGTGTAAGATCTTTAGTCTTTGTAATTTCTTACAAATCTTGATCTGTTTATCTGAATATGCTGTTTGTCACCGTTGTTGAGATTCATACACTGGTTCTTGATGTCTGTGTGCACCTAAACAAAGAGACTTCTTCAGAAAGTTTTTTTTTTTTTTTTTTTTAAATCACAACAGCTTGTAAGAAATTCTCCTAAAATGTATAAAAAAAGACAGGATCTTTTGTTGTGGAATCACAAGGCTGACACTAATTATTCAAGACAATCTTCTATTGACTATAATCACTGAATTTGTTTAGAGTCTAATCTCTGAGTTATATTTGCAATAAAGGAAATTCAACTCCAAATGAGTTCAATGATTCAGGTCAAAAAAAGGATTATGTTAAAACATAATCATCACCACCTGATGACTTGTGCTCTTGGCTTGTCTGGCTGTTTTAACAGTCACAATAGCCAAATAAAATTTAAAGTTAAAAATGTAAGTGTCAAGAGCCCAACTAATGCAAATACTGATCACTATAATGGTTGCTTAAAAATTGTGATTTTTCTCCTTTGGTGATTCTGCTTGTTAACATCAGGTGTCTTCAATAATGATCAGTCATCACTTAATTAATCATTAATTATCTGAGTGTGTCTCAACTTCGTTAAAAAAAGTATGTCATCATGACGCAGAGTATCTGGCACATGTGCATTACACAGGAAGTTGATAGAACCTATGTTCTGTTGTTATATGAACATGTTATTTTAAGTTTTCAGTTCCTATTTAAGTTGTCCTATTGTGTAGTGAGACACTGCAAGTTGACAGGACATGATTTAACTTGTCCATCTGACTAAAACTCACAATCATTTTTTACAGTGTACGGGGCATGTTATCACTTTTCACTTCCTTTCTTTTGAGGTAAATAACGAAAAACGTACACACTGTAATTATGAAATAAAGTTACATTTTTGTACTAGACAAGTGTGAAATTAAAATAAAAAAAATATACTCTGAACTCTACGTGGATTTACACAAACTGGGAGATTCAAAAAGTGTTCGGTTGTGCCCCGCGCTCTCCTATTAACAAAGCCAAAAAAAAAAAAAAAAAGTTCCGTTCCATTTGTGTGACCATACCACAAGTTCGAAGAAATCGCACCCTATTTGTTGTCTTTATTTTACAGAAACTCTTTATAGTTCCAAATAACGTCTTATTTTTATCTGTGTGACAAAGTCGTTTCCGCTGCTAAGGAAAAACATCCAAGTGATCGCGCCGGAGCATTTGGGAAACATTTGTATTCGTGTCGAATGAGAGATGGAGCCTGTGCGTTGTCTGTTTCTTAAATTCGTTTTGGTTAGACTTTAATATGTTGTTTATAATGAATGCCATTTGACGTTGTATACAACAATAAATGTAAACACAAATTATAACGGCATGTATGGATATTTTTCTATAGCTAATTGCATAGATGCTTATATTTTCTGACTTTTTTTTTTTTTTTTTTTTTTGCTGCAACGCAATTTTGTCTGTGTGTAGCAGAATATATTTTTTTAATCCAACAACAAATGTTTTAAAAAACAACGTACTTGGAAAAAAAAAAAAAAACTTTAATACTCTTTATTGCATTCCAGATGCTTTTAAAAAACTTTTCACTATAACTTTTATGGGTAGTTTGGATGTAAAACATTGTCATGAATTCGTTGTATTCCCATCTGTAAGGTACAAATTAATTGTTATAGGCTAACCCGATCTCATAAAAGTACCTATAGCACAATTCTCTGTTTATTTGGCATAGAAACTGACTATCGCGTGCGTATGAAACGTATCAAGGCTTATTCCTCACAGCGTGTCTTCTTTCAAAAACGAAAAGTAGCCGAGATAAACCTGAATTTTCCTTTTTAAGGAGGTGATGTGGAAATTGACATGTTCGCGCGTTTCAAGCTTAGTTTCGCTTCTTACAGCGCGGAATATGCGTGGGCGTGATCACATTATAGGTGAGCTCAGACTAGTGTTGGTTTCATATGCTTCATATATTTTATCAGAGAATTTTTTTTTTAATCGACATGACATACTTCATTTAATTATAGTCACTTCAAGCTTTCTTTAGATATGCTTTATTTTATAACGGTTTCTCTGTCTCTCAAACAAAAAAACAGCTATACAAATGAAGGAGGGATCAACTGTATTACTTCACATCAATATACTCTGCTACACCAATCAAGATTTTACCCCGATCTGTTTGTTCATTAAGTTCTTGTTTATAGACAAACCCAACATACACAAACCCCACGTTTCATGATTAGATTCTTCAAAGACTTCCATTCAAACTATTTATGGATACCCCAATTTTGAATAAACCAAACATAAATAGGATAAATCACAAGCAGTCTTGTCAAGGGAAAGTCACTTGTACTTGAGAAAAAGTCCAGACTCAGAATGTAAGAAATGTCCCATTTGTCCGGGTTCTTCAATGATAGCACCTCCACATAATTCCCAAGACATGTGCTGATGAATAAGGAGAGGAATCCCATAAACAAAATCCTTCTACAAAACAAAATACAAACATTCAAAAAAAAAAAAACAAAAAAAAACAAAAACACAACCCATTCATAGAAGTTATGAGAATGGCAACCTCAAAGTAAAATAACTGTCACCTCAAAACTACATACAGATAAGTATCAAAACCAATCAATAAACTACTTAATTATAAACAAACTTTTACTTACAATTGAGCAGCAAACACTTAGTTTCTCAACAAGGATCTCTCAAGGAAGAATAGAAACATGAGGCACACAATGCTGTCTTCTCTCTCACTCTACAACTTTCTGCTTTTTTATCATACCCAGGGAGCTCCTAAGACCCCCTGGTGGTGAGGATGAACTACTAAAACTACTGACCATGTACAGTTCAAAATACCGTTACAATTTCTTATGCCATTTTCGTTCATTTTAGTAACTCGTTTTAGGAAGATTCACGGAAACTGTCATGAAACAGAACAACAAGATCCAATTGCGAGTGCAAAATGTTTATTAGACAACTCCAGCAACAATAACAGCAGAAGACTGAAGAGATGAGAAGTGCAGATATAACAGCCGTGCAGGTGCAGAAACTCCAGAACACGCTGGGAGCAATCCAAACGATAGTTGGGTAAAACTGAAACAGCGCCTATCGTTCCACGCGACTCAAACTCAGGAACAAGGTCTGACGGAAACAAGACAGGAGAGGACATGAGAACAGCGATCTGACAACACACCACAGAAACGCCAGTCAGATATAGGCAGAGCAAATGAGCTACACCTGAGAGCGCTCCAATTACCTCGTCAGGTGCGGTAACAAGGCAACGCTGACAAGCACAAGGAATGCAACTTACCTGGCGATTGTAATCATCGATAAGAGAATGATCCAATATGTCCCTTGCAGGTACCCAACTCCTCTCCTCCAGACCGTAACCCTCCCAGTCCACCAAGTACTGGAGTCCGCGTCCCCTCCGCCTAGAGTCCAGAATACGATTCACCGAATAAACAGGTTCCCCATCTACGAGTCGCGGCGGTGGGGGAACTGGGGTTTGCGGATTAATGGTAGAATGAAAAACAGGCTTTAATTTGGAAACATGAAAGACGGGATGAATCCTCCTGTACGCTGGAGGGAGTTTAAGGCGGACTGCCACCGGACTAATGATCTTGGTGACAGGGAATGGGCCAATGAATTTGGGAGCAAGTTCATTACAAACGGTTCGGAGGGGAATGTTCTTAGAGGAAAGCCACACTTTTTGACCGACAACGTAAACGGGAGGCTTTGACCGGTGGCGATCAGCCTTGGCCTTGGTGCGCGCCCCCACCTGGAGGAGGGTCTGTCTGGCCCTGTTCCAGGTGCGCCGGCACCTCTGGACAAATGCGTGAGCAGAGGGAACCGCGACTTCAGACTCCAGACTGGGAAAAATAGGTGGCTGGTACCCTAAACTACACTCAAACGGAGACAGGCCCGTGGCAGACACTGGTAATGAGTTATGTGCGTACTCAACCCATGAGAGCTGCTGGCTCCAAGAGGATGGATTCTGAGAGACCAAACGTCGCAACATACGTTCAAGGTCTTGGTTGGCTCTCTCTGTCTGACCATTACTCTGTGGATGAAACCCAGAAGAAAGACTAACCGTCGCCCCCAACAAATGACAAAACTCCCTCCAAAATTTGGAGACAAACTGAGGCCCCCTGTCAGAAACCACGTCCGTCAGGAGGCCATGAATGCGAAAAACATGGTCAATGACAGCAACCGCTGTCTCTCTGGCAGAAGGTAATTTGGGCAGAGCAATAAAATGAGTAGCCTTCGAGAACCGGTCCACCACGGTCAAAACCACCGTGTTCCCCCTTGAGGGTGGGAGACCTGTGACAAAATCTAGCGAAATGTGGGACCAGGGTCTCGAAGGAACTGACAGCGGTTGAAGGAGTCCAGCAGGGGGTCGATTGGAAGTCTTAGAGATGGCACAAACAGAGCAAGCCAAAACAAAACATCGTATGTCACGAGCCATAGATGGCCACCAAAACCTATGTTTAATCAAAAACATAGTACGACTCACCCCAGGATGACAAGCCACCTTGGAACAATGACCCCATCGAATGACATCAGACCGTAAAGACTCTGGCACAAACAAACGACCTGGTGGGCATCCGGGCGGAGGCGTTACCCCTTGTGAGGCCGTGCGGACCTTCGACTCGATCTCCCATGTAACTACAGAAACAAAAACCCTCTGTGGCACAATGGGCTCAGAAGACGACGGGCGCTCCGAATGGTCAAAAATAGGGGACAACGCATCGGGCTTGATGTTTTTGGAGCCCGGCCGATAAGAAATGGAAAAAATCGAAACGACCGAAAAATAAAGCTCACCGGGCCTGCCTGGAGTTCAATCTTTTGGCAGACTTGATGTACTCAAGATCCTTATGATCAGTCCAAACGACAAAAGGGACCCCCGAACCCTCTAACCAATGACGCCATTCCTCCAAGGCAAGCTTGACTACCAACAGCTCTCGATTACCAATATCATAATTACGTTCAGCAGGAGACAAACGGTGAGAAAAATACGCGCAAGGATGCATCTTGCCGTCCGAGGAAGAGCGTTGGGATAAGACAGCACCAACTCCCACCTCTGATGCATCAACCACCACAAACTGCCGGGAAGGATCGGGGCGATAAGGATGGGAGCTGAAACAAAGCAGCTTCTTAGTTTGGCGAACGCAGCTTCCGCCGCACTGGACCACCTGAATGGAGTCTTGGTGGAGGTTAAGGCAGTCAAAGGGGCAGCTAGCTGGCTGAAATTGCGAATAAAACACCGGTAAAAATTGGCAAAGCCCAGAAACCTCTGCAGGGTCTTGCGGGAATCTGGAGTTGGCCAATCTACCACAGCCTGAATCTTGTCTGGATCCATGCGCAAGCCCTCGACCGACACGATGTACCCCAAAAAGGGAACAGACTGTGCATGGAAAACGCACCTCTCCGCCTTGACAAAGACCATTCTCTAACAGCCTCTGAAGCACTCGCTTGACGTGCTGAACATGTTCCTGGAGAGAGTGAGAAAATATCAATATGTCATCCAGGTAGACAAATGAACTGATCTAGCATATCTCTCAGCACGTCGTTAACGAGTGCCTGGAAGACCGCGGGAGCGTTGGAAAGCCCAAAAGAACGCAATATTCAAAGTGCCCCCTGGGGGTATTAAAAGCGGTCTTCCATTCATCCCCCTCCCTTATGCGAACCAAATGATAAGCGTTGCGGAGGTCCAGTTTCGTGAAAAAGGACACGCCCTGCAGACGTTCAAAGGCTGAAGACATCAACGGCAAAGGATATCTATTCTTTACCGTGATGTTGTTCAGCCCTCGATAGTCAATACAGGGACGAAGGGACCCATCCTTCTTTTTCACGAAGAAAAACCCCGCCCCCGCTGGTGAAGAAGGGCGGATGATCTTGGCTGCTAGAGAATCAGAAATATATTTCTCCATGGCGGAAAGCGAATAAAGTTTGCCCTTAGGCGGAGACGTACCTGATAATAAATCTATAGCACAGTCATAGGGACGATGTGGAGGTAGAGAAGCAGCTCGTGACTTACTGAACACTCTCCTCAGGTCGAGGTACTCACTGGGCACGTTTGACAGATCCATATGCTCATCCTGAAACACAGAACAAGACACAGAAGAACAGGCAGACACCAAACAAGACGCATGACAACTCTCACTCCAAGAGAGAATGGAGTTCTGACTCCAATTTATGTGAGGGCTATGAAGCACAAGCCAGGGATGTCCCAAAACTACAGGTGTAACAGGAGAGTCAGTTAAAAGAAAATGAATGGTCTCAGTATGATTACCAGAAGTGATGAGTCTTACAGGACCTGTAGTATGAGTGATGGAAGGAAGAGATAAACCATTAAGAGCATGTACAGCAATGGGCTGGGAGAGAGCCACCACAGGAAGTTTAAGTCTGTATGCAAGATCAGAGTCTAAAAAAAATTACCCTCAGCACCAGAGTCAATTAAAGCTTGACAGTCATAAGAGGTAGAGGACCACTGCAACCTGACAGAAAGGAGAGTAGCAGTAAGAGAGGATTTAGCCAATGTGACCCCACCCGTCAGTAACCTCTTACCTACTGACGGGTTCTGGCTTTTACGGGACACTGTGCTGCGATGTGACTAGGCGCTCTGCAATACAGACAGAGACCCTCGTTGCGCCGCCTACGCTTCTCCTCCAGGGAAAGGCGGGACCTGCCCATTTGCATGGGCTCCGGCTCGGAGAAAGAGATGTCAACGTCGGAAGAGACGGGAAGGTGGATCAGCTGATTGGCCGCCGGAGCTCGGCGCGCACGCTGATCTCTCTGCTGCAATCTTGTGTCCACCCGGATAGCCAGATCGACTAAGGCATCCAGCGATGTGGGTAACTCCAGTGAATAGATCTCATCTTTAATATAATCAGCCAGTCCCTGTAAAAACATGTCCCACTGCGCTTCTAAATTCCAACGGCACTCCGCCGCCAAAGTGCGGAATTCAATAGAGTAGTCCGTAAGGCTCCGATTCCCCTGCCGTAACTCCGCCAGAAAACGAGCCGCCTCTCTGCCCGAAGCCGCCCGGTCAAAAACCTTCTTGATCTCCTCCGAGAACAGCTGGAGCGAAGTGCAGCACGGAAGCTTTTGCTCCCAAACTGTAGTCCCCCAGAGAGCAGCCCGACCAGAAAGCAGGGTGATGACAAAAGCAACCTTCGATTCCTCAGTGGGAAATGACGACGGTTGAAGGGAGATGTACAGAGAGCATTTGGCAAGGAAAGAACGGCACTACTGAGGCTCACCCGAGTAGAACGCTGGAGGCGGAAGGCGAGGTTCGCTGAAACGACCGGCCTGATCCGGGACAGAAAACGCAGGTGGATTAGAGGCGGTGGGCTGCTGGACGGACTCAGACTGAAGACGCTGAAGCTCTTAATTCTGATGCACTCGCTGGATCCATAACGGTCAGATCGTTCTGTCATGAAACAGAACAACAAGATCCAATTGCGAGTGCAAAATGTTTATTAGACAACTCCAGCAACAATAACAGCAGAAGACTGAAGAGATGAGAAGTGCAGATATAACAGCCGTGCAGGTGCAGAAACTCCAGAACACGCTGGGAGCAATCCAAACGATAGTTGGGTAAAACTGAAACAGCGCCTATCGTTCCACGCGACTCAAACTCAGGAACAAGGTCTGACGGAAACAAGACAGGAGAGGACATGAGAACAGCGATCTGACAACACACTACAGAAACGCCAGTCAGATATAGGCAGAGCAAATGAGCGACACCTGAGAGCGCTCCAATTACCTCGTCAGGTGGGGTAACAAGGCAAGGCTGACAAGCACAAGGAATGCAACACACAGACGCAGAAATGAGCACACAGATCCATGAACCGTGACAGAAACAGATAAGACAGAAAGCACACTAAAGTAATTAGTAATCTGATTACTTTTAAAATGCAGTAATCAGTAATGTAATTAAATTACAATTTTAAAGAAGTAATTAGTCATTTGTAGTGGATTAGTTTTTTTTTTTTTTTTTTTTTTTTGAATAGCTTACCCAACACTGTAGTTGACAATAGCCTGCACTGGACAAAGCTCTGATTTTTGAAAGACGCACAGAGAGAGAATCGCGCAGTGTTTATTTCATTCATAGAAATTTAAGCCTTCACTCATTGGTGTATCACATATTGCAAGGTTTAAAACATTTAAATCTATAAAATAATATAAAAGGTGTTTATATTAATACAAATATTTTTCCTGTTCGGTGTAAGTCTTTGCAGAACAGCTTTCTCTGCATTATTTTGCATTATTAACAGAAAGCAACTTTACTGACATATCTTAATATATGTGTGATTGATTTGTCTCAAGATGCACGCCAGTATGTTGTTGTTGTGGGAAGGTTTTTTTTTTTTTAATAAATATAGCACGTTTATAAAAAATAATGCTAAAATGTCCTTATTGGAGTATGGCTTAATCATGGCCTCTAAGCCCTGTCTGTAAAACCAGGCCAAGTGTTTATTTGTTTTTTTACTTGAATTGAGGTTAGAATAAATAAATAAACAAAAAATAAACATACTGTACGCACATACACACCTTTACATTACCTTTACATGCTTACATTACCTTTATTCATTTAAAAACTATAATGGCATTAGTGTGGCTTCAGAAGAAAAAACCATGCTGTTTCCATTCAAACAACAAAAAAGTCTTTCAGCTGCTGTAACGACGCCATGTTCTTTTATTATAAATAACAGTGTTTCTTTGTGCTTTCATTATAAATAACAGTGTTTCTCTCTTTCTTTCCTTTAAACAGAAGAACTACCTTCGGTCCCTTGGGGGACCAAACCCAGGTGCAACCGTGCGCAAAATGTTGCGCAAGGTTGCAACTAATGATGTATTGGCAGCCTACAGCCTTAAAGGGAAAACAAACAAACTGGCCTTTCAAAACACCAAAATGTGTGACATAATTATAGGCAAGCTATCAGTAATTTTTATGGTTATTAAAAGCCAAGGTTTTTTTTTTTTTTAACTACATTCTATATTATTATTCCCGCTTCTAGGGGCAGTGCTAAAGATCTACAAAACACTGAAGGCCAATGAGATTGAAGACCTCATTTCAATGGTCCTAAAATTTGCCCCACACAGGCATTTGAAATGGTAAGCAACTGTGTCAATTTTGTTTTTATTTTCAATAATTCAGTGGGCCTCATGCAAAATCAAAAACGTTCTCGCGTTATTTTTGACATGCCCCACATTATTCTTTAATAAGGATTGTAAAACGAGTAAAATCAGCGTTGGCCTGTATATGAAATTATGTCACTGGCCAGTTGGCCGGTAACAGTGTTTCCCAAATGGGTACAATCTTGCTTCATTGTAGAGCTGCGCAGAGTTTGTTGACTTAGCGCCTCTGGACATTTGGTCCCCACAATGTGGCAAGAACAAGCAACCGTTTCGCTTCGTTTCTCTGTGTGCGTGCGGGTGTCACACAAGCAATGTGCAAACTTTGCGAGAATTACGTCGGTAAAGAAGCCCCAAACTCCAGTCATAAATAAATAAATAAACTGACTGCGCTTTCGGCCTCTGATGTTGCGTTAAAGGCGCAAAATTCTCTTCCAGACGACGACACAAACCCGCTAGCCCTGAACCGCATGGTGGAAGAAAACCTATAGTGGAGGGGAGGAAAAAAAGAAGATTTATCTCGTTATTTCGACATAATAACTCGTTATTTGGGGGGGGGGGGGAATGAGGAACTTTATATCGTTATTTCGACAACTCCTTATTTCGAGATACTAACTCGTTATTTCGACATAATGACTCGTTATTTGGTGGGGAAATTTAAAACTTATTGTGGGAAAAAAAACAAAACAAAAAACTTTATCTCGTTATTTCGACATAACTCGTTATTTCGAGATACCAACTTTTAATTTCGACATAACTCGTTATTTCGAGATATTAAGTCGTTATTTTCGAGATACTAAGTCGTTATTTCGACATAAGTCTCATTGTGATAAGGTTTGTAGTTATTTCGATGTGAGCCACTAGAGGGCAGAATAAGACAGGGAATCAATTAAAGAACACGTTGTAATTATGTTGACCTACTGTTAAGCACTTATACTAGATGGTGCTTCAAAATTCTAGAGGTTTATCATGGGAATTTGCATTCATGCCAGGCAGTCATTCAAGACTAAGCTTTACTGAGGTTTATGTAGCCCATAAATGCTACCTATTGCCGTAAAAGGTTGTCATTAATACCCTATAGGCGTTTATTTTATGTAGTTTTCATAACACTGGATATTGTACTAATTCGTACTTTTCTAATACTGTACGTGGCCTAATAGGCAATTAACTTATTTTGCAATTACATAGCTAGCTTTTAGTTTTGTGCTAATGGCCAGTATTGCTCTCTTAGCTTTATAGTTTATCTATTAGATCTGCTTCAGTGTGCTGGGAATATTCGCAAGTTTTATCAGCTTTATCAGTCGGCTTTGCGTATACCCACTTCTAAATCCCCTCTGATGTGCATCATAGTGTCCTGTATAACACCTAGTAAAGACACTTACACGGTCAAGACCGTGGCCGGCTTCCTTAGAAATATGATAGCGCCCGCGCCCGCTTCGTCCCGTCCAGCACCAGTCAGAGAGGATGCCGACAGTGACAGAAATGCCGCCTCTTCATGAGCGAGAGTGGTAAAATAATAATTAACCTACTTATTGATTACTAATTTGAATCACTACATTATAACGAAAACAATATCTTAAATAAATTAAGAGTACACCACCCCCTGCAGGCACCACCACACCACCACTGGTTTATTTGTTAACTTTACACAATCGTATAATCGCCTGTTAATTCTGAAAAACGCAACATAAAGTTGCTTACAAACCCGCGTCTACGGTCAGGAGGAGAGTGGAATAATGCCTGTGTGTGCTAGTGGTTAATAAAAGATCAAATAAGATATTAATAAGGAAAAATATAAATAGATACAGGGTGAGGCAGTGAGCATTCACTCCATGCCAAACGCCACAAGTACGAAATAACGACTTCATATCTCGAAATAACGAGTTATTATGTCGAAATAAGGAGATAAAGTTTTTTTTTTTTCTTCCCCACCATAAGTTTTATTTTTTTCCCACCAAATAACGAGTTATGTCGAAATAACGACTTAGTATCTCGAAATAACGAGTTATTATGTCGAAATAACGATATAGTTTCTTTTTTTTTCTTCCCCACCATAAGGTTTATTTTTTCCCCACCAAATAACGAGTTATGTCGAAATAACGACTTAGTATCTCGAAATAACGAGTTATTATGTCGAAATAACGATATAGTTTCTTTTTTTTTCTTCCCCACCATAAGGTTTATTTTTTCCCCACCAAATAACCAGTTATGTCGAAATAACGACTTAGTATCTCGAAATGACGAGTTATTATGGTGAAGTGAGGACGGACGACAAGTTTTCAGATTTTCAGTTTCCACATTTTCAGTTTCACAGTTATTGGTGTAAATTTTGTTTGATGTTTCTTAAAATATATATGTTCATGTTTCACACAATATTAAGATTTAAATTTTATTTTTTTACTTTAAATTTTATTTTTAAGATTTAAAGTTTATTTAAATGCAAATATAATATGTACTTTTAATATTAAATTCATGATTAATAAACAATGTAGAAGAAGTGGCTTGATGACTGATTATTTATGCACAGGTATCAGTAGAGGTTAGGAGAACGTTCTGGGAACCTTCAGGGAACTTTATGGGAACCTTTTAGGAACGTTCCCTGTTGGTTAGCCAGGAAAGTTTTCTTAACGTAAATAGAACGTTCCCTGTAGGTTAGGGGAACGTTCTGGGAACCTATCGGGAACGTTCCCATAAACCCAGAACGTTCTCCTAACCTCTACTGATACCTGTACATAAATAATCAGTCATCAAGCCACTTCTTCTACATTGTTTATTAATCATGAATTTAATATTAAAAGTACATATTATATTTGCATTTAAATAAACTTTAAATCTTAAAAATAAAATTTAAAGTAAAAAAATAAAATTTAAATCTTAATATTGTGTGAAACATGAACATATATATTTCGGGAACGTTCCCGCAACGTTCTGAGAACGTTCCCGGAACGTTCCCGTTAGGTTCCCAGAACGTTCCCCTAACCTACAGGGAACGTTCTATTTACGTTAAGAAAACTTTCCTGGCTAACCAATAGGGAGTTTCTGGGAACCAAAACCTAACGTTCCCAGAACGTTCTGGGAACCAAAAATTGTTAGCTGGGTGGACCGACCGACGCAATATAGACATGATCTGCACGTCGGGCGGACGTCTCATGTTTGTTGGGTTGTATTTTGGGTACTTTCATGACGTTTTTAAAACGTTGTATTCCAACGTGCATATTACGTTATTTTAACACCTGAATAAAACATCCCCCGAAAGTTGTAGTTTGGTCTGGTTTCATTTTCTTAGTAGACGAACGTGATATTATTAAATAAGCAAATACAAATGAAAGTAAGGATTCACAAAGTACTTTTTTAAGTACTTTTAAGAACGTAGATTTTGCAAGGTTATATTTGGGTACTTTTATGACGTTTTTAAAACGTTGTATTCCAACGTACATATTACGTTATTTTAACACCTGAATAAAACGTCCCCCGAAAGTTGTAGTTTGGTCTGGTTTCATTTTCCTAGTAGACGAACGTGATATTTACGTTTTTTGACTACTTAAAGAAAACATTCCAGGTTGGTATTTTTACAACGTTTCTAAAACGTTTTATTTTGGTTACAATTTTTTTTTATTTTAAAAAACGTTTTTAAAACGTTTTTAAAACGTTGTACTACAACATTACCTAATTGCAACCAAAATACAACGTTGTGAAAAGTTGTAAAAACGTTTTGTGTTTGCTGGGTTGTTCTTTAATGGCGGTCAGAGAAAGTGAAACTGGGTGGGAGTCTTCCTATGGAGGGAGAACGTGATGACGTAGGGAACGTTACTGGCATTTTCTAAGAAGCGTATTAAAAAAAGATAAAGAAAAAAACTTGAACCTCAAATACATTCTCTTGACCCATTTTTTTGTCCATTGACCGACATTAGTATGCCGTTTATGGGTCTCCCATGCATCATCAAAACAATGAGAGCAGTCTGTTCAGATGTGTCAATCACTTTCATCTCAGCCTATAGCGTGAGTTTAGGGCGTGGCTACTGTAGCTGGTTCAGATATTAAAGAGACCAAAGTGAATGGGTCAAGATGATATGCACTACAATGTTGAATGCTTCAGTACCAGCCTATCAAGTCAAGACACTTTTATTTATATAGCACTTTAAATAATACAGATTGTTTCTAAGCAAAACAAGTGATGCATTTTGGGTGTTGTTGAGCTGAAGCTGTTGTGGAAAGTTTTCCCTGATTGCAAAATCACTCAAGTTCCAGATGCCAAAGCTTAGACTTTATTGGTGGAGATAACCTTGGGGGCAGTTCCGCTCTGGCCAACAAACAAACACTGTATGATTATTATTCAGCCTGCATCACAAATCAAATTGGGATTTGCATTAAGAATATTTTATCCAGTTCCTTCTGCTTGAAGATCAGATTCATTCATCACACTTGTATGGAGACAAAGCTGGTCACAGGAGTTTTCTGGTTCTGGTGTTTTTTGCTAAGGATCTGTTCCAATGGCTGATGTATTGACAAGGTCTTTACAAGGGATCTTCCAGTTGAAACCATCTCTGCTGACATTCAGGGCTGTGATGAGGTTGTGTATAGGTGCAGGTCCACCATCTGGTCTGGATAAGGATGAAGCAGACAGACTAATATTAGTGTAGATGTTATACTTCTTACGATGCAAGTGCATTAGATGTTGTGGAAAGTGTTCCTGGTTCCAGCTGATCTCATTTATGCAGCCATACCATCCTTTAACGGATTTAAATTATTAAAATGTGAAAATGCATTAGGTGTCAGCCAGGTTAAAGAGATGTTGTTTGAGGGCTGGGTGGATAGGATGGCTTGAAGGTGAGTACTGTAAATTGTGGGATACACTTCATTTTGGGGTAAGCTATCCCTTTAACAACTTTTAAAATTGACAGCCCTAATTGTAGTACTCATGATATGTAGAGCATCACACCACATCTTATTGCCATCTATTTCTTGTATAAAGGAATGATGTATATGCATGGCTAATGCTAAGTGGATACAGTATTATTGTATTTTACTGCAAAGCTGACAGGAAGAAACTTTTCACCTACAAGTTGGTCCAGATCAAACCACATCTCTGAAGTAAACCAAACGAAGTTTCAGTTTGACTCAGAAGATGAGCTGCAAGAGTGAGATGGAAGATAGTATTAACTTTTTGTTTTGACCATACACAATAACACAGCAAAGCAACTACTTTTGACAAATGCTCAGTATTAAATAAAATGAAAAATATTCTCTTGTTTTAAGTCTTAATAAGCGCTAGAAGAGCACTTATATGCAAGTATAAATCATTTTTAAAGTGTCTGTAAAGAGCCCACAAGGAGGGTTAACATGTTGTGGGAGGTTTCACACCAGCTCAAGTGCTTTCAGCAGATAGTTTCATTAGATCAGACTTTTTAGAAAATGCTTCATGTGTTTGCTTTATGTTTGTGCTGGTGGCGTCTGACTGGTAAGTCGTAAATATATTTGTTTTATCAGTAACATCATTCACAGTTGTTAAATATCAAGGTGATTTAAACTTTTCATGATGTAAATGACTTTGTAGCTGCAAAGACTCTTAATCAGTGTAAAATCTGTTTGTTCATCAGGTGTGTTTGGTGAGTTGGTGTCTGTGATGGAGGGAGATTCTGTAACTTTAAATACGGATGTTACTGAAATATATGAAGGTGATGACATTCTGTGGAAATATGGAGCGGAAACATCTGTCATAGCTAAAATTAAAAAAAGAAGAAAATCTTCTCCACATGAGATTCCTGATGTGAGATTCAGAGACAGACTGAAGCTGGACAGTAAAACTGGATCTCTGACCATCACAAACATCACAGCTGAGCATGCTGGAGTTTATCAACTAGAGATAAGTGGAGCGAATCTGACATCGAAAACATTCAATGTTTCCGTCTATGGTGAGTAGAGATGTCATTTGACCTGTCCTTCAAATATTCTTGTATTATTAAAGGAATATTCAGTACGACTTGAGATCAATCAACAATCAACATTTGTGGCATGATGCTGATTACCAAATTTTTTTTTTTTCCTTTTAGTTGTTTATGGTGAAGGACTTAATGCTTTCAGTTATACTGCAATGTTGACTATAGCTATAATTTGTTTACAATTTAATAAAGGAAAAGTTAAAAAAGAACAGCCACTACTTCATATAGAAATTGTTTGTAAAAAATACACACTACTGTTGAAAAGTTTGGTGTCAGTATTTTTATTTATTTATTTATTTTATTATTATTATTATTATTATTATTGTATTGAAATAAATTTTAATTAGCAAGGATCTGTTACACTGATTAAAAAAAAAAAGAGATAGTACTGTAAGAAAAAGTGAAGAGGACGTAGAAGATCTTGATGAAGATGTTTATTGCAGCATAGCATAGCAGTGGCAAAGTATATGTTGTACCTTGGGTTCAACGGAGTCGGAATGAACCCAGAACATCCTTAGCTCAAACCTTTTATACAGTTAAAGTTTACTACCCTTAATGTAAATGAAGTTGCTCCTTTCATAACAGCTGTGGTCTGTATGTTAATCATGTTGTAACACCTCTTTGTTTGAGATGGTTCTCGACCAGACATATTTCAACCGATTTCTTATTCTGGGCTTGCACACGAACTGCATGCAATCTTCTTTCAAAATGTCATGTCTGTGGAAATATTACGAACTCTTTAAACATCCGTTAGCAGAGGCCAGAGACGCTGAAGACGAACGCAAAGAGAAAAAAAAATACTGTAGCAGGCAGACCAAGATCACGGTGCACAATGTGCAAAATATTATCCTAAATAGTTAAACTGTGGTTTATGTGAATGTGTCTGTGAGGGGAACTGATTGTTTTAAGAAAGTTTACATGGCGTTTTCTTTTCATTCGCCCATGTGGCGCTGCTTTGTTTACAGCCGTAACCATAGAAACGTAATACCGCTCTTATTCCATAAGTCTGCGTTGTTCTTGTCTGTCTGCTGTTTTTCCCTAAAGCATCTTTTCATTTTTAATAAAATAATAATTAAATTTTTTTTGAACAAACAAATAATGTTTGGACTTTAGTTAGGCTAGTAGGCTTAGGTGTGGTCTTGAAATTGGAATGGAGAATTGTACAATTGTATTTGGTAAAATTTTGGTGTCATATAAGCTTATGTATTAAAATAAAAAATAACATGAGTCAAAAACAATGATAACAGCAACTATTTAATTTTTTTTGTGGTAGGGCCAGTAAAAATTTTGACCGGGCAAGTAAAAATTTGAACCACTGTAGAAAAAATCCTTAGCGTTGAGCCCTGATGTTTAATTGGGAAGATTGCTTTTAAATGTTTTTATTTTGTACAAAATTGCAAAAAGTCACACTTGTGGTGTTCCCAGTCAAAAATGATCAGACTCCAAACAATTGCTTATAAATCTGTCATTATCCTATATTATCACTGAAGATTAGATTCATTCTTTTTGGCAACTTGTTTTCTTTCATTAAGAATTGGTTTTGTGTTTCTGTTTGCATCTGATTAATCGTAGGCCTCATTTATCTGAAAGTAGGCACTTCATTTTTTGAGTGAAAAAAAGCATTTTTAGTGAATAATTTTCACAGTATGAGAGAAAAATTTATGAAAATTTGCAGTTTCTCACACCAATGTGCTTGAATGTTTAATCAGGAAGTTTACTTTTAAATGCTTTTATTTTGTACAAAATTGCACAAAGTCGACACAATTTGCACAAATTGATTATGAATGGGGAAGATCACAAAAAACAGGATCTTTATTTTGAAATGATTTCATTTTCCGAAAAGGGGCACAAAGTAACACTTATGCTGTTCCTGTTAAATCTGACCATCGTGACATACAAGAAAGAACACGTTAAGATTATTTGCCTTATAACATTTCATGGAACAACAAACCAAAACTGTTATTTTAGTTATATATATATATATATCCTGCACACTGACACTGTCAAACAGAGACAATATTATGAAACAACAAGCTGAAGCTCTCTCTGTGCTAAAGCATTTATTTGTAAACTTTCATTTACTCTGTGAGAACATGAAAGCCTCAAAACCTAAGCTAAAGACAAGGCAGTTTGAGCGTGTGAGTGTGTGAGAGGTTTATCACAGAGAGAGTTATCATAAAAGCATATTGCATGCAGTTCAAGGTAGGATAAAATAAATACTCACAATAGTTTGTGTGAGATAGCGTGAGTATACATGCATCTATACACTCACAGGTCCAAAGCCTTTATGTTTGTAAGCACCAAATGCTCCTAAACACTAGTTGTTTCTCTTACTTTCATTCTTCCCCATTCACTTTCAATGGCCAGCCATTTTTAACAAGTGTAACTTTGTGCAGTTTTGTACAGTTTTGCCTAGTTTCGGATAAATGAGGCCTACGATTAATCAGATGCAAATAGAAACACAAAACCAGTCCTAAATGAAAGAAAACAAGTTGGCAAAAAAAAAAAAAAAAAATTAATCCAATATTTGGTGATAATATAGCATAATGAGAGATTTATAAGCAATTGTTTGGAGTCCGGTCATTTTTGACCGGGAACACCACAAGTGTGACTTTTTGCAATTTTGTAAAAAATAGAAGCATTTAAAAGCAAACTTCCCGATTAAACATTAAAGCACATTAGTGTGAGAAACCGTGCAAATTTTTATAATTATTTTTTATCTCATATTGTGAAAATTATTCATAAAAATGTTTTTTTTTTTTCACTCAAAAAATGAGGTGCCTTCTCTCAGAAAAATGAGGCCTACAATTAATTGGATGCAAATAGAAACACAAAACCAGTCCTAAATGAAAGAAAACAAGTTGACAAAAACAATGAATTCAATCTTTAGTGATAATATAGCATAATGAAAGATTTATAAGCAATTGTTTGGAGTCCGGTCATTTTTTAACACCACAAGTGTGACAGGAATCCGAACACAACCAGAGGGTTAATTTCTCCTTCTGTAAATGAAACTAATTTCAGGCTTTGTAAACCGAAGTAAGAGGGTTTAACCTGTGTAAAATCTATTCATCAGGTGTGTTTGGTGAGTCAGTGATGGAGGGAGATTCTGTCACTTTAAAAATGAATGTTACTGAAATACATAAAGGCGATGACATACGGTGGAAATATGGAGCTGAGAAGTGTCTTATAGCTATAATGAAGACAAGTAATGAAATCTTCTCCACAAATAATACAGATGTGAAATTCAGAGACAGACTGAACCTGGACAATCAAACTGGATCTCTGACCATCACAAACATCACAACTCATCATGCTGGACTCTATGAACTAGAGATTACTGGAGCGAAAGAGTCAACAAAAACATTTAGTGTTTATGTTTATGGTGAGTAGAGATCATTTGTTGAAATGTTCACCTATTCTATTTGCACAGCAAATGTTTATTAATTTTAAATTTTGAGATGACAGACACATTCAGTGACTGTCAACACATTAAACACTCACTCAACACAAAATGTATTACACTGACTATAATTCACAACACTCAAAATAAATGGACTGTTGTGTTCATATTCCTCTTATCCTGTCATGTTTTCAGCTTGTTTGCCTGTTCCTGTCATCAGCAGTAGCTCTTCACAATGTTCTTCATCATCATCATCATGTTTGCTAACACTGATTGTCATCCTTTTTATTGTCTGATGTTTTGCAGCTCATCTGCCTGTTCCTGTCATCAGCAGTAACTCTTCAAACTGTTCTTCTTCATCATCATCATCATCATCATATTGTTCATTGTTGTGTTCAGTGGTGAATGTGAGTGATGTGAGTCTCTCCTGGTACAAAGGAAACAGTTTATTGTCCAGCATCAGTGTGTCTGATCTCAGCATCAGTCTCTCTCTACCTCTGGAGGTGGAATATCAGGATAAAAACACCTACAGCTGTGTGATCAACAATCCCATCAGCAACCAGACCAGACATCTGGACATCAGCAAACTCTGTCAAACATGTGCAGGTATAACCATGTCAATATGTGTTTATTTACTAGGCTAACCTCTGTCTTTTTTTGTAGATCAGACTGATTGAATCACTTACATTACATCTCTTTTACTGTCCTTCATATCCTCCAGATTCAGTCTCTCTGATAGTGTTGATCTCTGCTGCGGCTGGATCTCTGTTGATTGTAGCTGCAGTCGTGATCTTCAGCATCTGCAGGAAACACAGAAAAATTGATACAGAAGGCAAGTATTATCTTCTCCTTCTAAACAAGTAAAATAAGAAATAATTCTTCAAATATATGTTTTAAATATTTTAGTCATCTGATTGCCCTATTTTTTATTTAATTTAAATTTATTCTCAAAATTTTCACTGTTATAATAAATGTCTATTTGTACATAATGAGTCTAACCGTCCTTTTTTACTCATCTCACTTGCATGCACAAACAAAAAACATTCTCCATTTCTTAATGTGCATCAACACTGGGAAAGCAAAAAGAGAAATGTTTATTTTTAATAATAATAATAACTTTGTCCATTTTATATTATCTCCATTTTATGAACATAATCTTACATATGTAAAGATGTGGCTGGTGCTTTAAAATTTATATAAATGATAACTTTTGTTGTGCTTGTTGAACTTACATGCTGATTAAATACAAATAATGCAAAATACTTTGTTAAATATCCCATTTGGGTTTGATTTATGTATAAATTAATGTGTGATTTATGTGTTTCTCTAAATGTAATGATACACACTGTTTTAGGAACTATTTGTGTTAAAAAAAAAGTTATAGGCCTAATAGCTATAATTACATTTGTTAGTGGCATTTTTTTTTTAAATCTTTGCGCGTTACTTTGGTGTTGAATTTAAAAGCCCTAATAATAACACACAGGCTGTGAAGAAGGTTATGTGGTTTTAATTCATCTATGATTATTTAAACAGTTGAGACTCACGAAGAAGAGATCACTTATGCAGAGACGACATTCTACAAAAGAAAAGCACAGAAATTGGTAAGACAATTTATTATTAATTGTTAAAAAGGTGTCATTTGTTAACATTAGTCAATGTATTAACTAACATGAACATACAATGAACAATACATTTATTACAGTATTTATTAAAGTAGGTAATAAAAAGTACAGTTGTTCATTGTTGGTTCATGTTCATTAACTAGTTCACAGTGCATTAACTAATGTTAACAAACAGCTTCTGATTTTAATAATGCATTAAGTGTCTGATCTAGATCAGTATGTGTCAGTATGATTTTGTGTGGATAATATTTAATTCCATTTCCACTACATAAGAAAAAAAAAATCATGCTCTGGTAAATTATGACAAAATTAGAAATTATGACATACTAAATTGAGATTATGCAATTAAAATATCAAAATTAGAAATTAAAGCGCTGAAACTATCATATACAAAGTTTAAATAATGACATTTAAAATAAATAAATAAATAAATAAATGAATAAATAAATAAATTCTAACTTAAAAAGTCGCATGCACAAGATGAAACACATTTATCTGCAGCACATTTACATAGAAAAACAATTGAGGGGGAAAAAAACAGCAAAAGTAAATTGCAAAAACACATTCTCTTCCTTCCTTCCTTCCTTCCTTCCCTTAACACTAGCTATGAGAGAGCACCATTTTGCACTGCTACATGCACATATGCAAACAGTGAATTGCAGCTTTGAGTTTATTTGGACTTTTTCTTCTTTAGTGTAAGGAAAAACTATTAGGCCAAATAATTAATTTTTGTCAGCTTTCAGCATATATTGTGTGATATACTCGATATACTGATTATTGCAACAGGCCTAGTGACAATAATGAGCTTTCATAGTATAATGATCTATCAAATATGTCACAATTTTATACAAGACTTGGTACTACAAAAAAATAAATAAATGTATAATAATAATAATAATAATAATAATAATAATAATAATAATAATAATAATAATAGTAATAATAGTAATAATAATCACATTACATCACATCTAATATTATTATGCTTTTTTTTTTATATACAGAAAGTAGAAGAGGAGGATCGTGTGGAATATGCACCAATCGCAATCAGAAGATGATCGAACTTAGAACAACATTTAAGTACAAGACCCTTATTGTCAAATCATTTTCATTAGGAACTTCCTGAAACGACCTCAGACTCTGAGTCTATGGATGAGCATTTTCATCGCAGCTTTTTCATTTTTGCAAAACATAGATGCAAATTATCCGTCAAAAGGTGACTAAGTGAACTCTGCTGTGGTATCCATTATTTACAACTAAACAAAAATGTGGTTTGATTAGTTTTTGCAGAAAAAAAAAACTTGTGCATGAGAATGTGTCTTCTGCTGGATGTTTGCATGTGATGTCAGTTTGTTAGTGTGTGACTAAGGTGTCAATAGTGTCTGTTTGAGTGTGCATCTGCGCAAGTATGAGTCTGAGGTGTCAGTATTTTGGCTGTGTATAGTGTGTGCCGTGTGAGTGTGTCTGAGGTCTCAGTCGTGTGATTAACAGGATTTTTTTTTCATTTATGCTCACAAGAAACCGTTGACTTCTGCTCTACAGGGAGGCCACTTTACAACAAAATACTAAACTCATTATTGCTGTTTTTGGCAAAAAAAGAGTCTCAATCAAGCAATGATATTTACAGTATAAAAGTGTAAAATATTATATACATTGTGTACATGATGATCTCAAACAATGATCCTGCACTTAAGCAGTACTACACTCAGGGAAAAAAAAGGTACAAAAGCTGTCATGTGCAGTATCTTTTCAAAAAGTACATCTGCTTATTATGTATCCCTTATGGGTGCATATTAATATCTAAATGGGCAAAAAGGTAATGCACCAGTTAGAGCTTGTACCTTTTTTTTTCTGAAAGTGTAGTTTTAGTAGTTTTTATTCTTTCTAAGCAGATTCATTATCCATGTTTATATCCTGTTTTTTTCGGCCAGTGTTATTTAAAGAATAAAATCAACGTATGATTTACAATTCATGACGTGTGTGGTTAATCATTAATTTTATTTGTGTCAGCTTTGATTAGAAACTCACAAAATAGATTTTTTAAATAGCATAACAGGGCTCTTGTCTAAATGTAAAACAATGATTCAAATTTAAAATGTGAGATTAAGATCATAATCAAACAGAAAATCTCACCTTGCGTTTCCAATGGTAATGGTAATTCAGACACAATATATTCACTCCTGCTCCAGTTTCAGCTCTGTAATGCCACCTGAGGAAATTTTAGTAGAAAAATAAGCATTAGCACATAGGACTATGTGGTTAGTGTGGTGTTGTGGTAGATTTTAGTACCTAGTGTGCTCTTAGTCGGTGGTTGTTTACTGGTCCAAAGAGCCCACATGTCTGATATAATATAGACTCTGTCATATTCTGGTTTGTAGATGTGTCCAGGCCCCTCATTTGATGTGTACCTGAGGGACTTTTCACCAGATTCATGGTCCAGCAGGTGAAAATCATAAGCCTGGTCATTTTAAATAGCAGCACTCCTCAGCAACAAACAGGAACACAGTATGAGTAATTGTTCATGTCTGGGGCACAGGAAGGAAACTGTGCAGTAAACTTGACACACTGATAAATACACCTGCGTTCATCACTAGAAAAATGACAAAAGACGCCAACTATTGCGGTAGCGGATGCCTACATGATACTGACACAATCTATGTTGTTTATAAAACACCCACAACACCAATACTAGCACCCGCTGCGAAGCATATATTGTGTATGTTGGTCTGCAGTCATGTTGTTTCCTTTAACATAAATGACATCCCGTATAAAATGCATGTGTATCCACCTAATTATTCTGTATTGTAAACCTAAAAGCTGCCTTACATGTATAGAAACTAAAAAACAACACACAAAAAGCAGATATACATACCATCAGAAATTAAACTAATACATCGCTTGACCACTAGAGGACGAGCGTTGTTTCCACTTCTTCTTCTTCTTTGTTGTTGTTGTTCTTCTTCTTCTTCTTCTTGTGTTTTTACGGCGGTTGGCATCCAGCGTTTTGGTGCATTACCGCCACCTTCTGCTCCGGAGTGTGGATCAGAGAATAGGTTCACTCACCCGCCCTCACCTCCTCCCCAAGCCCACACCCATGCACCTCACCCCTTCTCTGCTTATACCCATTATAATAATGATACTAATGTTACCAATACTACTAATAATAATAATTTTACATGAACCTTCCTCACTCTTCCTTTAACTCTTCATATCCTGTAAAAAATACCGGTTACTTTTAAGAAGTTTATAAGAATTCTATTCTGTGCCCTATTTTCTGGACTTAATACTCCTTTCAATGTAATATCCTGAACCCCTATCTCCCTTAGCTCATTCCTCATCGCCTCCCTCTGAGCTCCATACCAGCAGCAACTTAAGATCACATGCTCTACTGACTCCTCTTCCTGACAGTTCTCATACCGTCCAGTGTCATGCTTCCCTATCATTATAAGTGTTTTATTTAATAAACAGTGTCCCAGTCTTAGCCTTGTAATCACTATTTGTTCTATCACTTTCAACAATTCTATGTTTAACATCCTTTTGAATTTGATAGAAGTGCCTCCCTTTCCTTTCACCATCCCACCTCTCTTGCCACTTTTGATTTATTCTCTCCCATATCACACTTTTAGCCTCTGCTTTGCTAACACGTACTTGCATTTCTATCTTTCCCTTTGTTAACGCCCTTTTTGCTAACCTATCTGCCATTTCATTTCCCTTTATCCCTATATGACCTGGAACCCATATAAATTTCACCTGTCTCCCTTGACTTACTATTCTAGTTACTAACTGAATTACTTCAAACAGAATATCTTGGTGACCTTTGGAATAGAATGTCCTTAAACTTGCTAGAACTGATGCTGAATCTGAGCATATTAAGGATTTACCATGACCTGTCTTTTCCACCCATCGTACTGCAATTAATATGGCAAGCATCTCCACTGTATAAACCCCTAAGTTATCAGATGTTCTTTTATTTAATCCTGTGCTTCTGTCTGGTATCGCCACCCCCAATCCTGTTACACTGGTATCTGGATTCTTTGCACCATCCGTAAAAATCTGAATATACTCATTATATTTTTCCACTACCCAGTTATTAAACACTCTTTCCATATTAATATCCCCCTTTGCCTTCCTTCTTTCTTCTAACACAAACCAGTCTACCTCAGGCCAGGCTAGCCTCCATGGAGAAATCTCTGGATAAATTACTGTTGAACTTAAACTCAAATTAAACACTTCTAATTCTAACGCAACTTTATTTCCAATCCGACCAAAATTTTCCTTTAGATTTTTCCCACTCTCCCAACTTTCCTGCAGTACTGATTTTGTGGGATGTAAATTTGTATGCCCCTGTAGACCCACCCAATAGTTGGCTATCAACTGTTTCCTTCTTTATTCCAGTGGCAACTCCCCCATTTCTACCTGTATGGCTGACACTGGTGTAGTTTTGAAAGCTCCGCAACATACTCTCAATGCCTGGGCCTGGACTACATCTAACTTTTTTAGCTGTGATTTTGCTGCCGACCCATTTACTACGCTACCGTAATCGAATACTGACCGTATTAATGCCACATATATTCTTTTCAGTGACATTCTACTTGCACCCCACTCTCTTCCTCTCAAACACCTCATTACATTTATTACCTTTTTGCACTTTTCCTCCATTTTCCTAATATGATCTGCAAATGTTAACCGTGAATCCAAAGTAATTCCTAGAAATTTAAATCTTCCAACCCTCTCTATATCTCTTCCATACAGCTGTAACTTCATTCCTTCTGAAATTCTTTTCCTTGTGAAAACAACTGACTGCGTCTTTTCTATAGAAAACCTAAACCCCCAATCATACCCCCATTCAACCACTTTATTAATTGCTTCTTGTATTTTCTTATTTACAAATTTCATATTCCTTCCTCTCTTCCACAATGCTCCATCATCCGCGAACAGCAACCTTCCTGTATCTTCTGGAACTTTCCCAAATACATCATTAATCACAATGGACTTATTACACTCCCCTGAGGCGTGCCATTTTCTGCTATGCATTGATTAGACAAATCTGTCCCCACTTTTACTTGAATTTTCCTTCCAAAAAGAAAATCCTTTACCCAGTTAAACATCTTCCCTCCAATCCCTATTTCATTCAGTTTGATCAGTAACCCCTCCTTCCACATCATGTCATAGGACTTTTCTACATCAAAAAATACCGCTAATACATTCTCTTTGTTCACTTGTGCCTTCCTTATTTCAGTCTCTAACCTTACCACCGAGTCGATTGTACTTCTTCCCTTCCTAAATCCACTCTGATATTTAGTCAATATTCCCCTTTTTTCCAGGTCATGTGTCAATCTATCTGTTATCATCCTTTCCATGATTTTACATAGATTTGAAGAGCTATTGATCTGTAGCTAGTGGGTTTAGTAGGATCCTTACCTGGTTTCCTTATTGGAATCACTACTGCTTCTTTCCAGATATCTGGTAGCTTTCCCTCCTTCCATATTTTATTATACATCTCCAGCAACTTCAGCAGTGACCTCTTCTCCAACTGTTTCAACATTAAGTAACAGATTTGATCTTTCCCTGGAGACGAAGGCTTTGCTCTTTTGATTGCCCTCACCATCTCCGCCAAAGTAAACGAATCATCTAATACACTTTAAGTTTCTTCCTTCCTACCTAACTTATGTAGATGCTGACTCAAAGTTATTAATCTTCTTCTTTTCCCTTCATCTGACAAATTTGCTGAACTATGTACCCTTACAAATGAATTTACCATATCCTCTGCTTTTTCCTTGTTTGAAACTGCTATTTTATCTTCAAATACCATAACAACTGGGTATTCCCACTGCCTTCTATCTCCTCCCATCCGTTTATCATTCCCCACACTTTACCCACTGGAGTTGTTCTTCCTATTTCATCACAAAATTTCCTCCAGCTAGACCTCTTTGCTTGACGAACTGTTCTTCTAACTACTGCTTGAGCCTTCTTTTACTGTATAAGATGTTGCAAATTGTGTGTCCTTTTAAGTAACCAGAAAGCTTTATTTCTATCTCTTACTACCTGATAACATTCTTCATTCCACCATGGCATCATTTTCTGATTTTTCATACATCTCCCCTTAGGGATTGCTTCCTCTGCTGCCCTAATAATAGCATAAGTAACCTGATTATTAACCTCATGTATTTTATCATAAACCTCAACCCTCATCATTGCATCATCACTATATTTCTTAATTTTTCCCAATCCGCTTTACTAAAATTCCATTTAGGAATTCTATATTCAGGTCCCACCTCCAATCTCCCACCTACTGAACATATGAGAGGGTAATGGTCCCTCCCTGCCGTGGATTCTGTCCAAACCTCCCAGTTACTATTTCCAGCCATCGAATTAGACACTAATGTTATATCCAATGCTGACTCGATCCCTGTTAGTATGTTTGTTCTAGTTCTACTACCATCATTCAAACAGACCAATTCTCTTTCCTCCATCAGACCTTCAATCGCTTTACCATTAGCATCTGTTTGAGTGCTTCCCCATATTGAACTGTGGGCATTGAAATCAGCACACCATATTACTTTTTGACTGTTTTATTCTTAATATTTTATCTACCTCCAACTTTTTACATGGGTTATAGTAATTAACAATACTAATTGCCTCTCTCCCTTCCCACACCTCCACCACTATGTATTCCTGATCAACTCCACTCCCCAATATTCTATAATTATTTCCCGTCCTAATGAAAACTGCACAACCTCCTCCACCCCTTCCACAATTCCTATCTCTCCTAACTACTGAATACCCATGTATTACAAACTCCAAATTTGGTTTCAGCCACGTTTCTTGAATACACATTACATCTGGTCTCTTCTCTAGCTCATTAACGAACTGTTTAAACTCTTGTCCATTGGCCAAAATGCTCCTAGCATTCCATTGTAAAATAATAACCATTATTAATACTAACCAATCCATGTTGACTCCTGACTTGACTGATTTGTAAGGGTCTCCCTTACCTCTTCCCATGACAGTCCTACTAATCCAAGGTGACTGACTGCAGCTTTAACCACTAGCTGGATTTTCTCATTTTTGGATTTAACCTCTGCTGTGCTATTTATCACACCTGCTATGAATGTAACTAATTCAGCTTTTTTAACATAGATTCCTTCGGATTTACCTCACTGTTGTCTTAATGTCTCCATATCTACTTCGTGTTCTTTGTTTTTCCTTTCCCCTGATATCTTGACGGCTTCACCATATGTGATTCTTTTTTCCACTCTTATCTTTTGAATATTTGTCTCTCGCTTCATTACTTCACACCCACTGAAAGCCACATTGTGGGCCCCTCCACAATTACAACATCTTGGTGGAACCCCTGTCCCACACTTTCCATATTCATGATCCCCTCCACGCCTTGCACATCATCTTTGCCTATTACAATTTTTTGCAATGTGACCGAATCTTTGGCAGTTAAAGCACCTCAGTGGTTTTGGCACATACAGTCTCACTGGGTAACTCATAAATCCCCAAAAAACTTTCTTTGGCATTATCTCCTCTTCAAACTCAATTGACACAGTTTCACTATCCTTTACCACTCCATCCCTTGTTGTTTTCATTCTTAAAACATTTACAATTTTTGCTCCTTTGATATTCTTCTTCATTTCCTCCACTGTTACACTTATTGGTTCACGGAGCAGTCGTGCTCAACCTTCTGATTTTCCTGATTAATATGATGATCCGTTTCTTAGGATTTGAATTTCCAGCCATCGAATTAGACACTAATGTTATATCCAGTGCTGACTCGATCCCTGTTAGTATGTTTGTTCTAGTTCCACTACCATCTTTCAAACAGACCAATTCTCTTTCCTCCATCAGACCTGGCGAAAAAGCAGTTCCGCTGTTCCACACAGATCCGTAAGTGAAGCCGGAGCTTACGTTTTTAACAGAGCAGCGCCACTTGCGTTTTGGAGTGGAATTTGCTTTTATTTTCACAAGAAGCATGATACTTTGTGTATGTGTATGCATATTATACATTATGATACATTACAATAAGTATTCTAAAACATTAATCTCAATCCGAGCCCAACTCAATCTGAGCAGCTGAGTCCTTAGCCGTCTTTAAGAATCGGCTAAAACACAACTCTTCCATCTTTATTTGACCCTCTAACTACAGCATTCTTCATTCTAATTCTATTCTTATTAATAATTAACTGAGACTTGTCATAGCACTTACATATTTCTCTTGTTGATTTTGATTGATTCCATTGTAAACTCCAGGTGGGCCTGATTGGTGGAGTGCTGCAGAGATGGTTGTTCTTCTGGAAGGTTCTTCTCTCTCCACAGAGAAATGCTGGATCTCTTTCAGAGTGACCATTGGGTTCTTGTTCGTCTCTCTGACTGAGGTCCTTCTCCCACGATTGCTCAGTTTGGCTGGGCCGCCTCTGAAGAAAACCAACCACAGTATGTTTCAGTTTGACTCAAAAGATGAGCTGCAAGACTGAGATGGAAGATAGTATTAACTTTTTGTTTTGTTTTTACCATACACAGTAACACAGTAAAGCAACTACTTTTGACAAATGCTCAGTATTAAATAAAACAAAAAATAAGAAAAAAAATGCTTCTTTACTTTTAAGTCTTAATAAGTGCTAGAAGAGCGCTTATATGCAAATATAAATCATTTGTAAAGTGCCTGTAAAGATCCCACAAGGAGGGTTAAAATGTCGTAGGAGGATTCACACCAGCTCAAGTGCTTTCTGCAGGTAGTTTCATAAGATAAGACTTTTTAGACAGTGTTTCATGTGTTTGCTTTATGTTTGTGCTGGTGGCATCTTACTGGTAAGTCGTAAATGTGGGCATATATATACAGGTGCTGGTCATATAATTAGAATATCTTTAAAAAGTTGATTTATTTCACTAATTCCATTCAAGAAGTGAAACTTATAATGTATACATTCATTCCACACAGACTGATATATTTCAAGTGTTTATTTCTTTTAATTTTGATTAAAAATTATGAAATGAATGAACATCCGGACAACATGTAGGACTTCATGAATGACAGGCGTTCCAAATCTGGCCTGTGTATTTGAATGTGATTATAGCCGATTGATATAAAAAACTGAAAATGTATTCACCTTGCAAGCTGTCCAGATTGTAGATGAGCTTGTCTCTTCAACACAACAGATTTGTAGAAATTTAGCATTATATCACTTGCCCTCCAATGGATCCTCTGCAGTGAATGGGTGCCGCCAGATTGAGAGTTCGAACAGCTAATAGAAACATCAAAATATTCCGTAAGTAATTTACACAACTCCACTCTATCATTTAACATCTTGTAAAGTGAAAAGTTGCATGCTTGTGGAGTGGGCCCTTACACTTACAGGTCATTGCAAGCCCTTTGAGGTGTAAGCCAGGGCTATTTTTGTAGTCAACAATCTCACGAGAAGCTGTCTTTGACACCATCCGTCACCCACCAAGCGATGCCTCACTACTGATCTCTCACTGACAGTGCGAGAATTTAGAGCAGCCTCTCGCTATGGTAAGAGTGCTTCAGGTGAACGGTGGGCGAGTGAGAGAGTCACACCACCTGATGCCTTGGCTCATTCCCATAGATATGGTGTGATGGGACAGCACTCACCACCCAACGTTATCCACCCCCATCCAAGACAGCAGTCCCATGAGAAACTGACTACAGACGCAAATCCATCAAATTTTTTTTTTTTTTATTTATTTTCCATATGACTAGATTTTTTATTTTAAAATTGTCAAAATGGCTTAATTTAATTTAAATTAGTTTATTCATTTTCCACATTACTAGTTTTCTGTTTTGAAAATTGTCAAACGGCATTATTTATGCTGCTTTAAACAGCAGAAAACGGCATTAGTTGTGGCGCTCATTATCCCCTAAACAACGTAAATTAACTTTATTTATTTATTTTTTATTATTTTGCATTTTACTAGTTTTATTATTTGAAAATTGTCAAACGGCGTTATTTAATGTCAATCTATTGTCAAACGTAAGAAAACGCCATCAGTTGCTGCACTCATTATCCCCTAAACCAGACCTGAGCAAGCTCGGTCCTGGAGGGCCGGTGTCCCTGCAGAGTTTAGCTCCAACCCTGATAAAACTCACCTGTTTGTAACTTTCTAGTAAACCTGAAGACACTGATTAGCTTGTTCAGGTGTGTTTAATCAGGGTCGAAGCTAAACTCTACAGGGACACTGGCCCTCTAGGACCGAGTCTGCCCAGGCCTGCCTTAAACCGCGTAACTTAAATTCATTTATTTTTTTCTTTTGCATTTTACTAGTTTTTTTTTTTTTTTTTTTAAATTGTTAAACTGTGTTATTTACGGCTTTTTAAACGACAGAAAGCAAAGTCAGTTGCGGCACTCATTATTCCCTAAACGGCGTAACTTAAATGTATTTACTGTTTTATTTTGCATTTTACTAGATTCCTTATTTGAAAACTGTCAAACGGCGTTATTTGCAGCATTTTAAATGACAGAAAGTGCAAGTGGATAGGCCCCTCAAATTTGATGCTTCACAACATGTTGACATTTACGTCAAACAAACATGTAGGACACTTGCCTGGAAGCAGTGGTTTATAATATTAATTAAAAAATTTTTTTTTCAAAAATCTCTAATTGTGTTTCACAGAAGAAAGCATATTTGGGATAACATGAGGGTGAGTAAATAGTGAGAGAATTAAAATTTTTGGGTGTTGTCTTCTTGGCATGCAGTAATGATAACTGACAATTTGAGTTAAATAAAATTAACTGGTGTACTATTCTGTTTATTCTTCTAATAAATTCATAACAATATTTTTGTCTGTCCACTGAAAGTACACACAACCAAAATATTCCAGTTCAAAAAGTGCGTAAAGAAATGGAATTAATCTGTATGATTAATCAGTGGGCTTTTATTCACATACAAACATTGATCATCCAAATATGTAGAGTACTGTACATCAAATGTGGTAAACAGAATCTCAAACATGCTTGAGAACTGATTAGGTGTCTTAAGCCACTCGAATCATATGGATTATTTTTACAATGTCTTTATGCACTTTTTGACTGGATAGACAAAAATGAAGAGAGAATATCAATTTTCGTGTGTTCCGAAAACAAACTAGATTTTTATGGGTCTGTAACAACATAGTAAATGATGACAAAATTTGCATTTTGGCTGAACTAATGCTCTAAAAAGTTTTTACAAAAGAGAATGAAATATGAATCTAATGAGTTATTTATTTATTTATTTTTTTTTCTGAAGGTTCATTGTGAGGATCAATCCTGACACACCTCAGGTGCTCGGCAAAATTCCAGATCAGCAAAAGAAGTGGGAAGATGGTGCAAAGGAGAAACTCTGGCCTGAACCCTCATGTGTCTAAGGAGTTTGTGGATTTCAGCTGGCAAAACTATTAATCCAAATGCATTTTACTTTTTAATTGCTGTAATATTTAAATATTTATGTATACATTCTTGAAAAATGCTTCTTGTGTGTAACAAAAGTTTGAGTTTTATTTGAAGCTTCACTGTCATTGCTGTTCACTGTTATCATAGAATGTTGTGCTTAGGATAAATGTTAAGAATTTTTCTAGCTATAATAGTTAAAATGGTATGTGCTGTAATATATACACAATACTTTGTAATAGTGTTTTGTTTGAGTCTTAACTGAATCTGTGAAAATGTTAATGTTATTGCAAAGGTTATTGCAACAATTGAACAATTAAAAACGTTAAAAGTTACACAGTGGTCATTGCTTATTTTTATTTCTTTTTTTTTTTTTTTTTCCTTGTATTGCAATATATTACTGAAGAAAAGACCATACAATTACTTTATATTTTACAAGTAAAATACAGTAAAAATACAGTAAAAACTGTACAAGTGCAGTATAATACTGTAAATACATTTACAGCAAGTTAAATGGTACTGTAAATATAAATACAGCATTGTTGCTGTAAGTAAATTTACAGTAAGTTACTGCTGCCAGTAAGTTACTGTAATTTCTACAGGGAATTTTTTTACAGTGTACATAAATCGTTTAGTGCTTGTTAAATAAATACTAAATTAAAATTAAGTACCTAATTATGCAGTTTCAAACAAAGCCACAAACTTTGGCTCAAGAAAAGTTTAGTATTCATTCAGTTTTCACAAGTATATAAATATTAATCCTGTAAGGAAAAGAAATGTTATTTATGATTAATTAAGACAAGTCTTCAACAGAGTGAATCATCTTTTTAATAATGTAATCACATAGACATACAAAGATCTTTAATGTTTTGTTTCAGAAAAGAAAATCCATGTGTTGGTTTCAGTCTCTTGACTGATGTACAATTAAGAGAAAACAAAAGAAAATGAGCATCAAGTAAAAGACAAAAAAAAAGCAACAAAGTAACAAGAATGCTATACCAAAATAAAGCACCATTAAAACCTGAAGGAGAATGGCTTCATTTAAAGAAAATCAATTGCAAACGCTGAGGAAAACAATGACCAAAAAAAACAAAAAAAAAAACAAATATCATGGGTTTGTATAGCATAGTATATTTCTTCCTCTATACTATAGTATAGTGCATCCACTTTTGCACATAAAGAAATTAACAAAATATTCAAGAGTTGATGATTTGTGGTTTTCGTAATAAAAAATAATATCTGGTTATACATCTAAAACTGTGTAGTAAATATACACACATATAAACCGATGTAACATTTCAGTAAAAACAACAAATTAAGCAATTTTCAAGGTTTAATATATGATTTAATATATGATTACTGTGCATAGTAATAAAGTGCAGTCTTAAGGTCTTCTGCATTTTTTAACCATTCTGCCAGTGTTAACTGTAATTACGAACATTTTGGCAGAAGTGTATAATTTTATTAGAATTTTACTATTTTAGCCTACATTGTTTTAATAGATCTATTTTACATGAGGTACACAAACTAGTTAGGAACAGAAACGTCCTTGTTGATTCCCATTAAAACTATATATATATATATATATATATATATATATATATATATATTAAATCACATGGCTATTTATCTATAAGTCAAGTCAAGTCACCTTTATTTATATACCGCCTTTAACAATACAGAATTGTGACAAGGCGGCTGTACAGTATTAAATAGGAAACAGTACATCAACAATGCCAAAGGCAACAGTAAACACTCACATTTTAGGTAAAGGTAGTTAATCAAAAACAATAAAATAAAATGCAATATTGTGTTAAGAGAAAGTGTCCCCAACTAAGCAAGCCAGAGGCGACAGCGGCAAGGAACCAAAACTCCATTGGTGACAAATGGAGAAAAAAACCTTGGGAGAAACCAGGCTCAGTCGGGGGGCCAGTTCTCCTCTGGCCAAAGTTCCCGTGGTCTTGTGCCGACAGCCGTCTAGGTGACGAGGTCTTCACTGTGGTTCCGTCTCTGGGGCTCATCTAGTTGATGTGGACTCCGCTGACATTCAGTGCTGTAGAGGTCGTCTCTAGGTGCTGATCCACCATCTGGGCTGGGTTTGGACTGGATCCGGGGGACTGCAGTGACCATCTGATCTGGATACGGACTGGATCTGGTGGTTAATGTGACTTCGGAATAAGAGAGAAACAGACTAATATTAGCGTAGATGCCATTCTTCTGATGATGCACTGAGTACATCGGGTGTTATGGGAAGTGTTCCCGGTTCCGGTTGACCTAGTTAGTGCAGCCTAACAATCCTTTAACGGATTTGAATTATAGAAATGTGTTAATGTGTTATGTGTAAGCAAGGTTAAAGAGATGGGTCTTTAATCTAGATTTAAACTGACAGAGTGTGTCTGCGTCCCGAACATTGTAGGGTAGATTGTTCCAGAGTTTGGGCGCTAGATAAGAAAATGATCTCCCGCCCGCGGTTGATTTTGATATTCTCGGTATTATCAAATTGCCAGAGTTTTGAGAACGCAGCGGACGTGAGGGACTATAATGTGATAAGAGCTTGTTCAGGTACTGAGGAGCTAAACCATTCAGGGCTTTGTAAGTAATTAGCAAGATTTTTAAATCTATACGATGTTTAATAGGGAGCCAGTGCAGTGTAGACAGAACCGGGCTAATATGATCATACTTTTTGGTTCTAGTAAGAACTCTAGCTGCTGCATTTTGGACCAGCTGGAGTTTGTTTATTAAGCGAGCAGAACAACCACCCAATAAAGCATTACAATAATCTAACCGTGAGGTCATAAATGCATGAATTAATGTTTCAGCATTTGACATTGATAGCATAGGTCGTAGTTTAGATATATTTTTGAGATGGAAAAATGCAGTTTTGCAAATACTAGAGATGTGGTTTTCAAAGGAAAGATTACCATCAAATAGCACACCTAGGTTCCTAACTAATGACGAAGAATTGACAGAGCAGCCATCAAGTATTAGAGAGTGTTTTAGGTTATTACACGCTGAGGTTTTAGGCCCAATAATTAACACCTGTTTTTTCAGAATTTAGCAGTAAGAAATTACTTGTCATCCAATTTTTTAACTCAACTACACAATCCATTCGTTTTTCAAATTGGTACGTTTTGCCGGGCCGCGAAGAAATATAGAGCTGGGTATCATCAGCGTAGCAGTGAAAGCTAACACCATATTTCCTGATGATATCACCCAAGGGTAACATGTAAAGCGTAAAGAGTAATGGCCCTAGTACTGAGCCTTGCGGTACTCCATACTGCACTTGTGATCGATATGATACCTTTTCATTTACTACCACGAATTGATGGCAGTCAGATAAGTACGATTTGAACCATGCCAATGCACTACCACTAATGCCAACATAATTCTCAAGTCTATTCAAGAGAATGTTGTGGTCAACAGTATCAAACGCAGCACTAAGATCCAGTAGCACTAACAGAGAGATACAACCACGATCGGATGACAAGAGTAGATCATTTGTAACTCTAATAAGAGCAGTCTCAGTACTATGATACGGTCTAAAACCTGACTGAAAATCCTCACAGATATCATATTTCTGTAGGAAGGAAGATAGTTGTGAGGATACAACCTTTTCTAATATCTTTGATAGAAATGATATTGCAGTCTAATAATGCAGTCTTTGGTAATAGCTTTTAAGGCTTCAAAATTAAAATTTGTACTATTTTTCACAACATGGAGGCATCTTTAGATTTGGCCTCTTTTTTTTTTTTTAAACATCTACCTCAAATTTGGAGCACAGCTCCATGTAATTTTAGACAGATGCATTAGATTGTGACTGTGCCCCAAATGCAATCAACAGGAACTGTCTCTGTAAAGGTGTGAACCAAATGGTCCATACATTTAGAATAACAAAGGAACAGCATTTCTCAGGAACTTCTTGTAGACTGCAGGATCCACAGCAGCAGGTCCTGACAGTATCTATTTTTTCTAGCCATTTGTCTTTAGGTATAAAGTTCTGATTTACAGACATAACATTGGGAGAAGCTATGGAGAACTTTGGAAGAAACTAGGAAGAAGATTTAGACCCTTACACGGGATGACTATG